>NDXB01012556.1:27766-58436 GCA_002631895.1 Agapornis roseicollis | reverse complement strand
TTATTACTCTTAAATTCATGCTTTTTTTTTTTTTTTTTTCTTTCTATTTAGTATCTTAAAAATGTAATTAATTATGAGATTCTAATGGCAATGAATATTTTTGTTCTGTCAGCAAGCTTTTATTTGAGTATTTACTTTCTGAAGAGGATATCTACCAGGTATGTGAGCCCAGAGAATGCATCTCATGTTTTAAAGTCAGTTTGTGGTTTAAGTGAGGAAATTCATACATAGATGAAAGAATATGCCTCACTCACAAATAAAGCATATAAACCAATTCTTTCTACCATCTTGTTTTCCATCCAACAATCACTTCAGATATATCTGTCACTTAGGACAAATTAAGTAAAAGAAATATTTCTCCGTCAATTCATAAGCTTTGGTCTCATTTCATGAATTTGGGAGGCTAGATCTCACCAAATCCAATAAACTGTATCCTAATACACAATGTTAATGTAATTTCAAGCAAGGGCATGCATGGCTTTATAACACCACTTCATATGTTTAGAAACAAATATATTTCCTCATTTTGTTTCTTGGCTCATCTGCACTTGAGCAGATATTCTTACCTGTCTAAGCACAGCACCTTTGACTACAACGTGGTCATATGGGACAGACTTCCTAAGTTTAATTTTAAAAATCTAAGAAAATACTTAATTTGGTTGTTCCTTGGACACAGGCAATTGGAATGTGGATACCAGCTAGAATTAAGACCAAACAGAGAACAGATCCATGTTCCTAAATGACAATTGAGCAAATCCAACCCCAATCATCCAAACCCTTACAGCACACACCCACTCACCAGTAAAAAGCTTCAGAAGTAAACAGGTTTGGTGAACCCTCAGAGACTCAAACATTTCTTATGCTCTCATTAGTCATAAATATGACACTTAATTCTACTTCACTGATACAGGATTAGGACCATCATAACTAGAGATGAAAGCCTACTCACCTTATTAACAGCAAGTAATCCATTTACAAGCCCTAGAACTAGTATATGATGTAGGCACATTTATCCTTAAAAACTTACTTGAGCAGTATAAAAGCACACCATTAAATAATAGCACTACTATAGGCAAAAAGTGCCATAATGTTGTTTGTATATGACAGGCATTTTCAGTTATAAGAATGCTGAAATTCTACGTGGATGTCATTAAAGCATAAATGACACACTACCAAAAGATATAGATACTAATGTATGGTGGTTAAAACTACACTTCTTTCTAAGTTTTAGAGTATTTTTAATAGCTTCAAAGCCTATTTTTAATAGGTGAAGTTGTAACAATACCAATAGTAGTGGCGTGAAAGGTTACAATGGATGAACAGATGAACACCATCCTTCTCAAACATTGATTCCATTTAAGTAAAACTACCTGATAGAGAGCATTTCTATTATTCACGAGAAATCATGCAATATAATGGTTCCTAGCACTCCTTTTGTAATAGCTTATTTAAATACTTGGGGCTGCAATTCAGATTCCCACTTTGTTCAGACTTCACAGAAATACTTCCTACAATTGATCACATTTTTATTCTTCATTGTATTCTAAATAGCCTCTGATTTTTCAGAACCCAAGACTGAAAATTAGGTTTGCAGAAGTGGAAAGTACAGTCTTGAAAAAAACCCTATACACCTTTCACAACGGAGGAGCACTGAATACAAAATTGAACAAAAAAATCTACGCTATGAATCATTTTGTTTACAGAACTGCTTCAAGGAATTGTTCCTAAAGTCTAAATGGAGCTTGATGGGCCTTTTCTAAACTCCTAAAATTTGAAATGACCTGAAGGTATAAAGAATATTTGACTTTGGATTTCTTTTACTTGTAACAGTTTCTTCAGTGCTTCCAGCTCAGATTACAGTAGTTTACACAAAATTAAGAAACCCACTCTGATTGGGAATTACTAAATTGATATTAATCATCTTGTTTATTTTTTTTTTTTTTTAAAAAAAAAGGAACTTAAAGAAATAGGAATAGATCTTTATTTACAATGAGGTTTGGTTATAGGTGATATGTTTCCAACTTTTCTCAAATTATAATAACTTTTTATGCATTATAAGTCCAGAGAAATCTCTCAGTTGATGTAAAACAGCACAGTCAACAGAGCTGTTGACTTACATCAGTTGAGGATAAAGCCCTCAACTTGAAATGATATTTTTTTTTCATTTCAGAAGAACAGAACTTTTATCTAAAGAACAGATAGAAATGATAATGTATAAACAAAGAAGCAAACATATATTTCCATTAAATGCCTGTAAATTTGCATTCAAACAGTGAGACAGTGGAAGATGTGGCTGGACTTAAGCTGGATGTGCTACCTTTTCTCCAGCACATTTTGCCAAGATAAAATGGCATACTTGGGTAGAATTACTTATTTTAAGAAAAAGTCTAAAATAACTAAAGAAAACAGAAGTATGTTGTGATGACAGATTATTAATAGATTTAGTATTGAAATAAACCACTGAATTACACAAATCCATGTTCAGGGTGTTTATTACAAAGCTTGATACTTACTGAGTATAAGGACCTTTGGAGCATTGCAGTGAGCAAATGAAGGCATACATAATTCTTAAAGTATATATTAGCTAAATGATAAACAGAAGCAGCTCTCTCAAGGACATACGAGATAACTAATCTAGAGAAATGCTACATCTCCTAACTTTCAGTATATTCCAAAATGGTTCAATATGATCAACTTCATACAGCATAAATATTATCAGACTAAAGCATGGGACTCAGAGCAGCCAACAGTGTTGTTTTTAATATCATTCCCATTTTACATTTTAAATAACCAAATGGTTTTCAAGCATTTAATAGAAAAATATTTTTTTAAATGAATACCAAGAGACATTTGTAAATAGCAGCACAAATTGCTCCTGGGCTATAAACCTGAGTGCCAAGTTTCACTCCAGTATGAATACAGACAAATGTTAAAAGTCTGAAAAATGGATTCCTTAATGGATATACTGGCAGACCTGTAAGTGTAATAGAGCTAGCATGTGCCACTTTCATAAAGATATCATATTTCATCTCCTAGATTACACTCAGCTTTCCTATTCTAAATAAAAAGATTAGAACTAGAACTATTTTCCCTGCATATCATATTTAAAAATGTACAAGGGAATGTCATCCAACAATCTGTAAGCATTGAAATTATTTCCTTGAAAACAATAAAAAGTAATCCCTAAAGATATGGTAAATATACAGTTCCTTTATTGAACAAACAAAAATAGATTATGCATTGCCTTTTCAAAATCAAATACATCTGCTTTGACTGAGGCAAGGAAACACATCTGGGGGCCTGATTCTTACACAGTCTCTGTGACTTTCTATATTGTCAGTATATCAGTAACCTTGTATTTAACCAGATTATTTACAGTCAGACCCTTATGAGATCACACCCATTGCTGCTGATATGAGGGAGGGAAGAGATCTCTGAAATTGGATACAAATGTGATATTTATTGTTACATTTATTAGGCTATAACCATATATCAAATGCGCTAAATTCACAGAGATAAAATAATACAATCACATCAAGACTGAAAATTTAATATTAAACAGGGACCCAAAAGTTCCCTTCTATCCCAGCTTACTTTGTAGCAGAGCCATTCTTCCCATTAAGCATAAGAGCTATTTCCTTCTGAAAGTTCTGCTATCTGCATGTAAACCTGCTTGTACACCAAATTAGTACAACAAAATATGCATTATGGGACTTTGCTTGCTTTCTCCAGAAAAAAAATATAAAATAAAAAATAATGAAAGCTCTGCATAGACATATGAGTTTCACAGTAGGAGGGCATCAGGTCTAAGCATTGCTATCAGTGTGAATATGCAGATTGGTCTTTGGAAGAATTTTGATGGTGGGGTAAATTAGTTTAGATTTCACCTTACCATGTTATCCCCAGTTGCTATGTCAAAAATGCAGCTAGAATGTAATGCCTGTTGGCAGTGTCAGACTTGAGATCCTAACGCTGGTGTGGTCTGGGTGTTTAGGCTTTTCTTTTCACATGTACTACTTTCAGCCTGAAGAAAGGGTTCAAGAAGTCACTGAATCTATAGATCCATTTTAGCAGAAAACAGGACAAAGTGTTTGGGAGGTGGAGCACAAGTTCTCTAGATTACACCATATTTCCCTTTAGTTAACCAAATAATAGCAAGTTCCAACTAGAGAACAGCCCTCAGCTTGAGTCTTGTTTTCTTAGACTGAAAAAAATGATCCACTTCAATGTATATGTTTTCTAATATACTTTAACTACTTCTTTCATATATACCCATATAACATGATTATGTTTCTGTCAAGACATAAGTGGTGTGGATCAACAGCTACAGTAACCTGCTAGAACAAAACTAAGCTAAATTCACCCCATGTCACTCATTGATGCCAGTGGGTGAAACAGACCCTTGTGACTGACAAATATAGCAGGCATATTCCACACTCTATTAAAAATAACAAATAAAGATAAAGGTGGGTAGGAAAAAAAAAGGGTTAGCCTGTTTTTGAATTACTTTCTTATCTTCCCTAAGGAAGGTATTAAGAACATAAAGTTGCATGCAAGAGAAGTGTTCATTAATATATTGGAATGATTTTCAAATGCTCAGGGGAAGGTCTGGTTCTTCCTTCTGTTGAACTGATGTAAATTTGAATAGCTTCCTTCAGTGGCAGTGGAATTACACCAGCTTTACACTCATGTAACAGGCAGCAGAATTTACCGCTTGGTGTACAGGAGTGAAGCTTATCCTGAATATTCCTGAATAGTGAAAGTAAGGCTGCTGCTCTTCCCAACAGAACAATTCAAAATTAATTTATAGCCTTTAGGTTTGGGTTTGGTTTTTTTCTTTTTTTGTTTTTTAAAGAATGTCAGCAGCTGAGTTTTGAGCTTGATGAGTAAATTAACTACTTACATGGGACAAAAAAGAAAGATAAGCAACAACAGCACAGACCTAGATGATTCCTCTTAGACAGGAGAGATTCTGGTTGCTTTTTCTGGCAGCTGTGATTGCAGAATCTGAAAAATTATTTTGATACATATTTTAGGGATTTTTCTCTCAGTTACCTTTCTTTATAAAGACTATTTTTATAACACTTAAAAGTGGTATCCTTTATTACAACTCTTATTACAGTAAAATCAGTGGAAGCCTGAGTGGTGGGTGTATTGTTGTGACACTTAAACTATTTGTAAATATTGCTCAGAGCTTTCTTAGCATATTTTAGCAAGGCGACATTATAGCAAAGTATAATTTATCATGCATGATATATGCTGTATGCTTCAAAGACAATCACACTGGAAAGCAGACTCATGAAAAAGAAGACGTGTGTCTTGCTTTCCAGTAGCAGCATTTTTTTAGTCTCTGGGCTTGGGGGATTACTCTGCACTCACAAAACCCACAGTGGTGGGCAAGAGGCCATTTTTGCTTTGCTTTCAATGCCCAGTACTAAACAAGCAATGCCTTGGATTTGTCTTGGCTGTGCAGCTTACTCTTCCTTATGCTCTATAGTCAAGCAAGCTCCTCTGATTGCAAGATTGCAGCCACAACACCAGTGTGCTTTCATTACCTTCCCATCCCAGATATGAAAAGAATGCATTGCTTTACAGTAATATTACGTTCAGTGAGGGCTTTGTTTAGGCTCATTTAAAATTATTCTACAAGGCCATGTAAGAGAAGCTTTAAACACATAAGGGAAAATCTCAGTGAACAACCTGCCAGTCTCTGTCAGCTAGCTTGTAAAAAGAATGTAATCCCCCCCCTTACTACACTTTCCAATAAATAGAATGTCCTAGCTGTCAGCCCTAATGCTAGTAAATAACAACAACAAAAATATTCATACTGCCCCTGCTCTCTTTTATAAGCATCTCCAATTTATAGTTTATGAAAGATGTTTTACACATTTTCCATTTAACAGCATGATAGTAGAGTGATCTGTACTTAGCAGCAAGCAGGAAGTTTGACAACTAGCTGACTGCTCAGTAAAGCCTTAACTACTATAGCAAGTAATCCCCAGACACTGATCATATATCATGTATAATGAAGCCTTTATATTCTTATTATAGTAATAAAGGACGATTTTGCAAAGTTGACTGCCAAAGTAGGTTGGCCATACCACAGGTAACTTTACATGCTTCCATTGATATCATGCTGATGAGAAACATACATCATGACTCTACTTCTCAAACCCACATTTTTTGCTGAGATTCCAAAAGTTGATCCTATCTGGATTTTCTTGATTACCCTTTACATACACCAAGGAATGAATCTAAGCATCTAAGTATATATCCATATATAAAAGATCCACCACCATGTGTACCTTTTGAGTTTTAGTTTCTGGGTTTCAGTTTAGATTTCTTTCAAAAAAATTCCTACCCTTGGTTTATGTCATCATTTTGTGGGAGGGGTGGAGGTTAACTTTTGGATCATTTATTTCAATCAAAATATCTGACCGGAATTATGGAGACTTTCACCAAAATGTGAATTGGAACATTTGACACATTGGCTTTGTATTCTTTTGTTATACTTTTGTAAATCCACACCTTCCTCCCTCCCTCCCTCCCTCCCTCCCTCCTTTCTTTCCTTCTTTCCTTCTTTCCTTCTCTCCTTCTTTCCTTCTTTCTTTCTTTTCTTTTGTTCCTTCTTTCCTTCCTTCCTTCCTTCCTTCCTTCCTTCCTTCCTTCCTTCCTTCCTTCCTTCCTTCCTTCCTTCCCTCCCTCCCTCCTTCCCCCCCTTCCTTCCTTCTTTCCTTTCTTCCTTCCTTTCCTTCTTTCCTTCTTTCTTTCTTTTCTTTTGTTCCTTCCTTCCTTCCTTCCATCCTTCCTTCCTTCCCTCCCTCCCTCCTTCCCCCCCTTCCTTCCTTCTTTCCTTTCTTCCTTCCTTTCCTTCCTTCTTTCCTTCTTTCTTTTATTTCCTTTCCTTCCTTTCCTTTCCTTTCCTTTCCTTTCCTTTCCTTTCCTTTCCTTTCCTTTCCTTTCCTTTCCTTTCCTTTTCTTTAACAAAACACTTTGGTTAACAGAGAAGAGAATATTTTAGAAATAATAATGTGACTCTGCAGAAATGTTTAGATTAGTGATTCTCAGGGGAAAAAACAGAAGCTTCTGAAATCAGCATAGAGATGCAAGCGGGTGAGAGGAATTTATCTCAGAACATTATGATGTTAAATTAAGGCCATACCTTGCTCTCCCTGAAGTCAATTAAGTTGTAATCTTTCATCATCATAGTATTTTACAATCACAGAATGGTTTGCATTTCTGTCTACTAGAAAAAAATAGATCTTGGATCATTATTATTATTATTATATGGACACACTACTGAAGGTATTACAATCCCTTTTCCAAATAAAACCTTCCACTCTGACAGTGTTCCATGTTCTGACAGGAACCTTGCTACATACAGCAAATACAGAATAAAACCTGCACGCAGAAGCTTGTATGTGGCTCATACAGCATGTGTGTTAAATTAGGTGACAGTATGGAAGAGCATAACTAAAGGAACTACTCTGCACAGGCCCCCTATACATATTCATTTTGGAGCAGTCATTCCAGGCTGTCCTGATAGGCTGTTACACTACATTTCAAAGTACTGATCAATAAATGTACTATAAATAAATAGACTACATATTTTTACTCATGTTGAATATTCTAGTGTATTTCAGCAAATTAGTTGCAGTGTGTGAAAACTCCCACCGGGAAAAGATGTTTAACTGTTGGGGTTTTTTTATTGCAGTTTACTAAATCCAGACATGTTTCTCACACTGATGATTTATCAGAACTTCAATTTACCTCTGAATTTTATACATGCAAACCAAAAGGGACAGCAGGGTTCTACTTTTAGAATTTTAGCACCATTAAATACCAACTAAAATTACTACACTTGCAGAAAAGGAGGATAAAAATATAGCAAACTCCTACTCTTAAATATCGCCATATAGTCAGCAAAGTAAATAAATACACTTTAAGATGTAGAAGTGTATCCAATTAAAAAAATAATGTTTACACTAGAAATGTAATCATATTTTCTCTCAGTGAAATAAGGAAACTTGAAAAGAGATCAGAGATCTTGCAAACATCCTTAACCTCCCACACCTACTTCAGATAGCAGAGATTTCTTCAAAATAAGTTAGTTTTCCACACCCTAATAGTTGTGATTCTGAGTGTGGAAGCTGAAAGTTTATAAATGAGAAACTCTGAAGATTTCATTTTATGAATTTTATTTTTATTTGTGAATTTATTTTTATTCCTAAATGCATGAAAAGAGCATTATTCATATAGGTCACTTATTTTTATAAAGTAGAAAGGAGAACTGTGTGCTGTCTTAATTTTCAGCTTAAATTTACAGACATACTACATGGCAACAGTATTAAAGCAAGAAGGAGGGATACATTTTCCTATTCAATAAAAAGCCATGGAAGTTGCATGGGGTAGAGTCTCTAGGAAATCCACTCTTTCTTTAAAAAAATGTCATTGGTGAGATAGAAGATTGGCACCACAATGAGCAAAATATAGTGAGGGCTGATACGGACTGTCAGCTAGAATTTGGGTTAAGATACTGACTTTTGTCTGCATCGTGTCTACCTTCCAAAGAAGATGGAAGATGCAAAACTGCAAGTTTCCTCTCTCTGGTTAATGCGGTCTATACAAGTGAATAATGTATAAGAAGATGTTCCCTTGATAATGTCACAATTATTCATTGTGCAGCCATAAACTCAAATATTCACATTAACAGCTAGGTATTATTTTTCTTCTCTGAAATTAAGTGAGTGGCATCAGTGGTCATAAATGAGAGCATTCATCAAAGGCGTAGGCCATGGCAGAGGATTAAGTGAATGCTGATGAAGTGTCCAGATTCCCATAACTTGGAATGGGCTGCATTCAACATTCCTTTATTATCCATCTGCCACATAACAAAAAGTCTCATATATTTAATGCAGGTTTGCCCTCGGCCACGTAATAGGATTAGGAATAATTTCTACAAATTTACAAAAACAAATCACATGGGAAGGCTTAGAATTTGCTAATAATTTCTCCATAGCTGGGAGATCAAAGGGATGTAAGAGTCCAGAGCCAGGCAGTAGTTTGACCCCGGCCAAGCTTTTTTATGAAAGGGTTAATCTTCTCAGAGGTGACCATAGAGGAGCAAATAGTGTGACCAAAGGCAGATTCAGGCCTCCAAAAATAGGAAGAAAATCGTCTGCGAAGTATGACAGCAAGAAAACATTTACAGAATAACAGTACATTTTATGTCTGGAAAAAGAAAATAAAACAGCAAACCACAATGCATTGTTTTTAAGCAAAGTATGGCTGGTGGGGGGAGGGAGGTGTGACCATGCCGAGGAGGAGAAGCTTGCAGAAGGGACCAGAGATATTACTGTTTATTTTTGAATAACAGAAAGTAGGCTGAATACCTTCAGTCTAAAAACACTCTCTTATTGTCCTCAGGTGGAAACCATCTTCCCCAGATGTCTCTCAAAGCTTTGGTTGGTTTGTTATGCTCATGGTTTGGGGTTTTTTGTTTGTTTGTTTGTTTGTTTTTTCCCCCCAAGGAAAAATGCACTGCAAATCCATGCTGCTTCAGGGGTGAGGTTTTGGGAAGCTGCCTACAAGGGAAGTTGCTGCAAGTTGCCCAGTGAAGCATTTTCAGAAATGTCCTTGGCTTGTTGCAAGTCATGGTTAAAAACTTTGGCTCCTTTATAGTTTGAAAGCAATTCCATCTCTCAAATCAAATCAAGCAGCCATATAAGAAAAGATAGGGGGCAGGTGGTAGTGGAAGGAAAGAAAATTAGGGTATCAGGGTGTGTGGGTACATATGTGTGTACTCCTTTTTTTTTTTCTCCCTTAGAAATTGCTAAGTCTGTCTAAAAATTTTCACCTTGCTGTATTTCCTTTCCCACTCAGTAAACTGCAAAGGAAGTGAGTTAACATCAGCTAGATGTAGGTGACAGCTATTTTAATTTTACATCATAAGTGGTTCCAATGACATTTAGAAATTATAGCGCAATGGAATGCTAGCTTTTTCAGTTTAATAGAAATTTTCTGATCATTCTGATTTTTGGTCCCTGAACTATTGTAACAAGTTTGAATTCAATGCTCCATCTCTGCCGTTTACCTACTGTGCTACCCATTAAACAGCAGAACAAATAGTCTGCTTACAAGTAAATTAGTGAATAATATACTACAGTTGCACAAAAGCCCATGCAGACATCTGAGTCTAAATGAAGATACTATTTCTTGTAGAAGAGAATTTTTAGGACAGAAGTTTGCTTCAGCCCCAATATTAACTTCACATGAACCTATACATCCTATTACACTCTTTCATTAAATAAGACAGAAGGAGTAGTGATGACAGGGAAATAATGAAAAAAAAAATAATTACCAGGAACGCATGAAACATTTCCAACCAGAGCATCTATATTTGAATATGGGGCCTGATGTGTACTCTGTACAAAAGCTCAAAAGCCGAGTAGCTTTGAA
Organism: Agapornis roseicollis; assembly: GCA_002631895.1. Lineage (NCBI taxonomy): Eukaryota > Metazoa > Chordata > Aves > Psittaciformes > Psittacidae > Agapornis > Agapornis roseicollis. Next base: position 47,978 of record NDXB01012556.1, on the reverse strand, counting down.
AACGGTTAGATTAATATCCCTAGGGAAAGAAAATTTATGTGCTGTGCTTACTGCATCTTTCACACACAGAGACGCCTATCAAGATGGCTAGAAATTGAAGAAGCATTTCTGGGTATTATTCGGCAGTCCAGCTCTTTCCAGTCCTCTGCCACAACAAGATTTACAAGAAAGATGCCAATGAGCACCTAAAATTGGTATGCATTCCATGAAGAAGGAACGTTTATTTGGCAGTGTAAATTGGATGGTGGTCACCAGGTTTATTTCACATAGCTTACCAGTATTGCTATCAGTATGGACTGAACTTAAATGTGCTGTAGAGATAACAGAACCTTAAATTCTCTTCTCTAATTATCCCCACATTCTTTTTTTATTTCATTCAGATGATGATTCACTCCACTCTCATTAATTTTGAATAATTCCAGTTAGAGATTGAAATCCAAACCAATTTTATTCCTTCAGATGTGGAAGTGCAACTCAGCTTTCTGATACGAAACTGTTTTTTTGAGACTCCCTCGGTGTGTAAAGGTGGAAGCATCTTGAAAATATATTTCAGGCAGGGCTTGAGGTTAATGTTTTGTGTGCCGCAGTCTCAAGTTGTCAAGATGGTCATACAAATATAGCAACTGCTATCATCCATCACAGGTCAGAAACAGCAGAAATCAAGAATTCCTGTTTCTTTAGTGACAACACAGATGTATGGATTCTCATGTGCATCAGAGAGACAAAATTTGTAAGTAATGACGCGTAGCTTTAAGGGGTATTCAGTCCACTTTTAGACCCCTAGCACTTTAACATATTTTAGGCATCTGGCTTAAAAAGCTGTTGGCTGGCCATATCATTACCGAAAAGAGATGGGTTCTTACTCTGAAACTTCCTTGGATATTTTAAGTTGGCTACTCTTAACTGACTTTCCTTTGTTGGCTGAAGGATTTCAGCTTCCTAAACAAGGTAGTTGGGTTTGGGCTGTGTAAGAGGATTTAACACAAAACTGAGTATTAACTTGATAAGCTGTTTAAAGCAGAAGTGCAGACATACGATGCATAGCTCAAACTACAGTTGAGATTCAGCATCTGATTAAGACCTTGTGTTTCCTCGACATGAGGAGTTCTCAGAGTTCTTTGTTCTAGTCCTTTCCCAGCCTCATCTGGAAGCCAGTTTTGCCTTTCACCATCTTAAGTAGCTGCTCGTTTAATGGTCACTAAGGTTGACCTTGATGTGTCACAGTGCCACTCAGTGGGATAAAGAACAAGAAGCCTTTTTAGAAAATCATACTGTGTGTTTACAAGCAGCTTTTTGACCTTAACCAAATGAACTGGAGAGCAGCAGATAGCAATCTTTGTGCAAATTCTACTGTTCTTCATGTCAGATCTTCGAGTGCTATACCGCCCTCAAATGTAAGGTCATATCCTTGCCCTACACCTAAAGAACAATAGAGATCTTCATGGATGTTCAGAAATACATGGCACCCCTCTTATAATCATGACTGTACCCTGCCCTGCTGTGCAGATAAACCCAAAGGAGAAAACTACATTCACATCAGGAGTTCAATGGGTGAGACAAATTCCATTTGTTTGGAATTTCATTTGTTCTGAACGATCCCCTAAAATCATAGGCAAAGTTTAAGAAGAAAGAGGCTTGCTAGCTTCCTTCTTATGAGGTCATGTATCACCTGATATTTTCTTCTTACTCCATTGGATTGACAAATGGCTTTATCGGCATTTCTAATTAACCACTTTAAGAAAGGGAAAGGGGACTAACATTGTGTCCTGGGACATGTTGGAAATATAGATGGAAAATAATGCCCTCTTTCCTCAATACAATTTGTTTGCATAGCTAAGTGTATTGCAGATAGGAATACCAAGAAGTGCCTTTCAGCATCAGTATACAAAAGCACAGCAGACCAGTCCTTCTGCACCTCAGTATTTTTTCTCCCTATGTTTCCCTGTGAAGACTACTGAGCTATCTATTAAATAACTTTAGAACAAACATCACCATTTGCCACATCACTAGCAAAGCCCTAAGACATTGTTATTTAACTCATGGACATCACAGATGCATAGGAAATAAATAAGGGTAAAGAAAATAAATTTGGAAAAAATGTTTAGAAACATCTTTCAAGAAAAGCTTTGTGAGCACCAGCCAAGCTTATAAGTGATAGATAGACAGTTTTGAGACATGTAATTTGCATAATGAGGATGAAATCAAGGAAGAAAGTTTAAACATAATTTCATCACCATTTCATCATGATGACATTCCCAGAGCCTCAGTACTGTATGCAACAGCCACAGGTTTACAACACAGAAAAACTAGATGTTAGAGAGAACAATTAACAGGAGGAACAAACGTTTCATCTTTAGGTTACCAAATCAAATCCAGACTCAAGTTACTTAGAAGTCATTAAGATCTGGCAGTTGTCAGCTTATAGGCTACAGGGCAACAATTTACATAACAAAAACCCCTGTCAGAGCTTAGAGAAAAATTGAGTAGTCTCTCTCTTCTCAAGGTATTCTCTGAACAGAGAGCTAGATTTTCTCCATACTTCAATCATGAGTCAAAGCCACATTTCTAAAATTAAAAGTAAAGAACAAATAACTTCAAAGATAAGCCTTGTCAAAGACACTGTTCAGTTATGGACACTTAACTCTAAATCTTAATGAGACTGCCAATATAATTGAATACTATCAATTGGCTTAAGAAATGTCTCTCTACAAACTCTGCTTCTCATCTAAGATAGCTCATACTTCTTTAGGGTACAAGTAGAAACGAAAATGCAGAACTAGCACAAGGTTAACAGGACAAGTATCCAGGAATAGCAACTAGTAACCAATGGCATTACCTTCAGGCCATATTTGGCAAGGGAGAAGGATTCCCTTCACCCGGATGCTGGTATACCAGGGCTTTCTCTTACAGCCACTAACTCTGCAAACATGCCAAATAGCAATTAAATTCATATGGCAGTATATGCAGCTTATTGCTCACAATTTCCTTTTGTTAGCTTTACCCAATACAGTGCTGAAAGCATTTTTTCCTATTAGTAATAGTTCACATTTTCAACATGTCCAGTTTTGAATTCTCAATTTAATCTTATTAGTCCAATTTAATTTACTCAAACCCCTTTTTAATAGTTTTCAGACTGAATAATAAAAATAGAGGTACCAAAAGCAGTATTTTGTAACATCTTCTGATAATATTTTTTTCTATTGGAGAAGTTTAACAGCAGTCGTTGTCCAATACCATTCTGAGCTTTACTACTCCTATTTTGCCATGACCCTTTATGTTTTTGCATAAAGTGAAAACCATCTGCATCTCACAAATACAGTGCAGTATACCACTTCATTAACTGCACAAACTACAGCCCCATAGTGTTTCACTGCACAAGGCTATACTCTCTGGTCATCTGCTTGGGAAGGCTGAGAGCTGCAAAAAGCATGTCAGAAAGAAAAATACAAGCAACACATAAAACGCTGTCTATCCAGTAACTCTAGGTTCAAACTTGAATGCCTTAAATTAAGGTAGCCAGTGGGCATAAATATGGGTAATTCCCACATGAGTCCAGTCTCCATTTTACTGGTTAATGGAGCAACTGTAACATATGCACATGCAATGTTCTAATTGTTAATGGGTCAGCTAAAGCTTTTACAGACTCACCCTGTACTGAGTTGGTGTGGTTTTGCTCAGTGCTTCCAGTTATTGGACTGTGGGGCAGAGCAAGGCAGGCAGGATTTCCACACTTTAGCTTGGTTCCAAGAGGGGAAGAGTCCACTAGTTTTAACCTTGTGTTGTACAAGAACAGCAATACCACTTCTAGTGACAAGCTGCCCCTGGAAATAATACAGTTTTCCACATAGTATCACATCTGATCTAATAAAATCCTGCAAACTAATTTGTGTCTGCAATTCTAACACCATCTTCAAGGTAGATAATCCAACCACTGTTAATTAAGAGTTAATAATACTGAAAGCCTTTAAGAGGCTGATTACACTTAACGTTGGATATTAAAATGGTCAAAATGCTTTAGGAGCATAAACCTCACTGATAATTTAGCTCCCTATTTTTGTAGCACTTTTTGACTGGTGTGTGTAGGTGGATCAGATCAAAGCCCCATTGTTATGTCAGAAAAAGCACTAACTGACATCAGCAGAGGCATGAGGAGACACTATCACAGCAGAGCTGAGTGCACTGCTTCTCCTCTGACATCAAACTTACCCTGGCTTTACACTGACTGCACTGAACTTTTTCCAGTGGCATGCCAATACGAAGAATATGATGATCTGGAACCACATGAATTATCCAAATTAGTGGGAAACAATAACATGGGGAGAAATATCCAATTTGAAGACAACACTAGACTCTGCATTTATATCTCATGGGTGGCTTAGGTCCAGCTGGTCATCTATTTCTTTGATAGCTCATTATCTAGGTCCTCTTATAGCTGGCAGCTGTACTGCAGCTTTTGGCACAGACTGAAGCCTTTGTGATATTTCAGCTATTCTAGCAAATTCACATTCTCAATAATAAATAATGTACCCCTATAAAGTCACCTGAATACCCTGAGAGAATTATAGCCTTTATTATGTACAATTGGGGGTATATTAATCCTTACATTGAAAGATATTTTTAGTGACCTGTCGGAAAGTTAGATAAATTATCAGAAATAGAAAAGTAAAATTACACTAAATGTCCTTTAGTAGAACCACTGAAATACCCTCTGCAAAATATGGGATTGTTTAGCTAGAAGAAGGGAATTCAGGGACAGACATGACCATCTTTTGTGTCATAGCTCTGAGGCTGATTACTTGATTCAAGTGACCAATCTGGGAACTGTGAACCTCTGGACAGTCATTTTCTTGCTATCACTAGTGGCTGTTTTAACCTACTCACCTATTAATCTACCATGTATTTTCACTTGATTTATAGAACTTTCCTTATAAATAACATTTAGTAGAATGGTACCTTTACTCATGCAAAACAAGTTCTTTGCCTAGATCCATCTGAACACATAGGTAATGGTTTCTGAGCAACAGAAATAAAAGATGAGGTGGAAAGGAAGCTCATTTAACACAAATATTGCAATATAATTGAAATTATATTAAAAAATCAAATGACTTTTTGTGAACTTGTTTAAAAAGATCAGAAATTTGTCTGAGCTGTACAAGATTAACCTTTACTCGTCTGGGAAAATGCAGACTTCAACAGCAATCCTCTGCAGTGGTTGTACTTGCTAAAAGTTTAAAACAGTAATTTTTTCCCAAGAAAGGTCATCTTGAGCTAAAATGTCAAATAAATTATTTAGATTACTGAATTAGAAAAGTGAGGAGATGACAGGCTGAATTTTTTATGCACATTAGCCACAGTCAGGGTCTCTATATGCTCTTTCTATTAAGTGCACCCCCTCTTATTAAACACCTCTCCCTTTATTCCAATATATTTTCCTTAAGATGTATCTTAGCATCTAAATAGCTGGTCCAATTTGCTTCTTACTTGTACAAAACAGGAAGTACATTATTTGACTGTTGCTTAGCATTTTTCCAGTATAAAACTGATGTAAGAAAGAGAATATTGCTACTAGTTGTAGGGGAAATTAAGTGACCAAAAAATCATTTTTAAAGCCTCCATGTAGCTAATAAATCCTGAATTCTAGCAGAAGAAATTTCTAAGGAGAAGGAATATTTTGAAGGATGGAAAATTAAAAGGATTTAAATGGAAAGGGAATAACTTTTAAGTAGGCGATACTCCCATGGGTACGTCCTAGGAGCTCAAGAAAATCATCTTCATATGTAGCTGCCCCCACACAGGTTTTACCCCACAGGTTCACATCTGCATTTCCCATTCTTTCACACATTCATAGAATCATAGAATAGTTAGGGTTGGAAAGGACCTTAAGATCATCTAGTTCCAAACCCCCTGCCATAAGCAGGGACACCCCACACTAAACCATGCCCCCAAAGGCTTCATTTAACCTGGCCTTGATCACCCCCAGGGATGGAGCATGCACAACTTCCTTGGGCAACCCATTCCAGTGCCTCACCACCCTTACAATAAAGAATTTCTTCCTTATATCCAATCTAAACCTCCCCTGTTTAATTTTTAACCCATCACCCCTTGTCCTGTCACTACAGTCCCTAATGAAGAGTCCCTCCCCAGCACCCTTATAGTCCCCCTTCAGATACTGGAAAGCTGCTATGAGGTCACCACGCAGCCTTCTCTTCTCCATAAATAAATGCCACTGATAATTATTGAAGGCAGCACAAGAGCCTCTGTCCAAACATAATGCCATATGATTCAGTCAAATGACAACAGTAGTAAAACTTCCCACTTAATTTTCTAAAACAAATATTTGCTCAGCAGTGGAGCAGTCATTCTATAAAACAATTCTACATTGATAATAAGCCCCTCCTAATTTGACTTCTACTGTGATTTTTTTCCCCACAGACTATGTGCACTGTGGAGCAAATTAAGTTCTCAGCTTGAGTACCCAGTCCAAATGGTGGAGTTGCAAGACACGACAAAAGGGGAGACACTTTCAACTTACCAGCAAAAATAGCTTCTCTCTAGTATTCCAAAGCCCAACACATACAGTGCCTATCCTTAGCCCTCACTCTGCTGATATCTAAATACTCCTTGGTAGTATAGTGTCATAGCAAGTATCCTTGTAAGCCTTAGAGCGCATGTAGTGAGGTATGTAATTGTGTAAATGTAAAGGCAGAGCAGCTGCATGGGCATCCACAAGGCAGTGGGCCTCAGCAGTGAAATTCTAAGGTCTTATTCTTTCCCTAGGACCCAAGCCCACCTTATATCACTGCATAGGGAAGAATGCTAGCAAAACATGGCCGCATGTTTTGCTAGAAAGAATGGACAGAACAATGCTCATGTTAGTGACATCGGAAATGCACGTGATACAAGTGTGTGTGAGAGTAATTTCATGATGTACAATTGGATGTAGTGAAAAACCCCTTAAACAAGATGACAGCAGGAAGACCTGCCCTCATGCACTTATTTGTTACGTGCTTTTACTTTTTTTCAAAACTTCTGAAATTTTTGTGGCTCTTTTGCATGTATAACATCTGGCACGTGCAGGACAAAATTCCTGTCACCCTAACCTGAGGTTTTAACTGTTTTAGCCTTTTGTCTTGCAGCAGCACCAAAAGTACTTAGTCATTTTTGCATCACTGAGAAGAGGGATTTAGTGATAAGACAACCATAGACTTTCCTCCTTGGTGACTCCTTTGACAGGGCAAATCCCACAGAAAACCAACATTAATGGAGCATGATGACGTGAAGAATAGAGCCCTACCTGTTGACATTTCTGTTGTCAAACCAGGTACTATGCTGTCATAAAGAAACAGAAATATTAAAAGAATTGTGGAAAGCTCTCTGGAATTAAGTTTCTTGATGCTGCATTACTGTAAAGGCCATTAATGCTTCTGCCACCCAGTGGTCCTGCTGTGACTTCTTTTCTGGACTTGATCATAATTTACCTTTGTCAGGTCAAGAAAGTAGAAGTTTTAATTTGTTATATAGTGTAAAATACTTAAGGATCCTTTTAAGATCTAAATTTTGGCAGAAACAGTTTTTGAAAATGTTTGTACCCCCCATTTGCCTCTAATTGCAATGTGAGGCAAGACACACTGGGGAAAATGGACAGAATATATTGGCTTTTAACTTCAATTTGCAAATTAGACTGAAGAAAGTTCTTCAGAAGTTTTTTAAAAAGTATAGCACGTTGAAAAATTGAATCTTGAAATATGAGATAGGCCAGTAAATAACCTTCCCTATGGTTTTCACAAGCAGCTTGGACATACTTTGACATCATAGCTTTTGATGATGCTTGCTGTGTGAAGTACTCATGAGTTGCACAGTTTAATTTATTAGATGTTTTATAAGGGAAAATGCCTCAATAGTGCTCATCATATATGATACAAATGGCTTTGGACCATGATCATTAGTACAATCAAAATAAAGATACTTTTTTTCCATTTCCTTTTACTTTTTTTCCCTGTTCAAAATATTTCTTCATCCATAAGCTGACTGTGGGTATGCTTTGATCTGCAATATTTGAGAAGATTTCTTCCCCTCCTCCTTTCAGTGATTTCTGTGCTTTTTATGCAAATATTGTTGGCCTAAAATGATTCAGCAAACTTTGAGAGGTAACAGAAGCCCTGCAACAGAAATTTATTTTACTCCACATTTCAGTGCAGTGAAACACTGACAAAGCAGCTCACTAATTGCTTTCAGGAGAAGCTTTTTGTCCAAAATGTGCCTCAATTCCATCTATGTAACAAGGCTGTTTTCAAAGACACTGCATAGATTGAACTGTGATCAGGTTTATTGGCTCTTACCAAGATGGTCATTTTTGCTCTAAGGAAAAATCTGTTTAAGAGAACTGTCTTGGTAGATTGATATTTTATTTTCTTCAAAGATTTAAATTAAACTAGTACCAAAGTTTTGTGTGTCAGTCCTCTGAATTCCTTTACAAATTAACACTGAAAAAAAAAGCCACCCATCCATATATATGTAAATACACAAAGCCAGCTGCCAAACAGTGACATTATCCACTGGTTTCTGTGGGCTTCCTATAGAAATGTATGAGAAACTCTTCTAATATTTCTAAGCTTGTATGATATTTCTGAAATAGGTGAGAGAAAGCAGCATCATTCCAGGAAAAAAAAGGAAGAGCATTTACCAGTTGGAACACAGGCAGATGTCACTGATAGCAGATGGTTTTAAAACTAGTGCTTTAAGAGAGCAGCGGCCTGTGTTATATTTAAAAGGATTACCCTTGATTGGAATATTGGATTAAATGCTTTTGTAAGAGGGCAGTTTTAATTACAAAAATAACAAAAAAGACTGGACAGATGCAAAATCAGATATTGGTTCTATTGTATTCTTTTCAAAGCTTTAGAAGATAAAATATCAAGATAGAAAAATTATTTATGTCAAAGTTTGTAGAAGGAGGAGAGATGTAGTTGCTCTGAATATTTTTAGGTGCTACGTCCATATGGCTCCATGATGATGCTATCTTAATTCAAGGATATTCTAGGACTGTTTAAAAAAAAAGATGGAGAATGTTAAGGAGGAGGTTCTCACTGAAGCCTTTTCCAGTCATACAAAGAAGAGGAAGACAAATGCAAAATCCCTCCTCCAATGGAATAACCCCGTCCAATAGTGGATTGACTGGCAACACATCAGGTCTGCAGTCTTGGGTGATACTACTAGCCACTAACAAGTTTTCACTGGCAAAAAGGTAGCAGGCCAAAGGAAATTATAATTCCCTTCAGCCTGGAACTCATGAGGCTGCACCTGGAATGCTGTGTCCTCTTTTGTTCCCATGAGAAGCAGGAGAAAGTCCAGCAGAAAGCCACCAAGATAGGTATGAGAGTGGCATACATGATATATACATACAATACAATTCGTGTAGATATACATGGAAGCTGATGGAATTTGGTTTGTTCAGCTTGCAGGTGAGAAGACTGATGGAGTTCTGTTTGCAGTTATTTGTACCTAAAGTGGGGGTATGAAGCAGAGGGAGCAAAACTCTTTCCACAGCTATGCATGGAAGGTAAATTGCAAGAACTGGAAACAACCACAAGAGGAATACAGATTGGGTATCAAGTAAAAAAAAAAGCAAAAACAACAACAACAACAAAAAACCAGCAAAACCAAACAAAAAAGCAATGCCCCAAAGAGAGAAATTAAGCACTAGAATATAGGTTGTATGAAGAGACTCCTCAACCCCCATTCCCCCATCCTTGGGGATGCTCAAAACCTGAACACAAAAGGCCCTGAACAATCTCATTTAACTATGAAGGTAGCTCCTACTCAGTGGCAGGTGAGACCAGGTGACTTCCAGAAATTACTTCCAGCAGGGTTTAAAAAGACAGAATTATTTTCTCTGCTGACTTACTGATTAGAGATATCAACCTTAGTGACTACAGTAGGTTGGGAGTATTGTAAAAGTTATGATTCATCAAAACCAAACCTGCTTTCTTAGTCTGACCATGGACTTGTCTTTTTAGATCAGAAGGACCTGCCATTAGAAAAGTCATATTAGAATAGTTGTTTCAGTTTACTAGGTGATGATTTTAACCTCTATCTGGGCCTACTATTTCTTACTTGTCTTCTGCCCTTGTCTAATTTTTAACCCTTTCCTTTAAAAAAAAAATGAAACTAAAAAAATTCTAAAAATATTCTCACCATGTCACAAAACAGAATTCCTACAGTTAATTATCATGAACTATTGTTAATAAACATAATAAATCTTTAATTCAAACAGACAGTTTTGGTTATCCAAAGTCTTTAACATAGTTCCAGCAAAACCCCTTTGGAGAGTATGCCAAAAAAAGTGGGACCAGCGTTTCTCAACTATCAGAAGTGGAAATAAGTGCTTAAAAATAACTGCAATAAATTTAACAAGTGCTTCAGTGTTGTCCTACAAAACAATGATATTTTAATAAAAAAAAAAACCAAACAGTAGTGGACTGGTGCTCCTATTGCAATTCAGAATATTTTCTTTATTTCATCACTTGAAATTGACTGTATTTTCAAAATGAAATTTCAGGGTTTTTTTAAATCTGTGCTCAGAAACCTAAAATTTTGTAAACTCAGATGTTTATGTCAGAATTCTTGATGTTGTACTCTGTGTGGTCAGATTATCCAAACACCTGTAGATCAGCAAGGAAAGTCAATGCCTGTTCAGCTTGCAATGTCAACATTTTAGTTCCTAAGAAAACATGTCACCCGAAGAAAAAGCATTTTTGTAGGCTTTATAGATTACTACTAACAAAAATTAAAATACGTGGAAGTATCTGACTTTGGTTTCCTAGGATCTGGCATGGTACTTCAGTCAACAACTTGCTTTGTGATTTGTATTTTTCAGCAGAGAATGAGCCTTGGTTTTAAGAGCATTACAGCTATATTTTAGTAAAATGCTCAATGCATTGGTGCAGGCATATTTATCATATGATGCAGACACATGTTCTTTATCTCTAAAAAAATCCCTATAGTCCTTTTGAACTTTGATCTGGAGGTAAGAATTTGGCCTCTGTTTTTGTCTCGGTTTCTTGTTTACAATTAAAATCATAATTAAATCACTACCTAGGTAGATTCCCTGTAAGTGAACATATATCTTACATTTTTCTGTTAAATGGTTAGCACATTTTTGAACACAGACATGAGTCCCCAATGTCCAGTTAGCTGTATAAGCCTCTTACACAGCTTGGCTGGCATATGACTTGAACAATGGGTTTTGAATTCTACATATTTTTTTTTCCCAAAGGCTAATTAAAATCAATTCCATGGCATTTCTCTGCTGTTAGAAAAGATGCCACGGGTAGATGTTTCAATCATTAGCAATATGGTGCTGCTGGATTAAAAACAAATTTCCAAATAGCATAGCAATGACAGTTAGTCTATGATAATCCATGCAACTGTTAATGAACAAAGCCTGTTATGCCTCTATACCTGAATACCAGTGACTGCATCTGAAAACTGAGATGGCAAAAAGAGTACTTTTGTTATATTTTAAAACTATGGCTTATTGTAGCTGTGTAAATTTAATATTGTTTTTTAATTTCACAGAGGACTTAGACCTTAAAAGTATGGGCTTTCATAATTATTATAAGCATAAAATATTTCACAATTTAATTCTAGCAGTAATATACTTTCATTCACTTTGGTACATTTAGAGTCACTCAGTCTTTGTTTAAATGTAGCTCCTCTGTTTTGTCCTCAAATGTTTTAAGTAAGGCTGACCCAAATTCTACTTTATGCAATGTAAGCATAGTCTGAGATCAGCACCAAAACATTTCTAAAAGCTTATAGAGTCCAAGTTTAAAACATTTGGCCCGATGGAACTGAAATCCCTTCTCCATTGAAGGTCAATGTAATTTTTCATTGAAGTGAGGATTTTACTGCAGAAGTTGAAGAAACGGTGATGTCAATTAAAAAAGCATAAGGAAGAAGATTTTAATAAGTATTTTGGAGACAAGATGTATCGGTAGAAATGAGTATTTGTAATTGAAAAAGAGTCAGTGCAGCACAGACATCACAGCCTAAACTCTTTATCCCTTTTTGTCTTATTTCACAACAGGATTGCTGTTTACCTAGCCTTTGGGAAAGGGCTATCATTACATTCCATGTGAAATTGTTGTAGTTAGAAGTGTACAGCCGAAACAGAATCTTATTATTTCTGAGTTAAACAACTGTCAATGTAATTGATGCACGCATAGAAGTTAAAGCCCTTCTTCTGACTGATTTGGCACAGGAACTTGCACCTGAGTACCTTACTTCTCAGGTTACTTCTCAGGTTATTGGTTATTATGTGGTTGCTGTATCATATTCCCATATGCTGGACATAGGAATCCTTCACAAACAAATTGTAATTAAATCTGATATATTCCCATAATCTCTACTTTAGCTACCTCAAAGTTTTTCTTCAAAAAGAAAAATATTATTAAGTGAATAATAACTAGCTCTTTTAATAAAAACATTCTGATAAAACATTTTTTGATAAAAATGTGTCTACTATTCTTCCCCAACCTGTTTTTTTACTATTAAATTTTGTAGTACCTATATTAATGAATTAAATGAAAAAGATACAGCTTTTCATAAAAAAAAAAAAAAGGAAAGATAAAAATTTTAGAAAAATGTATCAAATTATTTAGGTACATGTAAGATTGTTGTGGCTTAAACTACGACAAACATGTCAGAGAAAGCATATGTGAGACAAACCCATGGATACAGCTCTCTTGTCTGATAGACACAGTCCTTATAGAATAGGATCAATTTCATAGTGCAATTTCCTAAATGAATTATGAGACTGTGTCAAAAGTGTGACTACAATGAAGTCAGATGACAACTGCTGCTCCATCATCAGCAGCAATCAGTTGATCAAGCATGCATCACTGTGTCGTGGTTTACGTCCAGTCAGTAACTCTGAACCATGTAGTAGCTCTCTCACTCACCCCCTTCCTCTCCCATGCTCTCACAGGGATGGGGATGAGAATTGAAAGAATATAACTCCCACGGGTTGAGATAAGAACAGCCCAGTAACTAAGGTATAACACAAACCACTGCTGCTACCACCAATAATAATAATGATAAGGGAAATAACAAGGGAAGAGAATACAACCACTCACCACCTACAGACTGATGCCCAGCCCAGCCCGAGCAGTGATCTAGCACATTGGGTAACTGCCCCAGTTTATATACTTGGCATGACGTGCTGTGGTATGGAATACCTCTTTGGCTAGTCTGGGTCAGGTGTCCTGTTTCTGCTTCCTCCTGGCTTCCCCTCCTCCCTGACAGAGCATGAGACTCACAGAGTCCTTGGTCAGAGTAAACATTACTGAGTAACAACTAAAAACATTGGTGTTATCAGCGCTGTTCTCAGGCCGAAAGGCAAAACCACAGCACTGCACCAGCTACTAAGAAGGAGAAAAGTGACTGCTATGAATGAACCCTAGATACACTGGTAAATCCATGTTGGCTCTTCCAAATCATGTTGTCTTTCATGTTCATGGCAACAGCTTCCATGAGGGCATATTTCATAATGTGTTCAGGGACTGACTTGAGGCTGACTGGTCTATTGTTTCTCCAATCTTCTCTTTGAGAGATGAGTATATACTTGTGCTTTTCCAGTCATTAGGACTTGACCTTTCAAGTGACTTTGCAATGATGTCTTTCAACTCTCTCAGCTCTCTCAGAAGACCTTATGGAACCATCAGGTCCCACAAACTTGCACATGTCCAGAATGTACAGCTAACTCCTGATTCTCTTCTTCACAGAGTGGTTTGTTTGCTTTGTTTGCTTTGTTGTTGCTCCTTGACATTGAAGTTTGGGGGCTAAATTTATCCATGAACACCAAGACACAGAAAATATTTAATATTTTGCTTTTTCTGTATCGTATTTAATTAACCAATCAGCTTGTACTTCTGCTTGCTGCTCACATACTTACACTTCTCTTGTTATTCCTAGCATCTTTTTTTCTTAATTCCTGGGCAGTTCGAATTCCGGCTGTGCTTTTGTCTCCTCGGCATCTCCAAGTAATATTTCTATGTTCCACTCTGGGAGTCTGGTCCAGAGTCCCTTCTCCATACTGGTTTCCAGAATTGATAGCTGTCTTTGATTACTCATATTTTTTAAAATGTTAATTATGAGCATAGTAGACAGTAAGTCTCAATGCACAAAATTCAGAACAGCAACAGGTGAGTTACTGCTGTGGCACCTGATCTTCTAGGTTCTTTCCTGAGGATTTGCAACACTGTTTATGAATCATTTTGACACTGCCAGCAAAGTTGAAAGGGAGCACCTTGAGTCATTATAGAGGTGTGTTTCAAAGTTTTACATAGAAAATTTTACAATCCGTTCATGGTTAATCATGCTCCTATTGCACAAGATTGCATAAGCACACAGGGGCTTTATGTGCGTGTGTATAGAAAGTGAATACATCTATACATAGTACAGGCTATAGGCATAATGCAAGGAGAGAATTTTTATATAGGCATATTTGAAGAGACAGCATGAGAAAAAGCAAATAGAGGCATTTGATGTGAGCTGGCGAGGAACACAGGGAAGTGTGCTCTGTGAAATGTGCACGTGCACATGGAAAGCATGCATTTGTTAGGGACAAAAGTGCATATGCCTGAAGACATTTATAGAGAAGAGTATTTTTGTAGTGCATGCATCTGTGTGAGGGATTGGGCATGGAGTTACAAGCCTGTTTATGTATAGATAAAAGGAGAATATTTGAATTTGTGTATAGAAAGAACAGTGGATATAGGTGAGGTGATATCAGTGTTCACATATATATTCACAATGTATGGATCTAAAATTTCAGTTGGAAGGATGTATCTGTAAGAAGCTTGGATTGGTGAAAAAGTGGGAAAACAAAGTAGAAAGAGGGGAAATGAAATAAAATTAGTAAACTGCCTAATAAGATATAATAAGGAATTCCTTATGTTGCCTTGTTAAAAATTTTTATGCTTTCAGTGTAACACTTGGAAAAGTGTCATTGTTTTCTCTATTGATATCAACTAAGTTTATTCACTATTAGTGTGCCCAGCAGGACAAAACCCATTGTGGTTATGTTATTTTTCCTAGAGTTCACTTTAAGTATTTGTAAACAGCAGCTCTACTTTGCCAAACAATTCTTTTCCAAAGATCTCCCAGTTCTCAAGAAAAATTTCAGGGCTACAAGAGTGGGTATATTTTTCTTTTTTGAATATTTCCTTGTAAAAACCTTACTTTGTAATAGACCTGTACTATTAAATAGTTTGCTGCACTGATTATTACTTCTGCTTTGAGTGACAATTTCCACTCTACCAATCATTATCTAAACAGATTTTGCTGCTAATTTCCTGGAAGATTAAAATGCTCCTATTCAAGGTCATCTCAAAGGATAGTTTAAAGAGCTTTTTCTGTAAAATATGTATATTTACAAGAGTACACATAAATGGTCACCAGGGAAGATAAGCTATCAGAGAGTAAAGAGATGTCTTTCCTTATACAGTTCACACACCACTGAAGCAGATAAAATTGGTTTTGTACCCAGCATATGAATATACTGTTAGGAACTCTGTCCTGAAAATTGATCTACTCGGATAAAATTCAATGCATCTCTTTTCATAAATATCTAACTGTGGCATCAAAATTCTACTGCTCTTGCCTGAATAGCTGCTTACTGCAGTTCCAGCAGGTAGTAGAGTGACTTCACTCGTGCTCAAGAGACACAGGAGAGGCTGCATCTGTAGGTAATTAGAGCATTAGTTTTAGCGCACAAAGATGTAAGTTCAATTTTACAGTTATTAAAGTCAGATACATGACTGACTATGAAATATTAAGATTAAATCTGTGTTTATTTTTAACAGCAAAAACATCCACTATTTGTTACCTTGTCTTTTTTCAAGTCCCTCTATGCAGCTTTGTATTCCTTATCGTGTCTTCCCTATCCCTCCTAATGCATAATACCAGCACACTACTCTGCTTTAGAAACAAGCAGAACTGTAACCTTACCTAGGCTCAATTTTCCTCTACCAATTTCCTCTGCTAGTTTACTACAAGCTCTTCTTGTACAAGCTTCACCTAGCACCATAGGAAATTTTTACATGGGCATAAGGGTGGTCAACTCAGTAACATGCAAAATCAGTTATGGTTGTGAGCAGGTACATAAGGACTATTCATTGCTAGAAAGTGCTCAGAACTTTATTAACTAGCACACAGAAGCAATTTTAATGCATTATTGGAAATAATGAAATCACAATGCAGTGGCTATCAAGCGGCAGCTCCTACAATTTTCCCATTTGCTTTTTTTCACATTATGCTTTACACAATAAGTAAATTTCTAAAGTAAAAACCAAACATGTAGGAAACTGGAAAATGTATTTGGCTCAAGCCAGTGGGTGCTACAGGCAATAGATAAAAGTCCTGCTGACTTTAATAAAAAATTAATCCGGGGCCTTTATTTCACAAGAATGTGAAATAGATGTGATCTATGTGATGAAGGTGGCTAAAAATCTCCATTTACATGTAGCCTATTATCCTATAAACAGCCAAGGTACAACATATTCCTTTACAAGAAACCCTCACTATTTCACTTTTGCTTTATTTTTTACAGTGCTGCAAGAAAAATAGAAATTAAAATATATTTTAAATTGTATTTTATTTTCAGCTAATGGACATCTGTTGGCAAAAGACAAGTAAAGTGAAAGTGCTTGAGTCTAGAGCAAAGAAGATGATGTGCTGTAGCGATGGTATAGCTAATAATTTGCTGAAAAAAATTTATGGGAAACACTCAAGCCAATTCTTGGCTCACACCACTTGAGGAATTATCTTACTGGAAACCCTGAAGAAGAATAGAGCTTTAGGAACACACACCTATATGGATGCTTGCAAAAGGTAAGTTCAGTCCTCTATACATCTGAGGGAACCTGTGTGAGGAATGAAAAGATGGTCTTATAGTCCTCTTATTTATAGTGTACTGGGTTTGCGTTAGGTGATATAAAAAGAAGTGATGGCTATAATTGCCTTTTTGATATGTAAAACTTGAGAAGCCTGGCAGCACAGAGGAGGAAGCCATATGGGCACGCAGCTCCTACTCCTCCTTCAGAGACATAGGCAGTACCACTACAAAACTGATCACAAATGCCTAGAGTAGCAGAAGAGATGGCTCACACTGGTTTTAGCCTTCCACTCCTATAGGAATTATAACTCTGCTTATTTTATATTTTCACCCTCAGTATTTCATTGTGAGCTTTGCAATTAATGAAAGCTAGTGCTTGATATGAAGTCTTATTTACGTAGGATTCTTGTTGCAAGGGCAAAGTATTTCAGTAGGTATAAAACATTTTCAACCACAATTTGCATGTGGGTATATTCTGCTTTCTTCAACTTATGGTGAGGCATCATTCCACTTCCCTCACCACCATATCAATTAAAATTTCTGCCTAAATGCAGAACATGACATTTTATTATATCATGCTTAAACAATAAGTATTTAGAAAGTGCAGTCTGTAATCCTGATGAAAGTGCATGGTAGCCATGGAGCTTTTTTCAAAAAGTGATTTGTCTGTTAATAAGACATGGAAAACACCTATTATGACCATAGTCTCTTTCTCACTATGGAACTTATCAGTGTTGACTTTCAAAATATCTTTCCTTCATTTGACTGATTTTGAAAGATGATTCCTTTAGAACACTGATTTGAGCTTCTAAATTACTTGCATGCATTATTATTCCATTTATAGCTTTGCATTAAAGGCCACTCTCTTTTCAAGAGGTCAATTCAAAAGTATGACAGAATCAGGTTCTTAGCACATACATAGAAATATTTGTGTCCCTATGAAAGCAAAAGAGAAATCAATCTTTGAAAAAGTAGGTATTTTTCTCTTTGATCAGTGTTTCAATGGCAGTGTGAAATGCCTATTTGGAAAGATACTGAAATTCAAGCATTTTTAATCTGGATAATTATATTCATTTTAGCACCTTTTAAATACACTTGCCTCCTTGTAAGAAATTGTTTAGACATTTCCATTCGTTGAACAGAGGTATTTTAAAACAATTTATGGCTGATTTCTCTTGTGTGTTGCTGATTCACTTCAGCATATGAAGTAGTTTAAGAGTGATGCAGCTAAAGAAGGGGAAGGCAGAAGGAGAAGGAACCTTAACTATCTTATCTCATTTAGATATTTACTAACTCTTTTATCTAGATTCACTTACTCAAACCTAAGGCCTGTGTTCTTGTTTAATATCAGCCAGTAATAAAGAGCTCTTCAGCTGAATACAGCTATATTCCACTACTAACTGCAGCTCTTGAAGCAGTCATTGTGGAAAGGGGAGTCTAAACCCTTCAATGTCAAGGCATTTAGAGGCACTCTAGCATCAATCAAGGTCCACGTCCAGTAAGTGCCTGCTTGCATTTACATGAAATATTCATACAGCATTCAGTTTTGCTTTTCTCCTTGCTAATCATCACTTTTAGGAAGAAGCTACAATCATCACAGTTAAGGGAGGGTGTTATGGGATGTGCAGTACCTTTCAATGTCAGGCTTCCTGCAGATAGCTAGCTCCGTAATGAGGCAGCACACTGTATAGACTAGCAAAGGTCTTCCTCACACACTCTAGCCTTGTTATCGTGCACTATTCATCTTCAAGTATATAACTTAAAGCAAATGAAAGTAATTAATTAACCATAACAGATCTGTCAAAAAGTGATTTCAAATCTTGAAAAATATTTAACATTGCCTTCAAGTGAACAAGGTGTCCCCCCCACATGTATGTATTCTCCAAAACCTGCATTCAGGTTTTCTCCTAGACTCTTTTAATTGTAGAAACACACAGAATCCTTTCAGTCTGAGAGTGATTTATTTTTTTCACATTTTTTCTGATGCTTTTCATATGACGATACAGAGCTTTGAAAATGTAAAGAGCTATACACTGTTTACTATTATTATCTAGTGTTGGCTAGAGACCAACATTAGTCTTTTTCCCTCCTTGAATATAGCATTAACAAGTCTGTGTAGTAATTTATCCACTATCCTTGACAGTTCAGAATATATTAACCTCAGTTCTTTGGGTTTTTTTTTTTTTTTTTAAGCAAAATAATAACATTTGTGAATAGTTATTTGGGAGTTTGGGCCAAATAAAAACACTGTGCAGTGCCTTTTGAATGAAGAATAAAGGGCATTCTTCATTGTGCTATATTTAGCTTTAGATCAACTCCACCACTGGTAGTAGCAGCATCTATAATCTTTATTATCAGATTATTAGTATCAGAAATTTAGGTCTTATAAAAACTGCTAACAGATAAAGGCTTTTGTTATTGCAATTTAGCTGAAGAAATAGCGACAGATCATGACAATACTCTTAAAAGTAGAAAAATATGAAAAGATATCTAGTGCAGCATATGTTGGAATTAAACATGCAAAATTATATTCAACCATTTAACATGGTGTGTACAGTTATATTTTTAAAAAACTTGAGATTTTGGGTATCATATAGTTTTATACATATTAAAAATCTAAGATTTTCAATAAGAATATGAAAAGTAAGGTTTGTACTGCTCACATATCACTTACTAAAGTTTGGGTTTTTTTTTTTCAGCAGCATGCTCCTCTTCCCTCCCTTTAAACATTCATAAAGCACAGTAACAGCATTGCATTATACTCTCATGTTGAGCCTGCTGGCATCATCACTTTTGATTTTTCTCAAAGGAATCCAGGTTCTCTAATAAATTACTATGCCAAAATTGAAGCTGATTGCCTAAAAATTGAATCTAAATGGCAAAGTA
The DNA here is from genome assembly GCA_002631895.1 of Agapornis roseicollis. NCBI lineage: Eukaryota > Metazoa > Chordata > Aves > Psittaciformes > Psittacidae > Agapornis > Agapornis roseicollis. The sequence continues at coordinate 28,195 of NDXB01012556.1, read as the reverse complement.
CAGAAACCTAGGAAGAAATCCAAAAATGTCAATGTATTTGTTATTTTTAAAAAGCTCAACATATTTGTTTACTTTTAAAACTGTTAAAATTGAAGCCATCTTCTTTTATTATGTTCACTAAGTAATAATAAAAATAGAAAACCATGATCACATTGTGCACATGGGAAAAGGAAAAGGCATTTCTGTGTATCTGTTCATCTAAACATTAGAGCATAGGTAATCAAAACCGATTTGAAACAATTTGGCCAATAATCTTCAGTTACCTCAAATAAAGACAGTCATACTTAAAACCAAAGAATATAACTGTGTGATTGTTGAACACAAAAATGTTGTAATACCCACAAAACATTTTTGTTCTTTCCCCTGCTTGAGAGAACCCATACTATAAGAACAAACTAGCCTTTGAAAAAGCACCTTTGATTCATACCT
>NDXB01012556.1:845-20940 GCA_002631895.1 Agapornis roseicollis | reverse complement strand
AACCCCCCCCCCCCCCCCCCCAAAGCAATAAATGACATAAAATCCAACATTCCTGTTTGATGGACTGTCCCCAGAATACAGATAAGCTCACAAGTCTTTTCTTGTGCCGCACTAATTCTGTAGACAAAAATAATATATATCTGAAAAGTAATAATGCTCTGTACAGCACCAGTCACTTAACTAGTGAGAAAAAACCCACTATGATCTACAATGTGAAAGAGATTTCAGTAAAGATCCTCAGTAAGTCTCAAAACTTACTGGACCTGGATTTTGGTCAGGTTGGGCAAAGAGGAGACTCAGAGCAGCCCTGCTGAGAAGGACTTGGGGGTGGTGGTTGAAGAGAAAATGAACATAAGCCAGCTTCAGTGTGCGCTTGCAGCCCAGAAAGCCAACTGTATCCTGGGCTGCATCAAAAGGAGAGTGACCAGCAGGTTCAAGGAGGTGATCCTGCCCCTCTACTCTGCTCTTGTGAGACCTCACCTGGAGTATTGTGTGCAGATCCAGTGTCCTCAACTTAAGAAGGACATGGAGCTGTTGGAACAAGTCCAGAGGAGGGCCACGAGGATGATCAGGGGACTGGAGCATCTCCCATATGAAGAAAGGCTGGGAAAGTTGGGAATGTTTAGCCTGGAGAAGAGAAGGCTGCGTGGTGACCTCATAGCAGCTTTCCAGTATCTGAAAGGGGCCTATAGGGATGCTGGGGAGGGACTCTTCATTAGGGACTGTAGTGACAGGACAAGGGGTAACGGGTTAAAAATTAAACAGGGGAGGTTTAGATTGGATATAAGGAAGAAATTCTTTATTGTGAGGGTGGTGAGGCACTGGAATGGGTTGTCCAAGGAAGTTGTGAATGCTCCATCCCTGGCAGTGTTCAAGGCCAGGTTGGATGAAGCTTTGGGTGACATGGTTTAGTGTGAGGTGTCCCTGCTTATGGCAGGGGGTTTGGAACTAGATGATCTTAAGGTCCTTTCCAACCCTAACTATTATTCTGTTATTCTATAAATTTTACATAAAGTTTAATCTACACTGATCTTAGGTCTCTTCACACACTTGTGGTTGCAAGTACTTGAGGAACTTCTGGTTTATGGCAATACAAAAATTAAAATGAAGCTCAGTAAAATGACTGGAAGCTAGGAAATGCAGTCGGCTTTGAAAACGGACATAGAAAATCCCCTAGGCTAACTTTTTCTCTAGTGCCCACCCCAAATTCTAGAAGGCTGTGGATTTGACATCATTGTAGGTCAGAGGCCTATGATGAGGCCATAATTTTCCTTATGTCTACTAAGGTCAGCCAGTGGTTTTAATGATATTTGATGATATTTAGGATGGCTTGAAGAAGCTAAGTGCTGCTTCAGCTCCGTTTCAGAGGGGAGGGGGAAAAGAATCCTATACTAACTCCATGCTACCAAAATATTTTCCCTCTACTTTCCAGGGCTAAAACTACCACCATTGTACTCATAATATATAGATTACTTGTTGCTTAAGGGCAGAATCCACTCATCCTTTTTCCTACAGGAGCAGAAGCAGTAGTGGAAATTTCTCCTTTTTAGAATAGAAAAAGCCATAACTCAAAACATGAAAAGATGAGGTTAATTTGACCTTCAAATACCTCCAAAATTGAAGCCACACAGATATCAGTCCAGTCCAAAATACAAATTAAAACAATTTAAAAAAATGTTCTGTGCTACACTGACTACAGTTGTCTGGATACACTCTTCTTTTATGTGGTCTGCCTGGCAGAAGGTCATCTTGGTGATGCTGCTTTTAGCAGCATTTAGGCAAAGGGGTACTACAAGAGTTCAAAGATAACTGGTTAAATATATCTTTAGTGCAAAAATGAACTTGGGGTGATGCTATATCAACTTTTGAGGAGTTTTATGCTGTCTGAGCAGTGCAAACTTGCTTCTAACTGCTATACAATCATGATGTCATGGAGGAATCTTCAAATCTCTTTTTAAATTCTTGACTGATGAAATGACCAGGACAGACAGGTATAAAGTGTAAGAATAACTACTGTCCAAAGGAGACAGTAAAGAAGGGATAGCTGGCTATCCTCTCTGCACTAAAACACACCATTACAAAGTGAGAGAATTAAGATTTCTCATTTCGGGTTTTGGAAAAATTACTTCACATTATTCAAGTAAGTAAGGTACAATGCTCCTTCAATGTACTACCATAGTGCACAGGCATGAGATTGAAATAAATATTTGTAGGAGGTTGATAGATTAATCCATAATTTAGATAAAATTATCTTAATTAATGAGAATTAATCAAAATATTGCTGTCTAGAAAAAAAACACATTTTAATTGCTTATTCTTTTTTTTTTTCCTCAGTGTAAGTACAAATATTAATGTCTCCTCTCTCCAGATATACCTCTAAGCACTTCCTTTGACTGAAGCTGGTAGAATGCACACCTAGCAATCTCCAGAGTGCTATTGAAAGCACATTCCTTTTGTCTTTTCTTGACCATTTGACTGACTTTTCAAATACACTATGCATCGTACAGGTTTAAAATTGTGCATCCCTGTACCTGGAGAGGAAGCCATGTATACCTATTCCATTCTAACCATATGTGCTTCAATGTGTTTCTCAGCCACCTTTGTCTGTTTCCTTTAGCAGTTCTCTGTTTCTCTGCATATCCATCAAATAACTCGAACAGCAAGAATCCCTGCCCATTCCTTTCTTTCCTTAGTATACTGTCACTTTTCAACTGGTCTTATTTGTAATGTGATTTAAAAGGTTCTGGATACCAGTGGGCTATAATGGCTATATTATAAAACACTACAAACATGAAAAATAATTTAACTTAATTGTTTGGTAGGAGCTCTGAACAGTTTCTTCATTCTCATGCTAGGATTACACTAGATACAGGAGATCCTGAGCTTGTTTTGCTGTTACAGGAAAACAAAATGTGAACCACAGTGAAGACATGTTTAATGTAGTTTTAGTGATTCCCATGGAAAAACCTTGAATCAACAGAAACTTGCTTATGATTCACTTGAAATATTTGCAAACATGGATGTCCAAGTTCTATGTTGCTGGCAGGTGTGAAACCAATGTGTTTTATAGAAATTGAAATTTGCATGGATTTACATCTTAAGACACGCTATTTCAAATACGGCCTTCAAACCATAACTCACTGTGCTACAGCACAGAGTGAAAAACATTTGGGTAGAAAAGGTAAATAAAAAGAATTACTGCTAAAAAATACATTTGGAAAGTACCAGTTTAAAACCTCTGTTCCAAAATCCTACAGTCTATCAGAGCAGAAAAAAAGTTACAAGTGGCTAACTGATTATCCAGTCACAATTTTGCATGGCTGGATATTTTTATTCCATGATGTTTTCAGTTTTTATAGCTGGTCAGTTCTCTGGGGAAAAAAACTGCCAGAGTTTGATGCCATTCCTTCCACACTTACTTTAATAAGTACAGATTCATGCCTCTTACCCTGCTTTAATTCACTGGCCAATCTGAATATTTGCAAACATATTTATTAGAAGGAAATACTTTATAATATTCTAAACCAACTTCACAGTATTTCACAAACATAATAATTTATGCTAATATGTGCTAAACATTGGAGGTTATAAACATGATTGCTAATACACAGCACTTACCTTAATATGCATAAATAACGTTATGTCCTCATAAATCATAACCACATGAATTTAGTAACTTTGCTTACAGAACTGCTCATTGGCTGGCCCTAAAACATTTCCTAAATCTCAGATGGACTCAACCGGCAGAATATGGAGATGAAATGTGGTGGAATTCCTTCTCCCCCAGCCACATGACACACATACACAATCATCAGATTTTGGGATTAAGATTTAGTGAATTAAGAATGTGGATCACATTTATGCAATTCTGATTTGGATGCAGATACTGCTTATACTCTGAAATGCTTAGAAGATTTTGCTTTGTGCTTGCCTGTAGAAAATCTCTTTATTTGTCATTCTAGTAGTAATATTTAGCTTTTATTTATTCAGTCCAAGATGTGACTTTTCTTGCTGCTAAGCAGCTGGATTTTATTTTCCCAGTGAAGAGCAACCCTGTTTAGATGAAAGCACAGACATAGAAAAACAGAAGGGATCCCCTTTTCAGCAGTGATTCTGTGGCACTGCCCAGTGGCAGTACCATGGTGTCACAATAATTTATAATACGAAGAAGAGAGTGGTATGAATCTGACTTGTTTAAGTGCTTCAGTGGCCTTATTTCACAGACAAAATCTGGAACAGGGCACAACAACTGCAAGGGCCCTACAAACCCCTGGTTATACAATTCACCAAACACATTTTCTAAAGATCCTGAATGGACATGAGGAGAGACAGAACGATAGGGCTCTGACTGAAACACCTCTTCAGTGGGAACTGAACAAATTCCTTCCTCTTCTTGAGGCATATTTGAACTTGTCTCCCTCAAACCTCTATTTGTACACTTTCTTATCTAAAATGAGAAATGGAGCACCAATTCAAGGCTCAATCATTTCTTTAAATAGCATGAACCAAAATTTACATTTTAATTAAATATTAATTGTTCTCAAGTGAACAATATTAAAATATAGTATTATTTTGTTGTTCTTCTATGTCCAGCTGAAAGGTGGTTCCATTATTTATTGGTTTTGGTTGGGTTTTTTGTTTTTCTTTTCTTGTTTTTGTGAACCTGCTTATCTGTTGTGGAATATTAGTAATATCATAGAATCATAGAATAGTTAGGGTTGGAAAGGACCTTAAGATCATCTAGTTCCAACCCCCCTGCCGTAAGCAGGGACACCTCACACTAAACCATGCCACCCAAGGCTTTGTCTAACCTGGCCTTGAATACTGCCAGGGATGGAGCATGCACAACTTCCTTGGGCAACCCGTTCCAGTGCCTCACCACCCTAACAGGAAAGAATTTCTTCCTGATATCCAATCTAAACCTCTCCTGTTTAAGTTTGAACCCGTTACCCCTTGTCCTGTCACTACAGTCCCTAATGAGGAGTCCCTCTCCAGCATCCCTATAGCTCCCTTCAGATACTGGAAGGATGCTATGAGGTCTCCATGCAGCCTTCTCCAGGCTGAACAGTTAAGTTAAACTTTCCCAGAAAATACAATAATGCTCTATTACATGCAAAGTGCAATTTTATACAAGAAATACATATTTTGTGCTTGTTTGGGATTTTTTATACTCTGCAGTCCTAAAGCTTTTTTTTTTTTTTTAATCATAGAATCATAGAATAGATAGGGTTGGAAATGACGTGCAAAAGCATCAAAAGATCTAAGATGTGACACTGTGAATTACTATACTGCCTTTACATCAAATGCATTACATCAGTGCCTGTAGGCCTGGGACCAGTGGTGTTTAGATACGGTAAAAACACTGAACAGTCTGTGACTTGAGGAGTTTACAGTTTAACACCATAGACTGACTCTAAATAATCAGCTATGGCTCCGTAACAGACATGACCAATGCAAAGCCCAGAGGAGCAGTGATAGCTGTAAGATTTATGGCAGTACAGGGAAAAGTATCTTTCCATACAGCTGAAGAGCATACCTCCTTTGTAAACCATCATCCCACATAGATGGGATATCTGAGGGAGTGATGACACCATTTTATACACCCTTGCTATTCTTCAAGTAGTCTGAGGAACAAACGCACTGCCATGAAGTGCCTTTACATACTGCTCCCATTCCCCATCCCAGGGTGGGGGGTAAGGGAGGGTTTCTTCCCATCGACGCTCTCTCTGGGGAACAGCTATAATAGATCTACAATCTAGATTTTATGACTCTAACCCCAGGCAGCATTGAATGGCCAGAAATTATACAATCGCAAAGTATGTTTTATATCTGTAGAAAAGAAGATAATTTCATTTCTCACAGAAGTGTGAGGGACCAGTGCTTAGCTCTTCGTAGTAGGTAAGCACAGCTGTAGCTTTTCCATGACAGGTAGAAAAGCTGCACAGGGCCGTGCAGAACTGGGTGTATGACTTCCTTGGGATTTATTTTATTTTATTTTTATGCTTGTTTGCAATTAACTGTAATAAAACAAAATTTTGCTTTTGCATAGCTAAGCGTCAGAATGATTTCTCATCCATGCCAAACACATTCTCTCTTTAAAGTATAAAAAAGAAGAAACAAGAAAAAAGGCAGCATTTTTTTTTTTTTAACAGCCTTATAGCACCATTAAGAACACCTTTGTTCACCATGTGTAGGGAAGAGAGTGGTGCTATATGGCGATTACCTTTATAACAGGCAGGGTAACCCCTCTGCATACGTGTTATGGCTGTGCTATGCCTCCCTCCTGTGTGTGCAGAGGAGGAGAGAAAGGAAAGTGCACATCAGGAAATAAATGCCTGTAGGATGAAGTTTTTTTAATTTCACTCAGGTGAAGTCATCCTGTTGATATCAACAGCACAAACCAGATGAGTAAAGTTCAGCATGTTCACTAGTGTTTGAGAATTACAGCCTTCATTTGTGATTCAAAGCCCAAGCCTGCTGCTGCTGAATCAATAAGTTTTTCCATTAGCTACAGTGGTGTAGGACTTGGCCTCTACTGAATTCTGAAGACAGTTTACTGACATTAAAAAGCACTTTTTTGTAGCACAGACATGTCAAGAGAAGAATGGACAACGTTTTTTCCTAGCTTTTGGATGCATTTATATTTTTACTGTGGGCAAGAGTTGTCTAAATGGGTTATCATGTCTAAATGAACTAGATTTCTAGGAAAATTCTACATGTAAGATATATACACATTGTCTGACTGAAATGTATAGTAAAAACCCATCATTTAATTGCCATACCTTTACAGTTAATTAGAACTAATTAAAAAGCTCATAGCAGGAACATGCATTTCAAAAATCACTGCTTTGGTCTCTGAAGGTATCATAAAATGTGCTTTCATCATGTGCACGACATCTACAAATTCTGATTGGCATTTCCTCCTTCCTTTAAAAGGGAGTCTGACTCAGTTTGCAGCAAATATGACGATAGGCTGTGCAAATGTACATCTGAAACACAGCCCTTTCGGGGTTAAGCATTCAAGCTTATATGAGAGATCATCAGTTTCGGGTCAAAGTGCTGTTCTTAAATGATCAGTGCAGAATAGGAAAAAAAAAGGCATTGAAGTGACCTTGCTGAGGGTCTAAAACTGTGCTAAAACCTTTTCTGCATGATTAAGTGAGCAGAATCTTAGATTAGCTAAAAGCAGTGCAGAAACATAATGAGTTCACTTATTTTGGAGCATTTAATAACAGTTATAGACAGTTATGTGATCAGGCGGAGTTATGACTTATTCATTCTTTCATTGCTATTAAAATTACTGCATTTGAGGTTTTTAAAGTCATTGAAATAAAAAAGTCTGATTTATGTTAGGAGAATTTAGCTTGCCCTTTGGTCTCTCCATTTTTAAATGATATAATTAGACTTTTTAAAGACCATTCTAAAAGCATTATTAGCATTTTTGCTAATTCTATAGCTGAAAGTAAATGCATGTTTTGTGGGTAGTTTAATTTTAAAAAGGATAATAATAATACTTGATTCAGACAGCGATAGATTGTGACAAAAAGGAGCATTGCATAAAATTGTCTTAAAGGTGACTCTGCGCATTTGGATGTATGTATACACACTGAGATACACACACACAAATACGTGCATAAATGGGAGCACACACACATTTAGTGTTCAAATAAAGCTATTCTCTTCACCCGTTTGGGAAATGAAGGCAAGAAGATGACCAAGTTCCATAGGACATATTAGCTCCTGACCTTTAACATATTACCTCACAAATTACAAAGCCATCCATCAGTCTCAAGGGAGGAAAAAGTGCTTTGATCAAAACAAAGGGACTTGCAGGTATTTTGAATTAACAGTAAGCAATAATCATTAAAAATCACGGGGATGAGTATGTTAGTGTCATGAATGTATGCGCATTTTAACATATACTCAATTCCTAAGTCTTAGGATACACATTACATTCAAGCTATATTTGTATATTAATTATTAATCACTGCAAGCATGTCCAGTGTTTTTATTGGCAAGAATACACATTTTAGATATCTGATTTTAAGCTTACAGACAACATTCACTATAGAGACACACAGCTAAATACTTTCACACAAGACTCTATGTATCTTGATGCAAAGGTCAAATAGGTAAACCAAAATACTTTCACATTTAAATAACAGGCTTTTCCTACATTGTTTTGGCTTATAAAATAAAATTTCCCATAAGATTAAGAAATTCTGCTTTTAGTTGAGTCCCAAGGGAACATATCTTTGCTTACGAAAATCACTCTTACAACAGCTTCCTTAACTGAAAGCTTTTTTTTGTGTGTGTGTCTTATATGTTTATTCAGTAGACAGTTTGGGTTGCTCATTTTGCTGCTCAGAATGCAGTGTGCTTTTCTATTAAAACATTATTAAAACTAAATCAGAAAGAAGCTTACTTAATAGTCATTTCATGCACATGACTGATGGGAATACATAAATTATCAGACTAATATCTGATTAAAACTTGATTAACATGCTAATAAATTATGCTAGAAATGTTGGGTTTTTTAATTTCCCCAATTTTACTTAAACTTCCTAATTGACACTTCAATTATTTTGTTCTCTGAAATTTTGCCTTCCTTATGAATAACAGCTGAGATAAATTATTTCTTTGCCCAAACTTGATATGAAAAGTGATCAATTATAATTATTAAAGCTCCCTAGTAATCTGTTACTTATCATGAAAAAAGTCACCTCATTTTTGTTTTTTAAATGTAGACCCTTATAGTTACTGCTGACAAAGGGCTAGAAGGTGTTCTGGAAGCCTGTCCCAATCATCAGTGCACTGGGCAGATGCAGCGCAGAGGGCTGCAAGATGGAATGTCTTCATGCTTTGCTCAATGACACTAACTTTGGTCCACCAGGCTCACTGCTTAGGGAGATGATAGAGTGGCCTGTATCTGCCTCATGAGCTGCTACTGCCTGTATGGAAAAATACACCCATGAATCTTGTAATACAGACTCCTGCCCACTAGAGACTGATCTCAGCTCAATAAAGCATGTAACTCGGGACCCTCACAGTTTAGACTTGAACTATGGTCAGAAAGGTGAGAGGCCAAGGCTTCATCCACTAAGCCATTTACCCTTTTCCTTTGTAAGGAAGATTGATTTTAAAAAAGCTATTAACCTTCAGTGATTTATCTGATCAGATCATCTTCATTTTGTTCTGCCTATAATAGGGCTGTATTATATAGTTTAATTCTTCACTTAATTCAGCTAGACTATCTAAAAAAGAAATGCACTGGGGCAAGGATGAAGAACCCACAAGAGAAAAGGGAGAGAGAAAAATTATCAAAAACTTTGCAATGAAAATATTATTGGAAAACAAAAGAAACTGCAAATGTTATCACATGCCTTGGAGACACAGCAATGTGAGAAGCCAGTGTGTGCATACTGGTTGGACAAAACCTGTCGATATTTCATAATGAAGGGATGGCATACCATGCTTACATAAGCCTCACCTAAACTCTTCACGAGACAAAATGAGAGCATGCTTTTCACTTCCTGTGTTGATGACTCAAAGTATCATCAAGACCACCCATATTCATTCACTTGTATATATTCAAATAGAGATGCTCCCTCGAAAGAAAAGAGCAGCTCCGAAGAAATCTGGACTTAAAACACAAGTGGTGGTTTTCAGAGAAATGCCTTGAAGAAGTAAGCAAAACAGTGGACAGTTTTGGCAACAATGCATGTAACTAATTTTCTGAGTTGAAGCAAGTACAGGTTGCTTGCTAGGAACTACACTATTTCTGGTTTCCTGATTGATATGGAGAAGGAAAAAAGTCACGCTTTACGAAAAATTTTTTTGTATTAATGACTTTATTTCATCTGGCTGAACTTTTTGGCAGGTACCAATTTAAATTCTGCTGGAATACATAATGTTAAAAGCAAGTTCTATGCATTTCAGCAGGAATTGAATAGTGAGATCACATATTAAAGGCTCAAACTTATCTTGAAACCTAGGTTCCTCTGACTTTCAATGAGACTTGGATTTTAAGTCCCTTAGGTTCATCTGTAGAAACATGAATTTCTCTTTGTGTGTTTATAAAATGCAAAGCATGGACCAAATCCTCAAAATAAGAACAAACAAGATCTCTGTTATCTTCAATGGGCTTTGGACCACACAAAATTTTTTATTTCATTTTCAAGCAGCTCTGAATGATGCCATGGCTGTCTTGCCAGAGCAAGGACTGCAGGATACTTAAAATACCTCAGTATTGAACAAACCATGTAATAACGAAAGTTGTAGTTTTGCCTGTGCTTATTTAACAGTCCTGAGCTAAAAGCTCTTTTATTTCAAGATCATATGAATAAGATGACATTTGGGCAATTGAATAAAACTTGAAGATGGTAATAGTAATAGTTACTATGAGAGCCCTACTAGGATACTGAAGGGTCAATAAACTCAGCAAATCCCTAGCAAGAGTTTCTTTGTTGACAGAAGACAGGGTACAGGTAAGCAAACTCAGAAAGCAAAATGCAGGGAAAGTGTGCTGCAATATAGTTCGACTTTTTTCTTTACAAATGAAACCAATGATAAAGTAACTCTTCAGGAACTGGTTATAAATCCTCTTCATACATATTTAACAGTATACAGTGAATAGGATTAGTAATATCTTTTGTCTAATTTGTCAATCCAGTTCTTGGTTCCCCACAGTGCTTCAGTCAAATACAAAGACAGTCTCAGTCACTTTTCCACAGATTAAGTAGCTCTTGAATTGATATTTGCTGTATGGCCTGGGACTTTTACTGGTAAACACTGTGACTGATGCTGAAGGCCAAAAAAATCCAGCACTGAGGAATTAAAGCAATAGACTTTTGGTTGACACAAAGGGCAAATCCTCTCTCCCCATTTTGCTGTAAAACCAGAATCGCCCTCTTAACGGGGTATATACTTAAAGGTATTAGTAGAACAGTCAGTGATTGTTTTAATTTCTTCTTTCTTTTAATTGGTCTAATTTATTTTGACATGTAAAGCTGAATTTTGTGGCATTTCAAAATAGGAATGTTTGTGGCATTTCAAAACAGGTCAGCTGTGCACACTCATGCTGTTTCTGAGCCTCCTTTAAAGGCAGTTGGGGGACATGAACTGTGGAATTAACTGGTGGAACATTTATCAGAAGCCTTACACAGCTTGGTGTCACTGGCACACTTGCTGAGGGTGCACCCAATCACACTGTCCCTGTCACCAGCAAAGATGTTAAACAATGTTGATCCCAATACTGACCCCTGAGGAATACCACTTGTCACTGATCTCTTTTTGGACATCAAGGTGTCCAACCATCAGATAATTCCTTCTCAACCTAGTGGTCCATCCATCCAATTCATAAGTCCAGTTAGATTACAACAGTCACTTTTCTCTTATCTTCCCAGATTGTAAGCCTGTAGTAGAAGGCCAACAAATTTGTCAGACATGATTTGCTCATAGTGAATCCATCTTGGCTATCACCAATCACCAACTCATTTTTCATGTGCCTTATAATACTTTCCAGGACGATTCAATCCGTGATCTTGCCATGCACTGAAGTGAGCCTGACTCCCCTGTAGTTTCTCAGGTCTTCCTTTTCTTTTTTTCCTTTTTAAAAATTTTCACTGATTTGGAAAAAAGTTTTTAGAGAAGGACTTTTTGTGCTTCCTTCTGGTCTGAGAACCAAGACTACCACAGCAGCTGTATGTCAGGGGAATGCTCAGTGAGTACACTGAAAGAAGTAAGAACTTGGAAAGAATAATAGGACACTAGATATATATTTCTGCAGCTACAGGTCATAAAACTTGGAAAGCTAGAACAGAAGTAAAAAACAAAAACAAAAACAAAACAAAAAACAAAACAAAAAAAAAAAAAAGGAAAAAAGTATGCTCAGGTTTTTCTAACTTATTTCCTAACTTTCCATATTTGGCCTCATTCAACTGCCATTACAGACAATCAAAAGACTCACAAGAAATTCGATTAAATCAATCACAGAATCATAGAATAGTTAGGGTTGGAAAGGACCTAAAGATCATTAAAAATCTAGCCCTTTATAAGCCTATTCTGTTCAGTACATTTATTCCAAAGAGTCATATTTCAAACTGACCAACAGGTCAAATGAGGTGATCCTGTCCCTCTACTCTGCTCTCGTGAGACCTCACCTGGAATATTGTGTGCAGTTCCAGTGTCCTCAACTTAAGAAGGACATGGAGCTGTTGGAACAAGTCCAGAGGAGGGCCATGAGGATGATCAGGGGACTGGAGCATCTCGCATACGAAGACAGGCTGGGAAAGTTGGGGCTGTTCAGCCTGGAGAAGAGGAGGCTGCATGGAGACCTCATAGCAGCCTTCCAGTATCTGAAGGGGGCCTATAGGGATGCTGGGGAGGGACTCTTCATTAGGGACTGTAGTGACAGGACAAGGGGTAATGGATTCAAACTTACACAGGAGACGTTTAGATTGGATATAAGGAAGAAATTCTTTCCTGTTAGGGTGGTGAGGCACTGGAATGGGTTGCCCAAGGAAGCTGTGAGTGCTCCATCCCTGGCAGTGTTCAACGCCAGATTGGACATTGGGTGACATGGTTTAGTGTGAGATGTCCCTGCTTATGGCAGGGGGTTTGGAATCAGACGATCTTAAGGTCCTTTCCAACCCTAACTATTCTATGATTCTATGTTAATATAACATGACAAAGTTCATATTTACCTTTTCTTAGCACAGGTGTAATATAGAGACACAGAGGCAGGAACTATTATCTTTACCTGAAGATGAAGATTTCTTTACTCATTCTGGTGGAGCAGTGCTTGCAATTCAGGATTATGGATATGGTTGGCCTTATGTTCTGCCTTAGAACACTGCACACATATCTTGTTTCTCAGTTTAGTAATGGTTTTTCCATGCAGTCTTGTTCTTAGATTAAATCCCTTTGAACAGATGCATCTCATTCTGTCTTAAGCTACTGCATGCCAGCCCACCACAGACAGATGTGGCCTTGCAGGTTTGTGTACATACTAGTAACGTATCCAAACATGCATGTAACATGTACCATCCACTCAAAGCTGGGCAGGTCTGATCCTGATCTCATAAATCCAATCTAGTCAATCACTGGCCTGAATGCAGTGTCAGGCTAATACAGCCAGACTCTACCTGGAATTGAACTGGCACATCTTCACAACATTGCCCTGTTCAGAGCAGTATTACTTGCCACAGTAGTGGGTAATGATGTGCCACACTCCAGTTTCAAATGCAGCCATTTCCTCATCATTCTTCATGTGAGGACAGTGGTGCTGCCACTCAGTAAATACATGTAGAAGTTACACATGTGCAGTTATCTGGCAGCATAAGCGACCCTGAACACTGACCAAAAGAAATGAGCCACACAGCTATTTGGTATTTGAACAAAGACTGCTCATTACCTGGGTGGTTTTGGAGAGTGAATACTAAATTACCTCTAAAATATTTTAATGAGTCAAATCTCGTGCCAAGTAACTTTAAGAAAAAATAGACAGAAGACAGATACCTAAACCCTTATGTACATAAGTTTTACACATTTTATTTATTTATGGAAATCCTGATTACACTGAGCAAATCCTTATTACACTGAGCAAATCCTTATTTTTATGGGAGGGAAAAAAAAAGAAAAAGGAAATGCACATGGCAGCATACATGTAAAGTGACCTATGCCTGAATGACTCAAAAAAAAATGGCTAAAGGATAAAATTGAAGAAGTCGTTTGGCAAAATTTTGAAGTCATATTGAGAAGGTAAACTTCCAAAGAACAAAAAAACTCCTCACAACAGAAACCAAGGAAAAGGTATCATTAAAACTACTTAATCTGCAGTGGTATTGCCAGGGGTGTCAACCATGGGTACTGATTAGGCTGTGACAAACAAGATTGTCTTTAGTTTCACATTCTGCAACCAACAATGTCTATTTGCTTTAACTGTGGAGAGGCAGACACCCTTCCTCATGACAGGGAAGTAACACTTCTCTTAATTTAACATGCCTGAAGACAAATCTTCAGGCTAACACTAACCTTTGGTACCTTTACAGCAACTACACTTCCACTGACTATAAGTAAGTAGGAAAAAGGAGTTAGCAGTGGGGACAGAAAACCTTCAGGATACTTCCACAGGAAACACAGAAATAAGCTCATTGTCCAGCTGGTACTTAATGGTGACTTGACTCTGTAGCTGCTTTCCTGCTCTCCGGTCTCTCAATTTTATGGGGTGCAAACCCAGTCTGAAAGTTTTCATTTTCTCTTTCTAACATAATTTTTTCTGCATGTCTCTTACCAGCAAAGAAGTGTAATCTAGCTTCTTGATTTTATAAGGGCATCTTAACTGAGATGTGATAGTTCCACTGAAGCAAATGATCAGTACTTACATATCTACATGGTATGTACAACAATGTACTGCTTCTTCAGTCTGAATTTAAACCTCTTTTCTGAGCTCTAAAGATGAACCACCTAACAGAGCATCCAGGAAAACCCCTCTTTTAATCCTTTTTAGTATGAAAAATCCTCTAAAGACTGAGTTCCCTCTTGAATTAACAGGGATTCACAGATACTTCTCTCTTAACAGGCTTTCGTCTTTCCAACCTAACCTTCTGTGTTTGAAATAAATACTTAGCAGCCCCAACCTAGTGAAGAGAGAGGAAAAAACCAAAAGCCTAGAAAAGAGTAACTGTTTTAAGAATAATTTCTTACTGAATTTTGCACTTAGTGCAAACCAGTGGCAAGTCTTCCAAAGAGAGAAGCACTAATTCCCTTCACAGGCCAGCAACAAGGCCTATTTATTCCATTTTACCATTAAGGATGCACGCAAAAGGACAGATACAGAGAGGTGAAGCAGGGAAGTTGATTTGCAGTCCACAGAAACACTGCAGAATAAGCTCAAACAACTGCAAAATGGACTTTTACTTTCTATGTGTCATCTGGAAGTCTGTTACTCTCTTCAGAAACTAATGAATTCCTGTGTCCTTCCCCTGTCCTTCAGAATTTCTCTGCTGATCTATGTGCACTTCTAGGCTTCTTCAATACAGCACATGCACTGATACTCTTCCTATTACTCGTGAAACATACTGAGCACAATAAAATTTACTTAGTCAATGGATTTAAGTGATGGAATACAAAACTAGTCATATTTGCTTTCCACTATAATTCCCTTCAAAAAATCTAATTACATTCAGCAAGTTTACTAAACATCTTCTGTGGCCAAAGGAGCTGACTGTGCCTGCTCCTCTGGAGGCCACTAGAATCATAGAATAGTTAGGGTTGGAAAGGACATTAAGGTCATCTGATTCCAAAACCCCTGCCATAAGCAGGGACATCTCACACTAAACCATGCCACCCAAGGCTTCGTCCAATCTGGCCTTGAACACCGCCAGGGATCGAGCATTCACAACTTCCTTGGAAAACCCATTCCAGTGCCTCACCACTCTTAAAGTAAAGAACTTCCTCCTTATATCCAAGCTAAACTTCCCCTGTTTAAGTTTGAACCTGTTACCTCTTGTCCTGTTACGACAGTACCTAATGAAGAGTCCCTCCCCAGCATCCCTGTAGGCCCCCTTCAGATACTGGAAGGCTGCTATGAGGTCTCCATGCAGCCTCCTCTTCTCCAGGCTGAACAGCCCCAACTTTCCCAGCCTGTCTTCGTATGCGAGATGCTCCAGTCCCCTGATCATCCTCATGGCCCTCCTCTGGACTTGTTCCAACAGCTCCATGTCCTTCTTAAGTTGAGGACACTGGAACTGCACACAGTACTCCAGGTGAGGTCTCATCATGCACGTTTTCTCATCGACCAAAGAACTCACCATCTTCTGTGACTCCCCATCCTCTCTCTTCCCTTCTGTTCCTCCTCTTTTTTATTTGTAAGATTTTGGGACTGGGATCTGTATATTAAAAGTGACTTGCAGAATACTTGGCCCCACTATGCTGTGTCTATATGGTATCAGGAATAATATACATTAAATAAATGCATCAAAACTATAAAAATAATCCAACACTTCAGTAACTAAAAATATTCTAAAACAACCATAATTGACATTTTACTGTATCCAATAAATGATGGGTTGACCCAACAAAAGAGCTAAGAATGCTCTTTTTCTTTTTTCAATTTTTACATACTTGATAACATGAAAGAATAAAGTTCTCATTGCTAGGATATGTTTAATGTTAGAAGTTCATACTGAGCCTGTTTATGGAGAATTTTAAACACATGTATCACAATTACAAAAATACTTGTGCTACATAATATTTTTAAGACTTATTGAAGAAATAGCTTAGAACTTGTAACAATCCTTAAAATGTCTCACATAGTACATTCGAGGCTAGCATTTCCCCACACAGTATTTCCTGCTCTTTCACACCAAGGACAGAATGGCACAGAAGGAAAGCAGAGGGATGTGAGGACAGGTTAACAAGTCCAGACACTGCTTCTGACAATCAACCACAAAAAAGGAGAGTCCATTCAGGGAGCCTGGCATTTCCTGAGCCCATCAGCTGGTCTGACTTGTTTATTGCCTAGAGAAGCCATGCTTTCTGTCCACCTTCTTTATAACCATGATTATGAAAGTCTTTGCATGCCCAGATACTAATTTTAGCCCAGTATTAGTGAATTACTGGATTTGCTATTGTAACAGCCCAGCTAATCATAGTACTGATTGTATTTGTTACTGTACTGTTATTTAAATTGGTGACTATTACTGTATCTCAAAACTCAGTAGGGCTACCTTAAGCCCTTATAGTACAACGCACATAGTGCTGTATATAGGCTGTGGTTTGGTCCATATATTTATGGTCCTATATTCTTGCTTTTAAAGTTCCGTGTATATTGTCACTAGCAACAGTGGTCACATTGCAGGGAAAAGAAACACACAGGCTTCTCTGCACAGAGCCAGTCCCACCTCAAATCTGTAAATGCTGCTGATGCATTAGTCTATGCATACATGATTTATCATTTCCCCTTGCGAAAGAATGCATCAGTGTGACAGCACACAGATGAGTCCAGTCCAGTACACATGCAAAAAACCCCACACTTACTCTCCTGCCTTTGTCACACCTTAATATACTTCGTCCCTGTGTATGAACAAAGAAACTGATGAAGTCTAAACCCAGTTATAATGCAGCAGCTTTGAAAGTGGAATAGAATATATTTTTCTCCATAATGAACAACCTGGATCCTCTTCCCTGAAACTTTAAATTGCTTTGGTATTTTATTTGGATAACAGTAACCTTAATATAATTTGTATGAGTTCATAACCTGAAGGTTAATTACCATTCACCAGAAACAAGAACAGTGCTGTCCAGACAGTTCTATAACTCTCTGTATAGCAGTAACTTGAAAAGTCACTATGTGAAAATGGTATTGCAAATGCAAGTGGTGTTGTCTTTCTCCAATCTCAAGGATATTATTTAACCTGCTTTCTAAAAACAAATCTAATATTTTATGTGGGAAATATGATTTGTATTAATGGAAACTGGATGTAAAAATTTGAAGATAATTTGAAGATGCCTTTTATCATTTTCGCAATACCTGTAAAGGCATTCAGATATATTCACTATGCTTGGAGGAGTCCAGCTCTACATCAGAAAGTTACTTTGAATTTTTCAAAAGTAAGACCAGAAATTAATTTAGGACCCAAGACTTACTGCTGTGTCTCAGAATACTGTTCTAAGACACTGAGGCCTTACCTATAGTCATACATAGCCATATGCCCACCAGAGATGGTCATGAGCTTGAGAACACACCCATACTCCTTTTTATGGTTTCAGCCCGTGTCACTTTACATTCTTTCACCAATGCCTAGACACAGCTGAAGAGATATGAAAGACCAGGACTGTTCCTTAGAATACTGTGTTGTGTCCCTCAGCCTCCAGGCTGAAAAATGGACTCAGGCTGGGATTCCACCAACAAAATCTGAGTTTTCACTGCAGAGAATCAGCATACAGTGGTAAAACCAGACAAATAAACAAAATAAAATTAAAAATTTATTATAACATTAATACAATTAAATTTGCACAGTTTTCTGAGTCATGTTCTTCATCAACTTCGCAATAACTAAACAACTTCCTAAACTGAACCTCCCTAAGACTGCTGCCTGATGTCACACCATCTGCCACTACTAAAAGGAGTCTGATACTGTCAAATTTCTAACTCCACTTCAAGCACTCAGCGTGTATTAGACTTTCCCTCTTCACCAACATGCTCAGTTCCCTCTACCATTCCTAACAGAACATTGTCCTAGGTTCCTGACAATTTTGGTAATGCTGTTCTGGACTCACTACAGTTTCTTAGTCCAGACAGACTGTGGAGGTTATTCAGATTCACCAGACAAAGACATGGTTTACCATTTTATTCCTGCCATCATCTCCACTTTGAGTGAGAATTTTAATCAAATGACTTCTCAACAACCCTTTCATAGCACGTCCATAGAGCTCACAGTAGATGAAATAATCTACCAATGTAATCCAAAATTACTTCCTTGCCTTTTAGACAAAAAAAGTCAATTATATAGGTTACAGTAAGAAAACCAGATGCCCACAGCGTATGTAGATCACATACATATTCACAAGTTAAGGTATATGAGAATTTTTGCTTTATAGGCAAAAAATTACAATTTCACTGCCATTTGTCCTGCACATAGAATCATAGAATAGCTATGGTTGGAAAGGACCTTAAGATCATCAACTTCCAAACCCCCTGCCATAAGCAGGGACACCTCACACTAAACTATGTCACCCAAGGCTCTCTCCAACCTGGCCTTGAACACCACCAGGGATCGAGCATTCACAACTGCCCTGGGCAACCCATTCCAGTGCCTCACCACTCTTACAGTAAAGAACTTCCTCCTTATATCCAAGGTTTTAACCTGCTACCCCTTGTCCTGTCACTACAGTCCCTAATGGAGAGTCCTTCCCCAGCATCCTTATAGAACTCCTTCAGATACTGGAAGGCTGCTATGAGGTCTCCATGCAGCCTTCTCTTCTCCAGGCTGAACAGCTTCAACCTTCTCAGCCTGTCTTCATATGGTAGGTGCTCCAGTCCCCTGATCATCCTCGTGGCCCTCCTCTGAACTCGTTCCAACAGTTCTATGTCCTTCTTAAGTTGAGGACACCAGAACTGCACACAGTATTCCAGGTGAGCTCTCACGAGAGCAGAGTAGAGGTGCAGGATCATCTCCTTGGACCTGCTGGTCATGCTCCTTTTGATGCAGCCCAGGACACAGTTGGCTTTCTGGGCTGTGACCTCACACAGAAGCCAGCTCATGTTCAGTTCCTCATCAATCAACACCCCCAAGTCCTTCTCCGCAGGGCTGCTCTGAATCACTTCTCTGCCCAACCTGTAGCTGTGCCTGGGATTGCTCCATCCCAGGTGTAGGACCTTGAACTTGGCCTGGCTGAACTTCATGAGGTTGGCATCAGCCCACCTCACAAGCGTGCCAAGGTCCCTCTGGATGGCATTCTTTCCCTCCAGCGTATCCACCCAACCACACAGCTTGGTGTCATCAGTAAACTTGCTGCCCTTATTCATCGATTTTGTAGCCCCATTATAGAAGACCACCAAATTGGTCAGACAGGATTTCAGGCTCCTGATGGTCTCAAACCAGATCTTCTCCTACAGTGCCCCTAATGCCTTGATTCTCACAGTCCCTGATTCTGCCTTCCAAGACTTGGGCAGCGTGGTCAGAGCATTTGCCAGTGAAGACTGAGGCAAAGAAGTCATTGAGAACCTCAGCCTTCTCCAAATCCAGGGTGGCCAGTTCTCCTGATAGCTTCTGGAGGGGGCCTAAGTTGCACCTAGTCTGTCTTTTATTTGCAGTATACCTGTAGAATCCCTTCTTGTTGTCCTTATCATCCGCAAAGTCCCCCTGATTGGGCGGTCTGTAGCAGATCCCCACAGTAACGGCCCCATCTAATCTGGTGCATCAGCTGTTTGCTCATTTGGTGGGTGTGTGTTTCTTCTTTAGCTCCCTGCAGAACGGTGAAGCAGTTCTGGGTGGGGACATAAAATCTTGGAAAAAGCCCCTTGCTTTTAATTGTCCTCTTCTTGTTTTGTTGTCTTTTTTTTTTTTTTTTTTTTTTTTTTTTCTGGCGG
>NDXB01012555.1:82178-97963 GCA_002631895.1 Agapornis roseicollis | reverse complement strand
CCATAAAATATGTAAAAAAAACAACAAAAGGAAAAATGGGTCAATATGGTTGTATGCACAAATTATTCTTTTTTTTTTCTTTTTTTTTTTTTCCTGATAAATAAGTATCTTTAAAGGACTAAGTTTACAGATAATTTTTTTATATCCAGTATAATAAATAATACACTTTCTTTATAATTCACTTCTCTTTCCCTCCAAATCAGAGCACTTTCTTCTACTTGGATAAAATCCAAAGGCACAAAATAATTTTCTCTGAAACACCCCAGTTGTGTGGGCTGTTTTTCCCATCCCTTCTCCCTAACCAGACCAACACAGGTATGCTTTCCCCAAAATCTAGCTTGTATCTTTCTGAACTTGTTTGAGTGTCTTCAGAAGTGTACACCCTGAAATTATTAGCAATGGCTAGACACCTCAGTTCATACGTGCACTGTGGGTTTTCATGTAATTTCCTTTTTGTGCATACACCAAAAAACATCAAGGCGATCTCTTAATTTCCTGCAGACAGATGGAACTAATCCTTAATATGAAGAAATCTTGCTACTTGGAGTATCACAGCAGAATACAATGTTCGGCTGTTACCTAAGACTTCTCTTCATCTTACCTTTTTTATTTCAGATCCACAAAGCAAATTAATTTTTGACAGTTACTTACAGGTACTTTCGGGGGTAAAAAAAAGAATTCACATGTTTTCAAGGAAAAAGTGTTTTGAAAAAGCAGAATAAAAAATTGCCAAAAGTCTTCCAACTGACATAAAAATCTGCATGGTAATTTTCAATGATTAATCCTGTACTATATGACACTCAGCCAGAAAGAATATAAATTACTTCTATTCACATTTAGAACTCTGCTTGTTTTTTTGATTCTGGAGAGCATATTTACTTTTACTGAGTAAGCAGCAGATTTTTTTAACAGGGCCTTCTTATTTGTTCAGAGATTTTCCCTTTGGAAAATGAAAACAAGTGCCAGAGGGCCTGAACATTTATTTCTTCAGTGTGGTTTTGCTTCAACAGCAGCTTTAGTAGATTTGAATTCTTTGGATGTTTGCACCCCATGGGGTGCAGCATTGTCTATATTTTGATAGAAGAAAGTAACATAACAAGACATAGACCTATTGCATCATTAAGATGGACTGGGTGTGGTGCAATAGACACTTTTACTCAGACAGGAGTGATAGGTGTCACAGCCCTGACTACCTGAGGAAGCTCTGCCTGAATGTGAAGGCATGGATTCAAAATATGAGCAGAAGAGTTGTAAATAACAGCATGCATTGCTGACAGGTACAGCATCCAGTAATCAAAATCCTAGTACACATCTACCTGAGATTTTTCAGGACAACCAGATCTGAAAAGATATTCAGGGGAGATTTATGTTAGGTATAAGGAAGAAATTCTTTACTATAGGGGTGGTGAGGCACTGCAACAGGTTGCCCAGAGAGGTTGTGGCTTCCCCATCTCTGGCAGTGTTCAAAGCCAGGTTGGACAAAGGCTTTGAGCAACCGGGTCTAGCAGGAGATGTCCCTGTCCCTGGCAGGGGGGTGGAACTTGATGATCTTAAGATCCTTTCAAACCCTACCCATTCTATGTTTCTATGCAACAGTGACTAAATCCTGATCAGTCACAGAGGTGGGACAGGATAGAGATAAATCAATATTCTGAAGGGTATGATGAGACACACCAAACTCTAGCACACTCGTAGGAAGAACACAGGGGGGTGGGGACAGGTACAAAACCTGATGTCCCTTGTCCTCCATGTTACTGCAAGCAATCCTTAATAAATTGCTCATTAATCACTTAATAAAATTGTGGTGGTGGTGGACAAGACCACTGTTTTTGTTTTGCTTTGTCTTTTTTTTTTTTTCTCTTAAATTGTTGCTAGGAGTACCTGCCGCTCAGTTCCNCCCTTGTCCTCCATGTTACTGCAAGCAATCCTTAATAAATTGCTCATTAATCACTTAATAAAATTGTGGTGGTGGTGGACAAGACCACTGTTTTTGTTTTGCTTTGTCTTTTTTTTTTTTCTCTTAAATTGTTGCTAGGAGTACCTGCCGCTCAGTTCCGCTTCTTTTTTTCTCTGAATGAAAACACATTTTTTCTCTAATTAGGCTTTTATGGAGTGTTAAATGCAGAAAACAGTAAAAAGTTTGTTGCAATAATCTGGTGTTATTATCTTTTGACTGAATTCTGATTCTTTAAAATATGTAGGGTTTTTTTAATCACCAGTTAAGTCAAATCTCAACATTGTGTAAATAGCTGATATTCATTTTAGAAATTATAAAAAACCTGAAAAGGTCTTTGCAACCTAAAGGAGAAAGCTTCTTACTAACTGGATTAATTTTCCTTAGAGAAGAATGCGGAAAAGTCACCTAGCAAAGATAAAATGACTATTGTCATTTCAAACCCCTCTATAATATGTAATCTTGTGGTTTAGTCAGGCCTTTGAGAGTATTCCATTCTCATTTTCAAAAGATATCCAACAACTGTATACATTTATTAAGTCTGTTTGGATTTGTCTTATCGGAATTTAATTTAAGAAAAATCATTAAGTTGACTTTCTTTAAAAAGTCTGTGGAAATTGCTTTAGGATCCTTTTTTGGATAGAATGTCTTAAAGTAATTATGACTTGGAGGTATTCCCATGTCGTTCTTTTCCATGATTAATATAATTCATATCTGATTAAACATTATTAGGTATTTTGGCTTTCTGCCAAAATGGGAAAATCGGGAAATAGACATCTAGGCACGCAAAGTCAGAATCATACCAGAGTATCCGACATAAAGTCCTGCTGGAGTGGTGTATGCCAAGCACACTTACTGGAGAGGGATCCCCATCTCATCACTCATGGAGTCTGACAAGCATCAAATTCTGGTTGCTTATCACAACATAAGTTCCCTATGTAACTCTAGCTAGATAGCGCTAAGCTAACACCTAAGAATAACCATTAAAAGTAAACAGGATTGTGTTTCATTTTGCTATGTTCTGACTAGGATATATTTCCAGTTGTGGTGTCCATAATTCAAGCATTAGAAGACAGGCCTTAAACCAGAAGTGGTTAGTTTTCTGGAAATACTTACGCAAATAATCTTGTGTTTAAGAGCCATGTAGCAAAGAACACTGGTAAGAAATTTAAGGATACTCTTGGCATAACAGAGCTCACCGCTAAGCTGGATAGCAGTGAACCTCTGAAACCCAGTAATATCAGAACCAGTGCTTTCTGCTAACTTGCTTCCTCTCACACCTTCTTTACTCTGAAGAGCTAATGCTAACCAGCGTTGTAGGTTAATCACCACTGCCAGAGAGGTACAAACAAGGATCAAGTAAATTTCTCTCAGATAAGTTAAACCAAGTTATTTTGTCAAGGGCTGTAAGAACCCTAATGAGAAATGATAATGTGATCATAGAAGATCCCATAACAGTCAAGACTGGAAGCTGAAGGTAAACAAATTCAGTACTGAATAAAATCTAGGTTTCTGTGTCTTATTTAAAAATTACTTCAGGAAGAGAAGTGTGTGTGGTAAAACGTTAAGCCTGCTAGTATTGAAATTACTCCAACTTGGCATACAGAAATCTGGAGGGTCAAATTCTTCTAACTAGCATAATTCATGATGCAAGTAATTTCAACTCAAACTATATAATTAAATTATATAATCAGCTGCCGAACACATATGATGTCCAAGAAGACCCACAAAGGGCAAAAAGTCATAAGAAAACTAGGTTTATGGTACAGATTACTTACATAATAGTTTTAAAATATACTGTTGCAAAAGTTTCACGTATTTAGAGAAGCTTCTGACAGCCTGGGATGGTATGTAATACATAAAAATGATAAATGTTTTTAACATCAAAAAAGGGCTGTTCGTACCCTTCTTTCTTGATGTAACTAACATTATGTATGGGCAAACTTAGGAGGAAATATTTCTATCTAATTTTTTGAGGAAAGGCTTGGAGTCCAGTCTGTTACTCCTCCAAATTTCTGAATTGTCTCCTTGTCCTAGCACTTACTGTTATCTTGCAGTCTTTAAGAAAATAAGCTACATTACCGGTTACACTGTAAGACCACAAATAATTTTGTGCTTTAGGTGTGGAAAGCAAAATGAAAACACTTTGATTATCTTTCTCTCCCCAAATTACAGTCAGGCTCCTATGAAATATCATCATATCTCTCCTGCATATATGCAGCTTGTTACCCTTGTACCAGGCAGTGATACACTGGATTGCCCAAACTGCTGTATTCGCAACCTCTATATATAAAGACTATGATGTTTAAGTAGCATACTAATGGGGAGTATACTACAAAGCAGGAAGGTAAAAAAGAAAAAAGAACTTCATGAAAGAGCTAATGAGTGCGGGGAGAGGGGGTAGAGAAGGACAACCTGTCTGTCTGAGCAGATCTTAGTTTTGCTTAAAGTTAACTTTCGTGAAAATGTGCCAAGAATATTGTGACTAAAGATGATGAAAAATAGAAGAATTACTCTTTTCTTAGATCTACTATTCTTTAGTCATGTAGTCTGACGCCTTTCTCTCCAAATGCTTCTTTAAATGAGAAAAACATAACACATTTGTAGCTAGAGAGATACTGAACTTCTCAGTTGTGCAACGAGAGTTAGTAATTTCATGTATTTGTTATGCGCTTTGGGAGTTCTTGTCAGTAACACAATTGCACCCAAGTCTTGTCCTTTTCTTCCTATTGTTTCTCTTTCTTCCCGTGGGACAGCTGAATATGCTGTTTAAGGTCTGCTTCTGGATTTTATCTTTGTATTTTCACTGAAGTTCTTATGTTTGAACCACCTGTCCCTCTGTCTTATGGTTTTGTTCTGCTGCTGTGTGCTGCTTTGATTTCTATTAAAAACACCCTGTTCTTTTCTGAAGGTCTTGACAGATTGGCTGCTGACACTCCATTTCAAGCATTCTGTTGAAGGCAGTAACTTGAGAGTGCATCCTCCTTGTAAACCCAAGCTTTGTCGAGAGATCTTGAAAGCACAGCTGACATTTCAGCCATGGGCTAATGCAGTGATTTATTGATGTTTCTTTCCATTTCTTCCCTCCTGCTCTGTGTGCATACTATCTTTCAGACAGTGTCCTGGGTTTAGCAGTAGCAGTCATATTTTCTTCTTCTTAGTAACTGGTGCAGCTGTGTTTTGAGTCAGCCTGGGAACAGAGCTGATAATACTGATGCTTAGTCTGACCAAGGACTTTGTGAGCCTCATGCTCTGCCAGGGAGGAGGGGAGGCTGGGAGGAAGCAGAGACAGGACACCTAACCCAAACTGACCAAAGAGGTATTCCATACCATAGCATGTCATGCCCAGGATGTAACTGAGAGTTACCCAGAAGGGCTAGTGCTCTGGGGGGTTGGAGGAGGTATTCGGTCACTGCTCAGTTGGGTGGGGCAGGGTAAGTTATCTGTTGGTGGCTGGTGAGGTGCTGTATTCTTTTCCCTTGTTATTTCCTCTATCATTATTATTATTGGGGGTAGCAGCAGTGGTTTGTGTTATACCTTAGTTACTAAACTGTTCTTATCTCAACCTGTGGGAGTTGCATTCTTTTGATTCTCCTCCCCATCCCTCTGGGAGCAGGGAGAGGGCGAGAAAGGGGGGCTTGAGTGAGTGAACGAGCTGTGTGGCTGGGTTTAATAAATTATGCAGTTGAGTTTCCCGCATTTGGGGAAATCGCCGACCTCTCTGGTTTGAGCCACTGATGCTGGATTTCCACGAACGGCCAGTTGGAATGCCAAAATGGAAAAAGTTTACCTACATTACCCTAGCACAGAAGAAATAATTATGTTAGTATCAATATCTGCTACAACATCATGCAATGACAAGAGCCCAGGTAGCAGCGGTTTACCAAAGGTTTCTCTGAGCAAGACAGATAGATGTTTCCAGAAGTATCAGCATTTCCCCACACACCCTGGGCAAATTGTCATTGCAGGCAGCCGTATGGAGTCCTCAACAACAAGTTGCAGAAACTGCTGAAGGAGAGGGTGAATCGAGTCAGTTTGTCGAGGTGAAAGCCATCCAGCTGGCCCTGGACATTGCTGAGCGAGAAAAGTGGCCAGTACTTTATCTCTATACCGACTCATGGATGGTGGCAAATGCCCTGTGGGGGTGGTTGCAGCAATGGAAGCAGAGCAACTGGCAACATAGGGCAAACCCATCTGGGCTGCTGCACTGTGGCAAGACATCGCTGCCTGGGTGCAGAACCTGGTGGTGAGGTACGCCATGTAGATGCCCATGTACCCAAGAATCAGGCCACTGAGAAACACCAGAACAACCAGCAAGTGGCTGGAGCTGCTAAGATTGAAGTGGGCCAGATGGACTTCAATTGGCAACATAAAGGAGAATTATTTGTGGTCCAGTGGGCCCATGACACTTCAGGCCATCAGGGTAGAGATGCAACAAACAGATGGGCCCGTGATCGAGGGGTGGACTTAACAATGGACACTATTGCCCAGGTTATTCACGAGTGTGAAACATGCGCTGCAATTAAACAAGCCAAACGTTTAAAGCCTCTCTGGTATGGAGGACGATGGCTGAAGTACAAATATGGGGAGGCCTGGCAGATTGACTATATCACACTGCCACCAACCCGCCAAGGCAAGCACCATGTGCTTACCATGGTGGAAGCAACCACTGGATGGCTGGAAACATACGCTGTGCCCCACGCCACTGCCCGGAACACTATCCTGGGCCTTGAGAGACAGATCTTGTGGCAACATGGCACCCCAGAGAGAATTGAGTCAGACAATGGGACTCACTTCCGGAACAACTTTATACCTGCAGTGCCAGCTCTAGTGCAGATACATTTAAGTCACCCATTTTGTTTAATTTTGGTTTAATGTGAACATGTCTTGAAGCACTATATATATTCTGATTATGATTTCAGGTTTCAGGCATGCTGCACTTGCAATCACACCATAAAAGCTTGTCATATATTCAGGCCATAGCAGAGGGGATTTTAAAGTACTAACAACAATGTTATGTTATTTACTTCTGTTTCAGATGGTGAAGAATGTCTTTTCTGAGAAGTTTTTATACCTGTTTCTAGCAGGAGTATGTTGTAACTATTCCATTGTGGTAATGTTCACAGAGCCTGTGCTTGCCACATCTTTTGTATGAGGGTTTGCAATCTTAATACTAAATAGTAATACTTATTCTTTCAGTATTAAATGCTAACAACCCTTGTTAATAAGAATATGAGGTTAAACAGCATGTGTGAGTATCAAACACAAAAAAACCTGTGTTGGCCGAAATCTAATCATGTTTAAGAGGAAGACTGCCACCAGCAGGATTAAACAGCAGCAGGAGAACGTTTTAAAAAGACTTTGAAAATTTTGAAACAAAGAATAAAGAAACCTTAAAAAAATACAAAAGAAGCATGAAAATTCATAACAGGAGGCAGAGACCTTGGAGTGGAAACAGCAGCCACCAAAACTCATTTTGACACTGCCAGTTGACCCATCAACATCACACCTTTGTCTCAACCAGCAAGAGCAGCTTCCACACAGCTTCCCCACTGGACACCACTGAGAGCTGCCTGCTCTCAGCTTGAGTGGCAATAGTGTGGGCTGCAACTAGCAAGCACCCACACCTTGGGTTTTGTCTGTACACATAGACTCCTTGGGATGCTTTCTCACCAACCTGTGGATTAATAGATTGTAGAGAGCAGCACAGACACACATAAATCTAAAGTAATCATGTCTCCTTACAGGACATGTGCAAGTAGGGTAACCCATGTTTCTAAAAAAGTGATGGTGCTTGTAACACACACAGGTTTTGAGGAATGGATGGATGTGATGGTAGCTCTGTGAATGTGTGACTCTGTGTTTGTGATTAGAAACTTTGGAGACTGGTTACAAAAAATGGTCAAAAATTTCTAGGTGCTTAATAGAATTTTGAAAGTGTCTAGTATGATGAATTATATGTTGTATTACTGATATTGACCCTGAAAATATAGTTGATTGCTGGTTAGTTTTTCATAAGTCCATAATCTGCTTCTATCCATATTCAGTTTAAACAAAGTGAATTGACATTTTCAGTATGACAATATTTCATTCACTGGCTGAGTTGACTTACAGAACAGTCTTCCCTTTTATTGTTATATATGTTAAGTTGTCTTTTCTTATTGTGCTTTTGGAGACTGTTTGTACAGATACTGGCCAGGACACAATTCCAACATGCATGCTAGGAATACATGAAAACAACAAGCTCCTCATTCCCCAGGCCATTTTCTGTGTTTTGAAATAGGAATATGATGAGAATGAAAGATAAGCTGATGATCTTTGTCAAAAATCTTTCAAGCTAGTCCAATGGAATGGTGTTGTTGGAATCTGATAACTTTTTTTTTTAGGCTCCTTTTTCAATAGATAGATGGGTGAAATGATTTATTTATATTAATTTCAGATTACCCAGTGTAAAAAGATATACTGCCTTAGAACTGGAGTCCAGGCAACCTTTTACACCCTCATAGCATGAGAGCTCTCATGTTCTGGAGTTTTACAGGTTAACTACTACAAGACAATTTTACAAGCTACAGATAAAGTTAAGATATTTTCTTTTGGAAATCAAGAGTGAGCTAAAGGATGGTGTGAGCACAGCTTGTATTGTTCTAAACTATGCAATTTATTACCATAGTCAAGCAGTTTCAGGGCCAAAATTTGATACCACCTTAGTTAAAACCAATATGACCACACACAATCACATACACAGATATTAATATAATCAAAAGTAAAGAACTAGCAATTAGAACACCTGAGTGTGAAACGAAGAAACATTCAATATAAAGGAGACCACTTAGAATCATAGAATAGTTAGGGTTGGAAAGGACCTTAAGATCATTTAGATCCAATCCCCGCTGCCATAAGCAGGGACACCTCACACTAAACCATGTCACCCAAGGCTCTGTCCACTTTGGCCTTGAACACCGCCAGGGATGGAGCATTCACAGCTTCATTGGACAACCCATTCCAGCATCTCACCACCCTAACAGGAAAGAATTTCTTCCTTATATCCAATCTAAACCTCTCCTCTTCAAGTTTGAACCCACTACCCCTTGTCCTGTCACTACAGTCCCTAATGAAGAGTCCCTCCCCAGCATCCCCATAGGCCCCCTTCAGATACTGCAAGGCTTCTAGGAGGTCTCCACGCAGCCTTCTCTTCTCCAGGCTGAACAGCCCCAACTTTCTTAGCCTGTCTTCATACGGGAGATACTCCAGTCCCCCAGTCATCCTCTTGCTCCTCCTCTGGACTTGTTCCAACAGCTCCATGTCCTTTTTATGTTGAGGACACCAGAACAGAACACAGACTCCAGGGGAGGTCTCACGTGAGCAGAGTAGAGGGACAGGATCACCTCCTTCGACCTGCTGGTCATGCTCCTTTTGATGCAACCCAGGATACAGTTGGCTTTCTGGCCTGCAAGCGTACACTGCAGTTGGCTCATGTTCATGTTCTCATCAACCACCACCCCCAAGTCCTTCTCTGCAGGGCTGCTCTGAATCTCTTCTCTGCCCAACCTGTAGCTGTGCCTGGGATAGCCCTGACCCAGTAGAGGACCTTGCACTTGTCATGCTTGAACTTNCTGAATCTCTTCTCTGCCCAACCTGTAGCTGTGCCTGGGATAGCCCTGACCCAGTAGAGGACCTTGCACTTGTCATGGTTAAACTTCATGAGGTTGGCATCAGCCCACCTTACAAGCGTGTCAAGGTCCCTCTGGATGGCATTCCTTCCCTCCAGCATATCCACCGAACCACACAGCTTGGTGTCATCGGCAAACTTGCTGAGCATTTGTATGATGCATGATATGATTCCTAGCATATAATTTTTGCAAAACACAGGTGGCTGTTCGACAGAAAGATTAAAAACATCTGAAAGTATTGATGTAGTGACTGGTTATTATGCCTCAGCTGAATGCCATTCTATTATTACTGGGTCTATGCAGCATATCATTATAAAGAAGAAAAGTATTGAGGTTCTTGTTGAATAACAATCAGGTATAAATTCCTTCAGAATTTACAGTACTCCAGATGACATACAGTTCTGAGGGGTGATTTGTAATTGAAACAGTTGTTGAACTGCTCTTCACCTGCTTAGACATTTGGATTTATATCAGGTGGGATCCTTTATATATTAAGAGCAAATACTATCCTCACATTTTACTTGTTTATTCTAGCTTCCATGTAAATAGCCTTCCCTTCCCAGTTTTTTTGCAAAAAAAGCCACTCACTAAGAATGCCTGTTAAAATATAATTAATGGAGGGGTTTTTTGTATTTCTTATACAATCCCATGGAAATTTATTTCTGTGGTTGACATCTTACCCTAGGTTGTGTGGTAGAAGTCCAAGAAGCAAAATCGTAGAATCATTGAGATGTAGAACAATAGAAAAGTATAGGGTGGAAGAGATCTTCGGAGATCATATGATCGGATTAAGTCACCCAGGACTCTGTCAAACACAGTGCTATATATTTCCAGGAGGGAAGATTCCATCAATTCTATGGGCAACCTCTTCTGACATAAAATTGTTTCCATGATGAATAATCTTTTCTTATATCCAAGTGGAATTATTGAAGTAAATTGTGCCCATTGACTCTTGTCACTGTAGATCCTTGTGAAGAGAGTACCTTTATCTTCTCTGCCTTATCTTTTAGGTATTGGAAGACTGGATTCCCTCAGCCTTCTTTTTTTAATAGGCTAAGCAAACACCAGTCCCCCAGTCTTTCTCCAACTGCCACGTTCTCCAACACTTTACTCATTTTGGCGGGTTTCAGTGGACCATCTCAAGATTTTCAGTCACTCGACCTGCAGAAACCAAACTGGACATAATACTCCAGGTGTGGCCTAGCAAGTACAATCCCACCCTTTGATGGCTATAATCCTGCTGATGCAGCCCTGGAAATAGTTTGCCTTCCTTGCTGTAAGGGTGTGCTGCTGGCTAGCACTTAGCATCCTATTCACCAGGATCTGTGGGTCTTTTCAACAGAGCTACTCTCCACCCAGTCAGACCTAATCCTACACTCATGCTTGGGATTTTTCTGTCCCAGGTGCAGGAATTCAAATTATTCTCATGCCTATCTCTCAGCCTGTCCAAAATTTTCTGAACTGTGACTCTTCCTTCCAGAATATATATCTCTCCTACTAGATTGCTTAATCGTACTTGGTGAGAGTACATTCAATTCTACGATCCAGCTTGCTTTAAAGATGCTGGATAGCTTCAGACTCACTACCAACCCCAGAGAAGCTCCACTTGCGACTGCCTGCCAGCTTGATTTTGCATCATTAACCACTACCCTTTCAGCCTACCAGTTAACCAGTTTTTTAATTCATTGTCTGGTCCATGTGTCCAGCCTATGTCTTATCAGTTTACCAACAATTATATCTGGAGGAGACAAATTGCTATGGTTTGACATCAACAGCTTTGTCCTTATCCAGTGAACAAATTCTTTTGTCACAGAAGGCCATGAAGTTGATAAATCATGATTTACCCTTGGACAATCTTTGCTGGCTTTTTCAAAACATGTTGTTGTCCTTCTTGGACATTCTCAGAAATAATTTCTGTGAGGACATGATCCATAATTTTCCCAGAGACTGAATTGAGGCAGGCTGGTCTGTAGTTCCTCAAAATTCTTTTCCTCTTTGGATGTGGATATAATACTTGCCTTTTACTCATCAGGAACTTTCTTTTGCTTCTATGAGTTTTCAGAAATGATGAAGAGCTGCTCTGCAGTAATTCCATCCTCATCTTTTAGCACCCTTGGATGGATGTATCCTGTCAGATCTCATGGACTTGCAGATTCCAATTTGTAGAGATGATCTCTAAATTGACTGTCTTACGGGGTTTTCCATTTGTTTTGCTGTTTCAATGCATAGAGACATGGGGGCTAAGTTTACCCATGAAGGTTGAGGAAAACAAGGCGCTAAGTACACCAAACTTTCCTGTGTCATTTGTAACTAAGTTGCCAGCCCATTTCAGTGGCAAATATCTCTTCCTTGTACTTCTGCTTGTTACTAGCATACCTATAAAAACCTTATTATTCTTGACATCTCTTGACAGTTTGAGTGCTCACTGAGCCCTGCTTTGTTGCTCTGGACCACCACAGTTGCTGATGACCAGTTAAATAACAAACAGAAGCTAAACACAATCATCTGCTGGTCTTGTGTGAAGTCCTCGCCCCATGGGTCCCTTCTCAGAAGATGATGAGCCCCTCCCTTCCTCTGCCCCTCAACAATCTTCATGTATGGTTTGCTTAGCTCATGAGTGTAGTTGCTACCACATGGACATCTATAGGTACACTGCAAATAAAAGACAGACTAGGGACAACATAGGCCCCCTTCGGAAGCTATCAGGTGAACTGGCTATGCAGGATTTGGAGAAGGCTGAGGCTCTGAATTACTTCTTTGAGTCAGTTTTCAAAGACAAAGGCTCTGCCCACACCATGCAAGTCTTGGAAGGCAGAAACAGGGACTGTGAGAATGAAGACCTTGGGCTCACTGTAGTTGAGGAGTTGAGTTGAGTTATGGGCTCACTGGTTGAGGACCATCTTAAGAACCTGAACATGCACAAGTCCATGGGACCTGATGAAATCAATCCACAGGTCCTGAAGGAGCTGGCAAATGAAGTTGCTAAGCCACTGCCCATCATATTTGAGAGATCATGGCAGTCAGGTGAAGTTCCCAAAGACTGGAAAAGGGGAAATATAACCCCCATTTTTAAGAAGGGGAAAATGGATGACCCAGGGAATTACAGACCAGTCAGTCTTCACCTCTGTGCCTGCCAAAATCTTGGAGCAGATTCTCCTGGAAGGCATGCTAAGGCACATGAAAAACAACAAGGTGCTTGGTGACAGCCAGCATGGCTTCACTAAGAGGAAATCCTGCCTGACCAATTTGGTGGCCTTCTACAATGGAACTACAAAACATAAAACATAAAAAAGACATGGTACTGTTGGAACAAGTCCAGAGGAGGACCAAGAGGATGATCAGGGGGGACTGGAGCATCTCCTGTATGAAGACAGGCTGTTCAGCCTGGAGAAGAGAAGGCTGCGTGGAGACCTCCTAGCAGCCTTGCAGTATCTGAAGGGGGCCTATGGGGATGCTGGGGAGGGACTCTTCATTAGGGACTGTAGTGACAGGACAAGGGGTAGTGGGTTCAAACTTGAAGAGGAGAGGTTTAGATTGGATCTAAGGAAGAAATTCCTTCCTGTCAGGGTGGTGAGATGCTGGAATGGGTTGTCCAAAGAAGCTGTGAGTGCTCCATCCCTGACAGTGTTTAAGGCCAGGTTGGACAAAGCCTTGTGTGGCATGGTGTAGTGGGGTGTCCCTGCTTATGGCAGGGGGGATTGGATCTAAATGATCTTAAGGTCCTTTCCAACCCTAACTATTCTATGATTCTATGCTGCCCTCACAGCAAACTTTAGGAAGAAATCACTATTAAATGCTGATTCTTTTCTTCATTGACTTATTATCATATATAAGCTCTTTCAAAGAGTGGAGTTATTGTCAAACACCAATTTGCTTGATTGGAAGAGCAGGGAATAGAAATGCTGTATTTTTTGTTTGTGAGCTAATGGGAGCAAAATATAGAAAGGGTAGGAAAGTATATATATTCATCTGGACCAGTCTAGAAAAAATAAAAATTAAT
Source organism: Agapornis roseicollis (assembly GCA_002631895.1). Lineage (NCBI taxonomy): Eukaryota > Metazoa > Chordata > Aves > Psittaciformes > Psittacidae > Agapornis > Agapornis roseicollis. Next base: position 84,339 of record NDXB01012555.1, on the reverse strand, counting down.
TTGTTTTTCTGTTCAAAGACAGCTAGAAATAGCTAGCTATGCTCCTCCGCTGATGACAAATAAGACATCTCATTTTAGTGGCCACAAAATAACAAGGAGCACACTTTAGAGCAAATTTTTATATAGCAAATTAAACAAATTCCAGACTGGATTTTTTTTTTTTTATTTTAAGGAATAAATATGTTAACATGACATAACCATGGGTTTCCACTTTATTGATCAAGACATTTATGCAGATTGCTCTGGTCAACATGACATTAATAGGCAATAAAGTATTCAAGTATGTAAAATACATCTTTTTAACCAGTTCTCAAAATAAACGCTATCAGAAGTAGTAGCTGCATGTCATGCTGCATTGCTGGCAGCTCTGGGTTGCCTGTTTGCATATGAACAATCTAAATGATTGTCATGGATTACTGAAATTCTCTTTTAACATTTGCAACACTAAAAATTATTATGACAAAGTCTGAGAAAGAATGTTGGGTCTAGTATGAAAAGTAAATTGAAGCAGTCGTGAGTCCATCGAATAGTTCTGCACAGACTAAATACTCAGTAATATAGATACATGCAAATGTGTATGCTCAACACTGTAATAAGGGATAAAATTTGCATTGCAGACCTCAAGTGCACAGGTCTTCTTATTACAGTATTTTCATAATAAAATTGTGACTGAAAATTAGACCTTGAATTGTAATTGGAAGCTATGTAATCTTTTCCCATTCAGACAGTTCATATTGCAAAGTGGTGTAACCTGGCCATTATGGTCAATTTTAAGTAAGGGGCAATGATTAGGAAGAGGAAGAATTGTTTAATCCATAATCCTTCATCTGTGCTTTTCATTGCAAAGACTTTCTAAAATATTAAGAACTTTCCATCCTGATGTGTTCCATACCAACAGAATTTAAACTTATTTTTATTACGCTGTTGTCACTATCTAGAGAGACAATACAAAAAGCACATCCAAAATGTTTTCGTAATATAGGTTTCCACAGATATGTAAACCTGAATATGGAGAAAAGGCAGTTAACTCCTTTCACACACTGAAACAGGACTCCTCTTTCTGCTATATAATATAACATTGTCATCTTTGGATGAATCTAACCTGGAAGTTGGAATATTATCATCCATTTTAGAGAACAGAGAACAACTGATGTATTTCACTTTGCTGTACCAACATTTTGTATTTAGCCTTCGTTGGAAATACCATCTTTGTTATTTGGGTTGAACTGAAATAAACAAGCTGCAGAAACAGTTATTTTCTTTTTCTGAAAGGAGGCAATGTGTGATATAATAAAAAATTCTTATTTTCCTGTAAAGAAATGAAATGTGGAATACTCTTTGACATCAGCTGCATTATATGTTGGCATGATCAGCTGTAGTACAGAATCAATAAACAATATTGCATATGCCCAAACGCAGTAAGAAGTCAATGGTTTTAATATTAAGATGATAAGTTTTGCATTGTATAAGAATTTAATAAAATAGTAATATTTAATGACAGAATTTGACACCTGGATTATAGCATTATGTTATAATAATATAACCCTTTGCATTTAGATAATTAACATTACTTAAAAGAAAGAAGTTTTAAGCTTAGGGAAATACAAATCCTTTGCATGTGTAGTTTGGCATTTCAAAGTCAGGGCTGTCTTTCTTTTTTGTTATTTTGTGGGCAGCAAGGTTTGTGATTCAGAGGATGTGGCATTCTCATAAATAAAAACCAGATTCTTTGGGTGTTGCTTGCTTAGCCAGTGGAGCTGCTGAATAAAACTTCAGTGTCTCTTTGCAGGTTCTATGTCAAAACATTGATTTACATACATAATTACCTCAGTCCGCATCTTCTAGAGATTTATGTAGAGAGTCCTACTTCCTCAGACACTCCCGTGTCTTCAAGTGCAGAAATATGCAAGCAATTTTTGAGCTTTTACTGGAATAACTCCTGGGTGGCTGAGTATAGGGTGGTTGAAGAGATTCTCATTTCTGCTGCTATTTGAATTGAAGGGGAAATAACTTGAACTTTTCAGTTCAGTCTGTCCTTTTCTTTTTTGATCCCTCCCAGCTGCTCAGCACTACTAGTCTACTGCATGGTTACCAGAGGTTTCATGCAATTTCAAAAACTGGGAAATGTTGTTTGTTTGGGTTTTTTTTTCTGGTTTTTTTT
>NDXB01012555.1:47716-67695 GCA_002631895.1 Agapornis roseicollis | reverse complement strand
TTTTTTTTTTTTTTTTTTTTTTTTTATTAGCTTGCTGTTGACAGCCTTATCAATGGAGTTTTGACTTCTCCTGTAGCTAGAGTAGATCCTTTTTTCCTTCCCTTTTCCACATCCTAAATCTTCTTACAAGTTGATAAGCAGCTACGTGAAGACTGTAATCTGGGGAGCCAGCACACAATCTTCATTGAGAATCCTAAAGAAAGAAGTTAATGTCTGTGGTCACACGATTGGTGCAGGTGAAGATAGAAATCTACGTGATTTGCATTGACTTATTCTGTATTGTGAAGGTCTCTAAAATAGAGGAATTATAAGAGATGCTGACAAAGATTATAACTCATGCACTAAGATCATCAATCCAGTTCCTGTGCAGTGAGTCTGGAGCCACAGGTTCATTTTGCCAGGTTGTGATATATGGAAACAGATCTTTTGTAAGAGATTCTTGCTGAATTTCCAGGTTGTATTTTAGTGTTTGTAGAAAATATTTTTTGTAGTATAGTGGGATGGCTGAACATCAGTACCCATTCTGTTCCCTTCGTAAACTGAAAGCACAAGAGAAACAAAAAACCTGTCACAGAAGGACAGCTTAGGAAGCCTCTTGTGCAAGTCATAGCTCTCTAGCACAAAGCTGGACAGATACCCACAGATCTCTGTCAACCCTGGTTAGCTACAGAGACATTATATTTTGTGAAAATGTACACAGTCAATTAAAATCGTTCCTTCTCATTTGCAATGCATAAGCCTCTCCCCATGGCTGTTGACCCCATCACAGTCTGACAAGAACACACTATGGGGAATACATCCTCTAATTTTACAATACATTAAACACAACACCTTCTAATCCAGTTTACACTGCTTTTGGGAAAACAGCTCTGCTTGGCTTAAACTAATAGAAGTAATTAAAAAGCTATTTAGAAACTTTCCATATCCCTTTCTATATGTCCTCCTGGCAAGCTTCAAGGGGTGACCAGCTGCAGAAGCCATTATGAGGTGACTTCATTAAGCAGTTGTCTTTCCCATGATGAAAAATTTCCTAAGAAAAAGAAAAGGGAAAATACTTTTGTATTAATTTTGAACTGTGAACTGCTATCTTTCATGGATTTAGAAGGATAGCTGGGAAGACGGCAGACACACTCTGAATGGGAGACTGTACAAGATGACCTCCAGACCACCTTTCAATTTCTTTAATTCTATGAAATATTATCACACTGAGTCTCCAAGTTGATGTATCTGCCCATAGAGGAATCTAGTTAGCAGCAGTACTCAGAAGCTGAACAGACTTCCCAAAACAGTAGCTTTCTTGATCTCAGATCCTCAGAATATATCACCTAATTGCCTCCTATCCTCAGCTGTCATTTTTAGTTCTTCATGCTAAAGTTCTAACTGATCTCAGAAATATTCTACTCATTTTTCTGCAAGCATCTGTCAAATCATTGGACTTTATAGCATATTAGAAAGCTTTTTTATAAAGGGTCAATAATACTTTCAGGCAGTGCTGAAGAAATATAAGCAAGGAACATGCTAAATTGCAATAGATCCCAAATGACATATTTTGCACTTTCAAAAGGTGATTCACAATTTTCACAATTTTCTAGCTCCTCAGCTTGGATGTTGTAAATTGGTACTGCAAAATGTCTGCCTTTTACCACCCATACGCTCACCTCAGCCCTGTTATACCTGCAAAAAAGGACAAGAAAAAAGACAGGAGGCAAAAGGAAGCATAAACTTGGGAAAGAATATGGGAAGAAGGGAGAAACAGAAAAGAAAAATAAAATAGTAGCAATATCTGAAAAGCAGCTCAGGTAAAAAAGGAAAAAGGCAATGAAAATAGGAAGAGAACTGGGAAAGTGAATAGAAATGCAGCAAAGCTAATGAGGGAAAGCATTGCCTTATAGCAAATCTTTTTTTACTAGAGGAAGTATTTTTTTCTGTATATATTAATGTTCTGTTGTTTATATCAAGGTGATTGAGAAAATATTTAAGCCGTAACAATATATCTTCATTCCCATTGCCCGTGTATGCTCTCTGTTTTTTTTTCAAGTTTGAACTGTTTGGTTATATCAGAATATCCAGGAATTATTTATAGGGCAGTTTTTCCTTAGAAATTTTAAAACAAAGAGGAAATGGCACATAGCAAGATAGGAGGAAGAACGATTTTATATCTAAAATATCCCAGTGTCATGTACTTCAAGAAAGCCTAAGATTTCAGACTCAAAATCTTGGGCAATATTTTTGATTTGTATGAGTATGCGTCGCGGTTTAAACCCAACCAACCACGCAGCTCATTCACTCACTCAACCCCCCCTTTCTTGCCCTCCCCTGCTTCCAAAGAGATGGGGGGAGAATCAAAAGAATGCAACTTCCACAGGTTGAGATAAGAACAGTTTAGTAACTAAAGCATAACACAAATCACTGCTGCTACCACCAATAGTAATAATGATAAAGGAAAAGAATACTGCATCTCATCAACCACTGACAGATAACTCACGACACCCCACCAACCGAGTGCTGACCGACCACCTCTTCCAACCACCCCTAGAGCACCAGCCCTTCCGGATCACCCCTCGTTACATCCTGGGTATGACGTGCTATGGTATGGAATACCTCTTTGGTCAGTTTGGGTCCTGTCAGTACAGTCCTGTCCCTCCTTCCTCTTGGCTTCCCCTCCTCCCCGGCAGAGCATGAGGCTCNATGACGTGCTATGGTATGGAATACCTCTTTGGTCAGTTTGGGTCCTGTCAGTACAGTCCTGTCCCTCCTTCCTCTCAGCTTCCCCTCCTCCCCGGCAGAGCATGAGGCTCACAAAGTCCTTGGTCAGGGCAAACATCGCTCAGCAGCAACCAAAAACATCGGCCTTATCAGCCTTGTTCCCGGGTTAAGTCAAAACACAGCTCCTAAAGAGAAGAAAAACTGACTGCAACTGCTGAACCTAGGACAGTATGTTATGAAACAGACTAAAGAATATGGGGCCAGGCTTCTTTGGTTCCACTTAAAGGCCAAGAGACATGGGGCAGAATTTAAAATGCAGGGAATTCCACTTAATCTTCAGGACTTATTTTTTGTACTTTGAGGCTAGTCAAAGCCCACTGGTTAACCAGTGAGGTTGTGCAGTCTCCATGGTTGGAGATACTCAAAACATGGCTGCAAGGCCAAGGAATAAAAAGGCTAGATTATACATCTTTAGAGTTCCCTTGATTCTGTGATACTAAGAGAATGGGATACAGGTGTTGGGAGAGACCAAGACTGTCTGGAAGCAGATTAAGACTCGAGATGGCTGGAAAAGAAGCAGGAAAGAAGAGGAAAAAGAAAAGAAGGGCAGGGAAACAGACCGCATGAGGAAGGATATTGGATTTGGATAGATTTTCAGAGCATTTCCAAGAGGTGATTCAAATAAAGTAAAGCTCCTGTAAAAAACTGTGTGATGATATTTGACAAAAATGCAGTACTTTAAAGGCACAGAGTATCTATCATTTTGTTTCAGGGAGCTGCAAAGACAGGGTTGTTGCATGAGTAGGGCTGAGCTGGAAAACAAGGGTGATCACATGAACAGCAGGAGACAAGTCTGGAGATAAGAGTGGAGACAAGTCTATAACAGGACCAAGTTCTACGCAGGAGACAGGGCTGGAGATAAACTGCATCTTTCATCTGCATTGTTTATGCACGTTCACTCACTCAACCCCCCCCCCCTCTTCTGGCCCTTCCCTCTTTCCTCCCCGCTCCCATAGGAGTGGGAGGAATGATGAGCCAAAGGACTCCCACGAGTTCAGATAACAACAATCCAGTCACTAAGGTATAACACAAATCACTATTGCTATCACCAATAATAATAACGACAAGGAAAACAAGGGAAGAGGGTACGATACCACCTGCCAAAAACGAGCCCGACCGGGAAGTTCCCTCTCCTCCTGGGTAACTCCCAGCTACCCCCTGGGCATGACGTGCTATGGTATGGAATACCTCTTTGGTCAGTTTGGGTTCTCTCCCTCCTTCCTCCCAGCCCCCCCCCTCTTCTCCTCAGCAGAGCACGAGGCCCACAAAGTCCTTGGTCAGGGCAAACATCGCTCAGCAACAACCAAAAACATCGNCCCCCCCCCCCTTCTCCTCAGCAGAGCACGAGGCCCACAAAGTCCTTGGTCAGGGCAAACATCGCTCAGCAACAACCAAAAACATCGGCCTTATCAGCCCTGTTCCTGGGTTAAGTCAAAACACTGGCCACTAAAGAGAAGAAAAACTGACTGCAACTGCTGAACCCAGGACAATGTTTCATCAGGAAACATGTTTCATCATGTTTCATCAACTGCATGTTTCATCAGGAGACATGGCCAGAGAGTGGACTGGACACAAGTACACTTGCAGCATAGTTTAGGCAAAGAAACTCAAGTCTGAACTTAAATGGTCCAACAGTCAGTATATGTGCATGGACATTCCAGATCAGGCTGGTCAGGGCAACTAAGGCCCACTTGTGCCTAAAGGATCTCTACATTTTGAGACTTTCTGGGTTTGGTGCTGGGTTTGAAGCCTTCAATTTCTTTAAATATTTGGTGTGATTTCCCAAATCCTTAGAAGAACAACCAATATGTAGTCATTCTGTCTTACAGACATCTACCTTGATCTTCAGTATGATTAACATTGCTAGAATACTTATGATTAATATCATTTTTTTTACTGATGGTAGTTCCTTGAGAACAATACAGACAAGGGTCTCTGTTTTTATCCTTATGAATCAGAATTTATCCACAGTCCATTGTTCAGCATGTATAAAACATGCAGTGCCTAGTCAAAATAAAATCTCATGAGGGACAAAGGCATATTCCATTGAACAACAGCAGAATTTTTGCCTACTGTGCTCTGTACAATATTCATGGACTGGGATTAGTTTCAAAATTAACTTGAGTAGCTTTTCAGTGTGCCATAAAGAAGCACATCCACCAAATGGTCACCTTTTAGAACATTTCAAGTGCCAGTATTAAAGTGAAGAAGCACTGAGAGAGCAAAGCAAATGTAGGTAGTATATTATTTAGTTCCATTATCTGTACAGCTTATACTGCGTGTGTATCATCTTATTGTCAGGACTTTCTTGCTTGATTCATTTCAAAAATAAAAGCAAGTCTTCTCTTTAGCCTCAGGCAGAACACAGCAAAGAGATTTTCATTCCCAGCCTTTACACTGATAAAGTATGTAGAACTGGCCTGCAACAAAGGCTATCATGGAAATGATCTGATAAAATTAAGCAATTTCAACAGCCACCCTCCCCTAATATTTCAGTTGGATTTATGGTTTGAAATCCTCAAGCTTCAATTTTTTGCCTTATTTACTGAGCAGAAACAATTTGGGTGTAACAATACAGTACAGTTATATTTATACAGTTTCTCAGTATTTGCCTCATCAAGGAACTTTAACTTTGATGTTGGAAGCCAAATCACAAAAAAGGACAGTAACCTAAGACCTTTTATTTTCCTATCACTTCATTCTCTTTGAATCTTCTAATAAGGATGTAATTCAGGACCAGATTTCTGATTTGGATAACACTCACCTTATGTCAATGCTTTCACCAAAACTGAAAACTTTTAGAGAAGTAATAAAAAAAAAATAAATAAAAATCAAGTCATAATGCCTATCAATCATCTAGTGCAAATGTCAGCTGAAATTGAATGAATGAGTTGGAGGAAAAACACAGGCAACTTTTGAGTTATATTGACTCTGTTTTCTGACATGAAAACATTAATACAGTTAAAAAATGGTCATACTGAAGCAAGAGTAGAAGTGAGAGATGTCAAAATGAAGATAAGGGTATATTGACACATTGTAGTGGTAAGTCTGCATGCTCTTACTTCATATTTTGTATAGAAAATAACTTGTTCAGTTTTAGAAGGAAATCCTCTCAATGCATATTGAAACAGATGATAGTGACTTCCAGATGTATTATGCAAAGGACTCAATGAATTATGTGAAAACTTTCTAGCAATATCATATGTTTTTGAAAGACAAACTCTGTGTAGCATGAAATGCTTAAAAGCTGTATTGTTCCTCAGATGCATCTGAGATAAGAAATTAATCCTAAGAGTTTTAATCCATATAATAGGAAATGACTGATGACTCATTACCTACCACTGTAATTAGCATTAATATATTTCCTATGCTAAAGGTGTGGTAACAACCTTTGGTTTTATAATCCATTTAAAGTCAATTAAAATGTCAGTTAATAATGAGAATTAATTGTTATACAAGTATGCATCCACTCAAAGGTTACATTCAGTGGCTCCTCCTCTGCCTTTCTGGTGTTCCATTCACTGAGGTGATTATTAAGTACTTTGTGGCTCCATCTATTATGAACATGGAACTGCTCTATAATTCTTTCTGCATTTAGATATGGTTCATTGAGAAGTTTGGTATTCTAATTCACAGATTTTATTCAGATCAACAACTGACAGTTCAGAGTAAGAAACAGGGAAGGCTAGCTCAACTATGTCACTCCTCAGTTGTTTCTTGACAGCAGTTAACCCACCAGCTTTGAATACATGGCCTCTGTTCCTGCCAGCCTACAACAGTATTTAAACCATGAATGGAAGAAGCACATAATGAATAACAAATATCAAAAGAACTATAGTTAGTTTATGAGGCAGTAAAATAGGACCACTTTGAAGGAACAAACATTGAATCTGAGACCTCTCAAAAGTACCTCATGAAGTTTTTAAGTGTTCTTTCTTGTAACAGACAAGTGTGGAGGACTTAAAAAGAAAATCTTGTGCTTTACCACCACAAAGAATAAAAACAAACTGAAATTTTGTTTTAAGAAAACTGCTTTATTCTTATATTTCACTTAAAACAGTGCAAGAAGAAACATGGTTTGAACCTCCAAGGAGAGAACTCTTATTGCTGTAGTCCAGAAGCCAGTCTAGGAACAAGAATACTGCCAAAATTCCTCTAAGGAACAGGGAAAGGCAAAACTTCTTCTGTGTAGGAAGATAGCATGAATACAAGAACTAAATATGGATCCCATCACCAATAAATTTCATATAAACTCACCATTTTCTGGATAAGAAAATAATTTTTTTTCTTTTAAAGGCTACATTTTTATAGAAAAATATTACTATTCACATCATGCATTTACATATGGGATTTAACTATAACTGAATATGGAATTTTCAAGGACAAATTTGACACTTGCATGAGTCCTAAAACTAGGAAACGAGGCCCAGACCCCCCTACTACTTCATTCTTTCCTGTTTTCTTATGCTGCCTTGTACCTGATGGTAGCTCAGCAGCCCAGCATGCTCTTGTCCTCTCCACTCTGCTAGAGAGAGAGTTGTATGTTGTATTTATGATGGGTTTTTTTTTTGTCTTACTGTGCATTTATCCTGGAGGCTGTGAAATTGAAGAACACCCCAAACTTGAAATAGAGGCTGTGGAAGTTAGGAAGCTCTAGTGTCCAGCAAAAATTCGGGACAAGGCTTTCACAGTGCTTTGGTTCCCTCACAGGTCACTTCAATCATTGCTACAAACAATGCTGTTGTGCCTGAAGGGGTTACTACAAAGATTGCTATCTGCTATTTTAAAACTTTGGGACATCTCCGTACATTGGGTCTAGGTCACTCAGTGGCTTATAAGTGGAACCTTGAATTCAACAATGAGAAGAAATGTAGAAAATTCACAGTAGCCTGCAAAGCAGAAGACTTGCAACATTTTCTGCTGTAGGAATTCTGCTGTAGGAAACCTCTATTCTTAATGGCAAATCTCACCAGTAAAGTCTACACACAGCAACATGTTGAAAATCAAAACTGAACATTTCTGTCTCTGGTTTCAGGAAATATTCTCCACTCTTGATGCTGTCACCTTTCTTCTCCCTTTGATGCTTTTCATCTGGCTGTGGCTTAAAGACATACAAGCCACAGCTGGTCGGATTCGCCAACTGCTCAGTTAGAACTTTTCAGTGGTTCTTTTAAATTAATTTGTTCAATCCTAAAGGCTGGCTATATAAAATAAATATGTACTGTATAAAATTATTATTTCTATTAAAGCAAAATAGGCAATACTGAATATGAAACCCTTTGATGCAGTGCACTGTTCCAACATTGTAAATTACTTGGAAGCCATTAGGGCATTTCACTTTGAAGGTTCATGTATATAAAATGCATTATTAACTTACTAAATGTTATTGAAATGTACAGTTAAAATAAAGTGACTAACAAAATACAGACAGTGACTCTAAACTCAAATTGTCTTTTCCATTATAAAGTAGTGGTTTACAAATTATAGTGGGGCTTAGTTTAGTAAATAAAATTTTTTTGTTTATAAAGGGAATATTTTACTTTTCTCTCTCAGGTGAAAATATTAATTCATGGTAAAACCTTCCAAGCATTTAAGGAACAAAGAATGAATTTGAGACAAAGAGATTAAAATGTTTTTCAGCATTTTTAATCTACTGATGGTAGTAACTAGCTACAACAGCTATGATTTTTGTGGAAAATCATGTAAGTATCTCATCCCACAGTGACATCCACAATACACAGGAAAACAACAGGCTGACAGGAATGTTAGACCTTGTGAAGTTTTAATTTAATCTTTGCAGTAAAAGAATGATGGCAAGCAAAAGTGAGATAGGTTATGCCGTTACCTGCTCTTGTAACAGTGCTGAGCAAGCATTACACTTGTAATTAGAGGTACATGTAAGCTACACCTAACAGATAGCCATGCACATGAATCCTGGCTGTGCTCCAGATCTGTTAAGGGCAATATCTTGTCTTGGTTTTTTTGGGGGGAATGGAATCTAGTTGAGTGACAAGAAATATAATTTAAAACTTTATAGGAAGGTTCCTGCTCAGGACTGACACTGTCAGTGCTGCAGTAAACATCTTGGCTTGCACTCGCTCTCCATTTTGTCTAGGACAGGATATAAAGGGTGGCCAGAAACCACAGTTTACACAAGTTTTCTATTACTTGAAGCCAAAATTCTGAGATTCTCTCATAGTCAAAAATGGACCTGATTCCTTGTTTTAATCTACATTAATTCTTTTTAATCAGTAGATCATTTCAAGTCTTCCCACAGTCTTCAGTGTTCCTTAAATCAAGTCTAATTAGTATAAATAAATGCAAATATAAATATATTGAATATATATCATCAAATACATACAGATACATCAAGTTTGACTCAGGGATCCTTATGAGACCTTTCCAAATCAAGATATTCTATCATAGTATGTACAAATGTAACTCAAATTTTGATGTTATGACATGACTTTAGATGATGTAGTGCTAGGTGCATACTTATTATCTTGATAAATTGACCTGACTCCTTTTGAATTACCACTGATATTGATTGATGGCTTGGCTTCACAAGTGAAAACTTGGGAAGGGCTGTACTGACGCTTACTACAGGCACGGTGACCAAGGGCATGTGGGATAGGCAAATTTGGTTGGAAAAAAGGTTACTTAAGCAATCAAGAAGTTTCTGACCAGGACTGTCAACTTCTGGGGCAATCTTGAGCGACCTCTGCACTGATCTGCCCGGTTCTGCACACCATTGATAAACTCCATAGAACAGGTCATTAGTTTTCACTATCTGTACCCCTCTCAGATTATCATGCTTGTTCACACTGACAGCTTTCAGACTTTGGGCAAGTAAACAGACTTCTTTATGAAAACTTGGTCTTGGTTCTTTCTATGTAATCAAATCTTCATAATCCCCTAACTTCACTTTTCTTTGTGAACATTTTCTTCAAATCCTCTTTCAAAAAATCTTTTCTGCCTGAAGAACATTAGGTTTCAGAAAGGATGTAAATATCATTTCTATGTTGATGTACGATCTGAATGTCACCTTTGTATATATTCTGTTTTGTGTTTATATTGGGGTTAGTGCTAGAAAGAAGTAACCACAGGCCTGTACATGTATAATGAAAAGAACAGTTACTGACTCAATGAGCTTACAGTATAATCAAGTGACACTCTTTTCTTTGCAAGTATATGTTGATGATTGGCTGTGTTGAACAGGTACATGTTAATATGTAAAGTCAAAGAGGGAAAGCCTGGCATTCCTTACATATATTTGAATAATTCAAGTAATGCAATTTCATTGATCAGTATAAGTTCACAAGGAATTTAAATCAAATCAAGGCTTTTGGATCACCCAGGAAAATGCACTGGAGTTTTACTCTTCCCTGCAGTGATACCTGTAATTATGGAAAGAATTATTTACAAATTCAGAAGTCTAAATCTATTTTTATTTTGCAATATTAATATTTCATGTACACCTCTTTGTAACTCACTTGATCATCTTCCATTCTTAATAATTTGCTTACAGCTTTGTAATCTGTTAATATCACTGCCAGTTCCCAAATATATGCCTATCAGAGCCCTTCAGTGATCTTTGCATGTGTAAACCCTACCTAACTATACAAATTTTACAACCAGATAAGTAAAGCTGTAAATTTCTGAACAGCTTTGATATCATTAGCTGTATTTATGGTACTATTGCAGGAACTGTTATGCATTTGAGACTTGAGAGTTGGCGGCAATTGTACAATACACTAGCCTGGAATATGTTTTGTTAAATCAAAACTCTATTGAAAACCAGTTCAGAATATATATTTAATCTTATGTTGAAACTTGGGGAGAAATAAAGAATCTCTATCGGTTTTAGTATCAGTAGTAGTTAAGAAGATATCCACAATCTTCAAGGGTTTTCTTCTTTTATCTTTTTAGCACCTCTAGTTTTCTCAGCTTCTCTTGATTGTTAAACAGGACATATGGGCAACCTATGATTAAAGAAAAAACTAATACTTCTTTCAAGAACGGATACTATCTTTTCACAGAGCTTATCTGCTTAAGTAGAAAGTATTCCCAAATGACACAGAGCAGCCAAGTTTTAATCAAAAATAAGAAATGAATAATGACAAATTTCAGGGTTTATATGGAGAAACATTATGCAAGTTCCTCCTTATAACATTTTTAATATTTCAAATGTGGAAAACATTGCTTCCTCCATCATCAGTGATTTCAATTGCAAGCATGGCATTTCTGCATCTTCATGGACAGCTCTACCTTTACAAAGAGTAAAAAAATCTGATGAAAAGAGCAAAAATACTCTTAATTCCATTAAGTCCTTTTCACTGTAGTTAAATACAATTGCTTTCCCCGTGAATATGATTACATGTAGAAAATATCAAAGAGTTCTATTTTAAACAAAAAAACCCACCTTTTTCAACTTTAATTAATTTACTAATTAAAAGCCCTCACTATCTGCCGACACCATTCATTCAGAAAGAACAAATGAGAGCAGGTTTAATAGGACAGAATTAGACAACACAGTCATAGAAACTATAAAGTTAGCTCAAGCAGCTTTGAAAAAGACAGTCACAATCTCAGTGACAGATAAAGCAATGAGAAAAAAGATAGAAAAAAAAAATCACCAGAACAAAGAAAATAATATCTGCTGGTTTAAGCCCAGCCTGTCAATTCAGCCACACAGCCCTGGCTCACTCCCCCCAACCCCTCCCCGCCCTTCCAATAATAATAAAGGTATGTATGACTAGAGTCATTCAAGCTCCACCTCGAAGGTGAAAAATAGTATAAAATGGCTCAACAAGGGGGGAATATTGGGGAAGACATCCTCGTGGATGAATCGAGGAAAATTCTATCAGCAGGTTACCCTTGTCTCCTGGGACCTGTCAACAGGCTGGAACTTTCTTCCCCCCCCTTGGGTAAGGCTTGCAGTGTATTAAGTGCCTTCCCAGGAAAGTCAAGAATCTTTATATAGAGTTACTTTCCAATTTTTACTTTTATATTTTAAAGCCAGGCTGTGCTATTCATAGCTTTATTGTGCATTTGTATAACATTATTTGCACGTGCTTTTGCAGAGAGTGTGTTTATCACTGGCAATCCATAAGAACCTGTATCTGTTGCTTTAATAAACTGCACTGTTTAAGCAGCTAATTGTAATAGTTTTCTCATTGAATGCAACCAAATCCTTCAGTGTGGCCATGTTAGTACATGAGCATGATTAGACCAAAGGTGCAATGCACTATTAGTGCAACCAGAATCGTGATTTTTCAATATATCAAAGGCAACCGGACTGATAGTAGTAAATTTGGCAACACTCAGAATCTAAGCCTAGCTGCGCTCAGCCCCTCCAGTATCTGAGGACTTGCTGGAACACAAGGGGGTTTGTTTTCTGACAAATGGTCTTGCCTTTTAACTCAACAGGATAGAAATAATTCATATGCATCAAGACACAGATAACTTCTGTGCATCTTTTGTCATGGTACAGAAGAACAATGATATAACTGTGTCATTTCTTTGATTTCCAAGAAACCACAGACTGCTATGGGCTGTTTAAAAAGTGTAATCTGTGAGATAGGTGGAAGACAAAGGTTTCACAGATTCTGCCTTGGATGAAAATCCTATTCGCATGCATAGAGGAAATATCCATGTAAAGGAGGACTGATATTTCCCTCCTTTTAAATCCAGAACTGATTCATCACATAGAAATATTAGATAAAAAAAATCAAGAATGAAAAATACATGTACACAAAAAGAAACTCACGGACAATATGCAAGGAGTTTTAACACTGAATTAAACCCAAGTTAAAAATCTCTGTCTCAAGAGTGGATTCTAACTTCAGAGAAAATTCTTTTGATAAGACATAGCATTTTTGGCCTACAGGTTCTATAACAAGGTAGTGTTTCTTCTTAATTCAACATTATAAATATTTTTTAAAAATACTCTTCTGCCAAGTATGCCAAGATGGGGGGCAGAAGAATTTTTCCAGAGTCATATAGCAGATAAGAATTAAAACTGGAAGCAGTCAAGAAGTAGTAGTTTTGAACTTTAAAAATAACACACAACCCTCTGGACTACCCTTCTGTGCCAGCAGGATAAATGGAAAAAGGATTGGTTGCAGTATGACAACATTACTATTTTTATCTCAGGTGACTGTCATCCAGCAATAGAGAAAGATATTTTAAACAAAGGCAAGTCTTAGATTCCTTTCAGAAACCTGTGAACCACAAGGGGAAAATTCTGTATGTATTATGTTTAATTGCTGTTCCCTTTTTAGCATTTCAAGTGAAAACAGAATGGCAGTTTCATAAAGCTGAAAGATCCCCTTTATCTTCTCTTAATTTTATTTCACTGACCTACAATAAAACAACAAAAAAAAAAAAAAAAAAAAAAAAAAAAAAAAAAAAAAACCAACCCAACCAAAAAAAACCCCAAAACAACCCAAACATTCATAAACAAAGGTGTGCTAAACTGTCCAACCAAAATCTGGGTTCTACAGGAATGACTGTTTCCCATGCTTGTTGATCAAGAGCTGTTCCAGACAGTGAATGATGGACATATTTCTACTTTTCAGAGGTGAAGTAAAACTGAATACAACACTCCTTCAATACAAAGCCAGGAGCTTTACCTTAGAGGCCTAAAGTTGAAAGTAATTCACTTCCATGTCAGTCAGAAGTTTCAGAAGACAAGTATGGATTAATTTATTCTGTTGATATTCTAAGATCACCAGATAAGGAGCCTAAGATCCTCTTGTTCTCCTAGATGGTCTTTCTGTTCCCAAATAATTTATGCATAAACACTTTTGAACTGTCTTTTGCTACTTGTAGATTGGGTTTAAATTATTTCACTCTTGCATTTCAAGTTCAGAAGTAATCTCATTGTCATTAAAAATAGATTAAACTTGGATATAAACTCAGCAAAAGAGGAAACTATCACACATAAGAAACATACATAATTAAGAGGTAAGAATTTCAAATTAGAAGCCTTATAAATTGTTGCATATTGTATGCATCATGTGCATATTATTTGTGGAAGTAGATTACAACATTGTAAGAAGCTATTTTCATTTGAATTCAGCTTAAAGTTTCATTTGACCTCAGGGATGAGTAGAGGCTTGTCTAAAACAAGAAATGACCAGAAAAAAAATGTGTTCTTAAAGTTTTGGAAGATTTGATTAGTCTTTTCTTATCTTCATTGTTTTGTGCATTTGCCCTAAGCTTTAAAAACGTTGCAGATAACATAAATGCAAGGAAAAATAGAAAAATTTTCAAAGAAACTCAAACAATGCCAATGAATGTGTCTTACTGAAATAAAAGGGAATTACAAGTGTTTACCTTGACTGTGAACCTTGCCAATTGTTTTTATAATGGAGTCTAAACAAGCAGTACTAACAGTTTATCAAGAAAATCCATCTTTATTTGTTACCTAGTGGAAAAAAACCAAAAAAACAAAACAAACAAAAAAAACACCCAAAAAAACAGAACCCCACAACAATAAAAAAACCCAAACCCAGCCAACAGAAAAAAAAAACGAAACAAAAAAAACCAAACAAAAAATAACCAAACAAAAAAAAACCAACCAAAACCCAAAATAATACATATATGTACTTTTATTATTTACTACCTTATCCAGTACTTTAAGATAACCTTAAGAAAAGAGAGAGGAAACAAATAAGAACCTGTTGGCCTAAACCAGACTTCACTTGCATCTGCATGGTGTTGTTCATCTAGTTTGCTAGCAGTCTTATCAAATTAGAGGAAAAGTATCAAAGGCTTGTGATAATTCTAAGTTACCCTGATCTGCCATTCTCAGGAGCTAGCTGTGGCTTAGATATTACATCCACAACCTATACAAAGGTTTCTTCTATAAATATCAGCCTTTCTATCGGTGATGCGTGGAACATACCTAGTAACATTAGATGTTAATACCATCCTTCAGTAGCCTTATAGTAATCAAAAAAGGTTTCATCACTTTCTTTCTGTTGGTTGGCTTTCATAAAGGCCAAAGTGAACTTTGTTGGATATTCCTATATCAGTGAAACCGTGGATCATTAAGCATGTTTCTGTACATAACAATTCATGTGAGAAAATGCTGTCATTTGCAGTGTCACGAATAACATTGGTTAAAGTGTTTTTCTTTCATTCTTAATAGTCCTTTGACCAAGAAAGTTTAGATTTTAGAAACAGAGAATTTTCTGTCAAACTCCCTGAGCTATTGAAGCTCTTAATTTCTCTAGGCAAATATGTAGATCTGCAGTTCTTTAACTATGAAAAAGGGAAGAGAAATGTTACCTTGTTAGCATGACACTCTGGCTGATAAGCTAATATATTTTGATGTGTGTTGAAAGAAATGTAAGGGAGAAGGTTTATGCACGTTTACAGTCATGTACTCTTAGAATGAATGCTTTATCATGAAATAAAATGGAGGAAATGAAAAAGTTAAATACAAACTGCAAAGTTTTATATTTAATCTTAATAATAAAAAGATTTACTCAATCTTTGCTAGAATTTCACTCTTTCTATAACTCGGAACTAAAAGGTCAGCACATTATTCACTATGTTAGTCTTTCCTATGCAATAATGTATCAGATCAGTATCTAAAAATATATCAAAATATTTGAAGACAGTCACAATTATCTTGTTCCTGTGATTGCTTATGTTTAATCAAGCTAATTATGCCTTACTTCTTTCCAGATTTATACAGCAATTGCCAAAGTGTGTTTTTAGAAGGATGGCTGCCAGAAGGTCAGAAGAAACAGCTTAGACAATGCTAATGGGACTTATAAACAGCAGCTTTAAAAAGGGCTGTGACCTATCATTTGAGACAATTTAACTGCTGCATCTTAAATAAGGATAGGGAGATGGGGACTAGTTTAGTTTTGTGGTTTGCCTTGAAACTGATGACACTGCTTCAATTCACAGAATAACAAAATTTATATGGCAGAGCTCATATTACTCATGATTCACAGCAAGAAGTAGGTGTTGCCCTAAGGCTCAGTATAATACTTCCCTGGCAATGAGTATGCATAACTATACAATAAGTAAAAAACAAAAATGGACTTAATGTTCAAATGATTTTTTTCCTGCTCGATGGGCACTTTAAAAACAAGCAACTCATACAGTTTTGTTATAGACACTGGAAAAAGTCTAAGGCTTGAACAGCTGATTCATGAAGAAAGTGACATAAAACTTAAATTGCTAGAAGTTTTGGTGGGGATACTATGTAACAGCTTACTTCTTCCCACTGTAGAATAAATGCCATTCAAAGTTTCTTTCTGGATCAGCTACTGCACATAGCAGTATCTTGAATTTTTAATACCAGGTTATTAAGTTCATATAGAAGCATGTTTGCAATCAAATCTTATACTAAGGAATACCTTTTTAAAAGAGTGTAAATTTAAATGTCTACTAACTTCGAAGATGCTTAGACATCCCAGGCAAAAAAAGGAAGTTAAAGTTGAGAGGTGCATTAATTAAAATGTGTTGTTTGTTTCATCCTTTAAACACACAGAGATGCAGCTGAAAGCTGCTCCACTAACCTGCATTCCCTTTTTCCCAGCAGGACTGAGTAAATGACTGGTGTGACTGATGGAAAAGGTGAATATTTTGATATTGTCATTAGTACAAATCTCATACCAATTAAGGTGCTCCTATTGCCTAAGCAAAGCAGGATCTTAGAAACAGATCCAGAATGTAAGTCAAAACAAAATACGAGATTTAAACTTGCAAACGTGGTCCATCTTAATGCACTAATTTGCTCTAGGAAAATTCTGAACAATCAAAGGTTACGGGAGTCTGTAGCCTGATACAGTTGAAATTAACTCTTTGAATATCCTAGAAGGTGTTAGGCTGCTGGCCATTCCAGATGAGTAGTCAAATTGATGATTTTTTATTGAAATATTCAAAAGGAAACAGACCAGAGAATAGGATTGAGAACAGCAGTGAATATGACTTCAAAGAATAATGATTCAACAGGTAGAAACAAAGGAATTACTACTGTCAACTGCTATTCAAAGAACTGGTAAAGTTCTTAATTTAGTACCTTTATCTGAGAACAACACTCAGATTTCCGGTTGAGGACATTGTTTTTGCCATGTTTGGACCACCTTGTTTCAGATAGCCTTGTTCCAAAGACTAAAGAAATGAAGGACATGCTCTGCAGAACCAGGAGCTGACTATCATAAGTTCAGTGGAAGTACAGCTTTTGTGTATAATATATTGATATTCTTGCGACTAGTTTGTTGCTTAAAAGCCCATTTTTATTCTTAAAATTTTATTTTAAATATTTTATCCATCAGTATATCACATAAGATCCTTTACTTAACTTGTCTGTTTATGTGATAATTTTTGCAGTACTTCTCATTCTGCATGAGACACCTAAGATGACAATCAACTGTTAGAAACATTTAGTATGTATTGACTGCACTTTGTAGATAAGTTATGAAATCTTATAGCACTGAAACATTTTATTAAGCATCATCACTCAGCCACCCAGCACTTTCTTACAAGTAATGTGAATTGCTCCTCACACATCACTGATGTTGTTCCATTTGCTTGGGTATCATTAGCATATTTAAGTATTAAAGCTAATAACAAAATCCTAAGATTGTGGATTTCAATAAGCCACTTCAACTACTGATCAATCAGTAGCTAGGCAGAGATGAAGTTGATTTAGTTTAATAACACTGAAAATTATCTGCCTCTACAAGATGCATGAGCTATAATTTAACAGCTTATATACCTCCTCTATTGAATTACTGTATTTTATCTGTTTTTTACAGAAGACGCAGTGTGCTAGTGCCTGAGAAAACATGTATGGCATTTTGTAGTATTTTAGTACCTTCAGGGTACTCATCTATCAGGAAATCTGATTCTGTACTAATTAGTTATGGGAATTAGCTATATGTGGGAATGATTTTCCATTCTCAATACACTGAGCTTAAGCTCAGTGAAACAGCAAAAGTAAGGGTAATGGGGTGAGACTGCTCACATTACCATTTTCAGATGTTCTTTCAATATGACCCTTTTTACCTAGACTGCGACAGTCTTGCTGATAGCACTGTATTAGTGTGACATTATTTATTGCAGAATCAAGCAACAGCAAATGCTTAGATTTAAAAACAAAAAAATATTCCTTACCAAGAAAAAGTTTGCTGTGAATGAACAACATTGACACTATTCATCATCTAAGAGTACAAGATGTGTGTCTTGTTCCAGGGAGAAGTTGATCTTGTTAGGAGATTGATGCTTCTAGTTAGAAAAACCCTTCAGGAGTCCTGTACTTGCACACAGTGCTGAGAGTCCTCTCATCTACTAACTTATCATTTTGAGCAGTTGCTTCCAGAGTTGCCTAGACTGCTTACTGTCTCTGGGATTTGAAAAGAATGGCAAAAGGCTATTACTTTTAATACAGAGATAAAATAAATCAGACTCCAAATGAGGACTGTTTAAGTTTGCATTCTAATTCTTGGAGTGAAAGTTGAATGAGAGAATTTTTTTCATTCTTATGGACTTTGTGATTTAATGCAACAGTTTGAAAATGCTGGATAAGCATCTTTTTGCAGTACTGGTGATCAGTACTGGTGATCTCTACACTAGCAGAGATCCAAAAGACTGAAATAAAACAAACATTGCATCTGTATTTTGAAAGAGAGAGACAGGCTACAGAAATGGCCCGACAGGAACATAATCAGTCCAAGAAAGGCAAGTGCAAAGTCCTGCACCTGGTAAGGAAACCTCCCATACACCAGTATATTCTGTGAGACACCCAGCTGGAAAGCAGCTGTGCAAAAAAAAAATGGACCTGGGAGACCTGGTGAACACCAACTTGGACATGAGCCAACAGCATGTCCTTGCCACAAAGAAACCAGATGTTAGCTTGGGCTGCCTTAGGCAAAACATTGCCAGCAGGTGGAATTAAGTAATCCTTCTCCTTTAGTCAGAACTGGTGAGGCCATGTCTGGAGCACTATGTCCAGTTCTGGATTCCTCACTACTAGAGAGACTCAGAACTACTTCAGATAGTCCAGCAAAGCACCGCAGAGATGATTAAGCAACTGGAATACATCTTATATGAGGAGAGTCAGGGAGAGCTAGGACTGCTCAGCCTGGAAAAGAGAAGGCTCAGATAAGATTTTAAAATGTATAAATACCTGATGGGAGGAAATGAAGAAGAAGAAAACAGGCTGTGAGAGGACTAGAGGCAATGGGCACAAACTGAAACATAGGAAACACTTTACCGTGAGGGTAACTAAGCACTGGCACAGGTTACCCAGAGAGGTTGTGGAGTCTCCATCCTTGGAAACACTCCATCTGGACATGGTCCTCATCAGCTGAGTCTAGGTGACGCTGCTTAAGCAGGGGGGTTGAATCAGATGATGTCCAGAGGTCCCTACCAGACTTGACAGTTCTTCGTTTCTGAAATGGATTTTTGCAGTTCTGTCAGCTCAACATTCATCTTAGGCAAAAACAAAAGTGGAATAATTGGTACAAGAATATAAACTTGAAATGAGAATTATTAAATAGCTAGGAAAATTTAGAGAAAGATATTTTTCAGTTCTATATGATGAAAAGAAGGGTAATAATTTTCTTGAACATAGTCCCTACATACATAAAAAGAGAAAGAATCTTTTAATTAGCAAAAGCATTAAAGGTTCCCATGGCTGAAAACTGGCAGTGGGAAAGTGTAGACCAGAAAAAACTTGCTCTATTGCAGCAGTTATGGTTCTTAACCATTACACCATTTTTTTTTCCCCAAAAAATTGATGTTAGATCACTTTTTCTGTAGTAGTATTGAGATAGAAATACAAGCATTCTCCAATCTTAGACATGAAATCAGACTACATTATCACAGTGTCCATACTAGTTTTACAACTTGTGACCTAAGCATTGTCCACTGCAGTTCACAGTATATTTTTGCATTCAGAATCCAAAGTAGTTACACTTCTTTTATTCAGTTTTCTCTTCCAGCTCTTTGTTAGAAAGAGGCAAATTACTCTAGAACTTCAACTTCATAACATAATACTCTTTTTGATATGCTGGACATAATTGGAGTAGGGTAGAATCCAGGTAAATTATAACAAGCAATCTTTCTGTGTACTCCACAGAAGACTTTGCAATGTTCCCAGAAAAAATTTGCGAATTTTCCCTAAATTATCACTGGAGTTATTTATACTCCAGTGTGAGTCAGTCTTTTTTTTTTTGGGGGGG
>NDXB01012555.1:14521-35642 GCA_002631895.1 Agapornis roseicollis | reverse complement strand
AAAAAAAAAAAAAAAAAGAAAAAAAAAAAAAAAAAAAAAAAAAAAAAAAAAGAAAAGAAAACAGCCATCCACTTTACAATGGCCTCCAGAATTATACACTATCTGGTTACTCCCCAAGGGGGAATATATTGTGTCTATTGTCCACTCCTCTGTGCTGATTACAATAACCTTCCATGGTTCTTCCATGTTGTCTGTGCTGAGCACATGCTGATGGGAAGCTGGTTTCTGCATTTCTATTGATAAAACACTGAGCCCTACTCAAAGTTTAGGTTCAAGACGTGATTTTATTTTTTATGTTACCTTTAGCATCTTCCTCTCCTGTGCCACAGGGGCCACAACAGTCATGTACACCAACCCCCATCTACTTCTATCCTGACAAAACCATCATCTGAGTATGTTGTTATCAGAGGCATTACATCCTTTTTATTTACAAAAGATGATATTCAAAGTTCACTTTCCTTGCATTTATAAGACAAGAAATAGGCATTCAGATTTCAGAACCTCTGCTGAGATGTTCTCTCAGCTTTTGTCAGGGTCACCTTTCAAATAGTTTTCAGATGTCTGCCATGTATTTCAGTTTTTCAGTGTTTCTGCTGCTATATCTATCACACCAAGCCAGGCCCTTACACTGTTCATTATTAAGAGTAGCGTAGGCACTATTCCTTACAGGTATCTCTTCCCTGACTAGTGCCTTTTTGCTTTCTTGCCTGGTAATAAGCCTATGAACAATTAACTGCTTCCTCACTCTGTCTGACAATTCCAATGAAATAGCTGTGGTTTGTTCACCAGTATATTATACTTCTTAAATCATATATTAATAGTGAATACTCTAGGCACATGATCAGGTTGCTGACTAAACCCTGGCTGGAAGTTAACCAAACAATGTTGTGCATTAAGTTTAGATAGATGAATTCCTTTAACTGTTTCTTTTTTTTTTACTAGGAGATTTTGCTTAGCATGAGTAGTCCCATAGCATGGGAAACTGAAGTTGCTGGAAACTTAAGTTGCAAGGAGCTAACTCCCACTTAGATAAAGCTGAACTTAATTTACAACCTGTGCATAGTTATATAAACAAAGGCTTTCAGACCAGGGCAAATTGAAAGATAAAGGAGTTGCATCCATTAGCAAGGAGCAACAACCTGAAAGATAAGAAGAAATTTATGTCCCACTCTGAGACAATGAAAAAAAACCCAAAGATGGATGAAAAGATCCCGTACCAAAGTTCTTTATTGGATCAAGAGATGCATATCAGGCGAGAGAAGAGCCTGGGATGGTTGTGTGCATAGATTGTAAAGTTATAAAACCAGTAATTTCTTTGTTCTAGGTCCCTCCTGGAGGCACCCAGCTCAACTTTTTCCTATTTCTGTACCACTCAATTATTAAATTATTTTTCTAAGATTTGGATGTCTGCTGTGGGAAACTTAAGGTGGAGAATTTTCTTTAACAACAAACATGAAGGACTACTGTATATGATATTATAAGCTGTTGGATGTGTCATGTTAGTGTAAAAAGCTGGCAAAAGTTAAAGGAAACACTAGAAAGGATGGCTGGACTTCACAAGTAGCTAAGGAAAAGTCAAGTGAGAAAAGTGGTGAGGAGACATGAAAAACAAATGTGAAGCTGGACAATCACTGCTATGTTTCCATTTTATTGACCTGGAGCACATTAAGTTATGATGTTTTCCCAGGTGTTTACTGGTGAGACACAGAAAATGTAACTTTCTCAATTTTATTAACGCAGAGTATTTGTAGACCCAAACTTTCCAATGTTTACTTTCAGAAAATATTCACACAGAATAAATACCCACGAATATGCTACAGCATCCCACTTGAAATTGCTACTTATTTCCAGCACTGTCATGCCGTTTTTTCTTTCTTGCTTTTTTTTTTTTTTCTTTTTTCCTGTAGGTCTGCTTTAACTTGTTTGTGAATGTAACACACAGTTCATAGCTTGTGTGTTATAACTTGACAGATATTTATAAAACACCTTCCCACTGTTCAACCACATTTCTCCTAGGGAAAGAGGAGATTTTGGTTTAGGGAGTTTGCTACTTAGTGCCTTTGGCTGTGAACATTCACACGTATAGGTCAAAAGATACATGACCCGATTCATGCAACACCAGTGTTCCATTGTTATTGCCCATGGAAAGTGATCTGACAGCACTACCCACAGCTGAAGTCTCAAGGCACCTCCAGTGATGTAGCTGTTTCCATTTTTGTTTCTTTAAATATAAGTAATTGTCAATAAAATTTAGAAAATGTTAATCCAAAGCTAAGAAATGACAGAGAATTGTTTAACTTTGTCTTATCTTCCGCATATGGTTTAAAGTACAATCTCTGATTACGTGATCATGTATTATTTTTTCCATAGGACCCTGTCTTATTCAGTACACAAAGTAGCATTGTAATATCAGTTCTTTATCACTTTATTAAAAAATAAGGAATTGTCTATCAGTAGAATCTTTTCCTCTTTTATCACAGAAGCTAAAAGTTTGATAACAAATGAGAGAGAAACTGCAGGAGCATAAAAGATGGCTAAAGCTAATGCGTATTGTCTAGAAAATTGCTGTAATATTCGTATATCATGCTGGCATTATGCTTTTTTGCTTGCTAAGCTAAAATATACTTAAAACCAGGGACCTATTCAGCCTATGCTGTCAGTAAATCTTATATAATATTAGAAGCCATATTCTTTCTTGCCCCACTACACAGATTAGGAATTATGGCATTTTCTCATCTACTTGTGAAAGGGCATTGTTTCTGAAACATTCAAGTATCTAAATTCTGGGATATCTGAACCCATTCTAAGTTCTAGAATGGAGCAGCTGCTAAATACCAGTACATCTTAACACACACACTGAACATACATTTGTTTTCAGTTGTCAACTGCAGTGAATGTAGCATAAAAATGACATATGAAATATAACCCCTTTGGTATACAGTACATTTAAGTTTCATTCACCTAAAGGACATACTTATATAAATTATAATTTCCTATAAGAGATTAAAATGATTGTAATAGCATTTATCTACCTCAGAGGTCTGTATACTATTAAGCTTGTAATATGTGTTATTACTGTTACAGCAGGCTACAGTAGGATAGAAAAACACCAGTCAAAGTTAACAATTAAACTCCTAGTAGGAATAACAATGTTTCTCAATGATGACCTTGAAGAACTTTTGTTTAACTCCAGATCATTTATGCATTCATACTTATGCTCTAGTAGTTTTTGCTTAATCTTGAGTAATCTTAGTAAGATGCTTTTTTATTTAAGGAGTGTACACGGAAGAGTGAAGGCTAATGAGCTATTAATATGACTTGTATACTTTAAATATATCTAGCTCAAACTATTCTTCTTGGGGTGGTGCATCAGGCTTATCTGCTTTGGTGGCACTAAAAAGGTTCACAGATACAGCATACCTAATTTGCATAAAACATAATCATATCAGTGCAATAAACCCATTATTTCTGTAAAACCAATCCATGAAGACAATTCCTAAAAGATATAAATAGCCCTGAGAATGGCTGCACCATTTCTTCAGAGACTGTTAATTGCTTTTTGAAATACAGCTCCTCATAAGGAGGATTTAATTGATTTTGTAAACACTTTCAATTAAAACACCTGTAGAGAAGAATGAATGTTGAACTCTTTTGGTTTTTGTTTTCTTTTAGGTAAACAAGTATCTTAGAAAAATTTCTACAGCATGTTCCCTTTAACAGTACTTCGGCCATAGTGGTCCATGGGCCATGACTTCCACATTCCTCTGTTGATGCAAACTGTTGTAGTATCAGTGACTTCACTGGCATTATGAGAGTGCACAAGGCTCCATCTCCCTTACATTATGATGCTTTGTAATTCCTGCTAATTGCCAGCCCACATGCAGTGTGCAGAATTACGGCATTTGGAGTCTGGAGTGCACCCAGTCTCCAGGCTAACATGACATAACAGTACCTAGATACAGAGCATATACATCTCCATTGCCAAGCAATTATGTGGGACGATACAAGTCTTCAAACTAATCTTTTCCCTACCCTCTAGTAAGCAGCCTTACTGCTCATTGTCTAATGATTATGAGACCCCAAGCTTTCTACTCAGCACTGAGTGAAGTATTACCACAAAAATCTCAGTCTCTGTGTGCAATAATTAACATCTGTACATATTTCTCTTTCTGAAGCACTGACCCAGAGCACTGTAATCCGGAAAATGCAAATGAACTTTCAGTTATATTACTAAACCTATCAAAACTTCATAATTCTAAGAGCCATCACTTCATAATTTCAAGAACCATAGCAAATGTTCTAAATAGAATTGAGCATAGCACTGAAATTCAGTGATAGAACAAGAATATGGGATGCTAAGAGAGTTACCAATTTACAGTTTGAAAATTATGCACCAAATCTATACCTGCATGAGTTTTGCTTAGATGCCATGTGGTTATCTTTTCTTCCATGCTTATTACAAGTCTATTTCAAAAATAGTTTGCACTAGACTAGACCTGAACCTACTAATTGCAGTTTGCAATCTCAGATAATGCTGAATTTACCTATTATTGCAACAATCTTTGTCCAAGTTAGCTCTTGTGTTAGATACTACCACAACTTTACACCCTACAATGACTTTATAAAAGATATATTCAATGACTTTTTATTTTTGTCTTTCAAGAGAAAAAAAGAAAATCTTTTATTTTATAAATATGACTGTCTCATTTTTTAACAATTAATTTAATTGACTGTAATTTCCACCACATCCCAAGAAGAGAACCATGGGAACTACCTACCTGTCTGCCTACTTTGTGTGCCTGGGAAGATCGTAGAACAGATCCTCCTTATATGGTAAGGCACAGGGAAGTGATTCAAGACAGCCAGCATACTTCACCAAAGTAAGTCCTGCCTGACCAGTCTAGTGACTTTCTACAATGGAGGGACTACGCCAGTGGACAAAAGAAGAGATATGGATGTCATCCATTTGGACTTCTGTAAAGCTTTTGATGCAGTCCCCCACAACCGCCTTCTGATAGGTGGAATGCTCAGTGGGTGAGAAATTGGCTGGATAATTGCATTCAGAAGGTAGTGGTCAACAGCTCAATGTCCAAATGGAGATCCTTTATGAGCAATGTCCACCAGGAATCCTTATTAAGACCAGTACTGTTTTATATCTTGATCAATGACACAGCAGGATTAAATGTTTCATATCTTGATCAATGACACAGCAGGATTAAATGCATCCTCTGCAAGTTTGCAGATGACACCAAGCTGAGTGGTGCAGCTGACATGCCTGAGGGATGGGATGCCAGACATCCAGAAGATGTGGACAAGTTTGGGAAGTGGGTCCATGTGAACCTCAAGAGATTCAACAAGGCCAAGTCCTGCACCTATGTTGGGGCAACCCCCAGTATCAATAGAGGCTAGGGATGAAGAGATTGAGGGCAACCCTACAGTGAAGGACTTGGGGGTACTGGTGGATGAAAAACTGGATGCGAGCCAGCAGTGTGCACTCACAGCCCAGAAACAAATTGCATCTTGGGCTGCATCAAAAGGATCGTGACCAGCAGGTCAGGGGAGGTGAGGTGTGTCTTGTCTACCATGTTCCATCCAGACTTAGGAGCCCTTTAGATTTTGGTTTGCGAGAAGTTAAACTTGACTTGAAGGTTTCTGTAGCTATCAAGCACAGAAGCACTAGTTAGATATTAGACATCATTTCATGACCTTAAGTCAAGTATTCTAAGTCAAAGTCTTTCTGCATCAGAAGGATTAAATCAGTATTCAAAGACTGTCATGACTAGCATAACAACAAAAATCTCAGGAATTAAGTAGCTTTCTGAAATAATTTCAATCACCTTTTCCTGTTTTTCCTTTTAATGTGCCACAAGAAGCCTAATAATAATGTATTAAACTATTAATTACCACCTTTGTCATACATGTTTTAGTATTCATTAATACGCGATGATTTTCATTCAGTGATATCAGGAATAATGTTTTTGATCCAGCCCTGCTAAATTGAGATAATTGTAATTCCCTTTGAACAACATGACAGCAGCCCTGCATAACCATACAGTCTCTTTTTCTCCTTCTGTTTCACATAAAAGCCATAGAGGGACAGAAAAATACGTTTTCTTTTCAGTAGTCATTTACTCCATGCATTTGCAATTCTGTAGAAGACATGGACTCATTCAAGGCAAAATTACATTTTCTCTGAGAAAGACCAAGTATTTCTGATCAAAACATTTGCCTTTTTCCCTGCACTTATATATTATTTTATGTATTATATATTATATTAAAAAAAACATAGAAGTGTTGGAACAAGTCCAGAGGAGGGCCACAAGCATTTCCTGTATGAAGACAGGCTAAGAAAGTTGGGGCTGTTCAGCCTGGAGAAGAGAAGGTGGAGACCTCNTCAAAACATTTGCCTTTTTCCCTGCACTTATATATTATTTTATGTATTATATATTATATTAAAAAAAACATAGAAGTGTTGGAACAAGTCCAGAGGAGGGCCACAAGCATTTCCTGTATGAAGACAGGCTAAGAAAGTTGGGGCTGTTCAGCCTGGAGAAGAGAAGGCTGTGTGGAGACCTCATAGCAGCCTTCCAGTATCTGAAAAGGGCCTATAGGGATGCTGGGGAGGGGCTCTTCATTAGGGACTGTAGTGACAGGACAAGGGTAAAGGGTTCAAACTTAAACAGGAGAGGTTTAGATTGGATCTAAGGAAGAAATTCTTTCCTCTTAGGGTGGTGAGGCACAGGAATGGGTTGCCCAAGGAAGTTCTGAGTGCTCCATCCCTGGCAGTGTTTAAGGCCAGGTTGGACGAAGCCTTGTGTGGCATGGTTTAGTGTGAGGTGTCCCTGCTTATGGAGCAGGGGGGTTGGAACTAGATGATCTTAAGGTCCTTTCCAACCCTAACTATTCTATGATTCTATGATTATTGACCATGCTCTATTTGTTGTAAAACTTTGATTTGTAGTAGAGTGACATGTGGGATATGTGACTGTATATAGCTGGAAAAGAGGCCTCAAAGGAACATTTTCACCTTTTTCTCCACCAGTGGTAAGTCTGCTCATGATAATTCTCTTAAGATAAAATATATTTTAAATAGAGATATTGGATTTCAGAGATTAGGAAGAACGTAGGCTGATGGACAGGAATGTTGCTTGGTACACACAGAAGAAATATTTGAATGTTTTTAAATATCATATTATAAAATGCTTGATAGCAGTATTTACAGAGGCAGAATTGTGACTTTTGTCTCTGAAGTATGTGATACTTGTGTATTTCATAAACAAATATAGCAGGAAGAGGCCTCCTGGGTTGCTTCTTTTGTCACAGGCAATTGCATTCAAAAATCCTCTTCATAAAAGAAATAAGATTATTTCAATATAAACTTTTAATTTCCAAACTACATTTTCTCCTAGTTATTTTATATCCATTGTTTGATCCCTTTAATAACTGGGGAGTCTTTTCATTCAGTACAAAAATGTTTACCTAACCTTAATTGTGTTGTGCCACATAAACTAATTGGTCATTGTGCTACTGAATTTCATATGGATTTAATAAATCTATCCCTCAAAATTATTAATTTTATTATGTGCCCATTTCAACCCTCCTGTGTACTGGCTTACCAACTTCATGTACCATGGCATTTGGGTTGTTGATTAATGGTAGCAAGAATTTAGATCTGAAGGTCATTTTTAGCACTGATAGCAATTGAATGACAGTAAGTCAGTGAAATTAGTCAGGGCACTTAATATCTGTTCTAGTAAATTAACGCATATAAGAGCAGTAGCTCAGTGGACAAACTTTATGGCAGTGAAAGCATAGTGTAAATGTAGCATATCAGTTAAATCACTATTTCAAATTAATACAATTCCCAAAGCAGTGCATGAGATCTCTGATAAAGCTTAAATAATTCCAGAAGCTTCTGTAACCAGTGAATACTTTCTGAAACACAATAAAATACTGCCCTTGAATATCCTCATGGTGCTTCAAGTTTCCCATATACCAAGATTTATTGCAATAATTATTTGAAACTACTTAGAAACTAGGTTATCTTAGCCAAATATCAGAGGTTGTTACTGAGCCCTTGAGTAAAAAAGAATATATGCTACTAAACATTTTACAAAGTGAATGGTTTAAGTTTCTAGCAGAAACATAAGACACTTAAAAATGTTTTCATATAGACTATTATAGGATTACTTACAGTTTATTCAATAAAACATAGGATTAAATATGTGAAAAGAACAAATACTTAGATTCCTTCAAAATGACCTAATGTAGTAATCTCTTCTCTTTATATTTTGCCCTCCAGGCACTATTTTAGGTCTTCTCATCTATCTAGAGAAAAATCATAAAGAATGCAAAGGTTTAACATTATTTACAAAACAGACATACAAGTCTAATACTAATGTTTATGTGCAGAACCAAAGCATTGCATAAAAAATTCTCTGAAATGCACACTTTGGGAAGCTTTTCATAACTCAATATGAAATATTTAACTATGTGCAGCTGTGGATATGGATCCACAGATCTTTATTAGGATGCAAAAGCAGAAAGAAAGCCCAAGGAAGCAAAGATATTCTCAACAGGTTCACCATGTATAATCAGAATAATGTGATCTTAAGAAGGATGTTGTAATTACTGTTGCTGCTTTTCTCAAAAGCTAATAAATGTAAAGAAGTTTCATTCTTTAAAAATAATCCCAGTAGAACACACAAAAGTATCTCAGTGAAGCAGCATATTTTATGAAACTATTTTGCAATAACATTTTATTCCATGAACTGGAGGTGTAGATTGCTTTTGCAGAAACCGCTGAAAGCAATTCAATTCTATATTTACAGTAGTGTTTACCAGAAAATTTCTGTTGCTCAACAGAGTTCTGTTTAAAACCACAACTGCATGTTTTCAAAGGCTATCAGATGTGTGCAATTTGATTGCTGCCTGCTCTTGGTTATGCCAATGTCAAAGATGTTGAAACTGAGATGTAACAATAGCTGAATTGACAAAGGCCTGGCATCCTGGAGTCACATATTCTTATTCTGCTCTTAGAATAACTCTGGAGGTAAAATATGTAAATATGTTTTTTCTCTAATCTGTAAGGGAGGATGGAAAAGCCTGCTAAAAATCTTACTTGGCTGTGTGTAAACATAGGACTGTTTCGCAGGAAACAATTTTCCTGATGTTTATAGCTACAATCAGTGAGAAGTGTGGGGACTCTGTAGTTAGTTGCATCTTTCCAGTCCTTAATGTTTGGTGGGAATTTAAGCTACAATACACCTGTATTGCATTCTCATGGAATAGCTTCTATAAGCCTTCTCAGTCCATAATGCAAACACTCTGCAAAAGTATTGTGACTGATTTAGTATCTCCCCCATAGCAGAACTTCTCCTGAAAATGTTCAGAAACCAAGTGTCAGAAGATCTCTACTAAAGGCAAGTATGATCCAAACAGCTTTGATCTTACAGACAGTGAATTGTCACTATTTAGAATGTTGGCTGCTTTTCTTATCTCTGTTCATCTTTCTTGCCTCAGCTTTGATTGCTGAGCATGACGTTATATGGTACAGGATAACCCTTTGGTCAGTTGGGGGTTAGCTGTCTCAGCTGTGTCCCCCACCACCTTCTTGGCCACCCCAGCCTACTTGCTGAGAGGGGGCAGTGTGAGAAGCAGAAGGGGCCTCAATGCTCTGTAAGCTCTGCTCAGCAATACTTAAACATGGTTCTGTTATCAGCACAGCACACACAAGATACTATAAAGAAAATTATCTCAGCCAAAACCTGTACATCATTAAAATAGAATTACTATCAGGCTTTAAGGTAAGTATGAATTTTTCTGCCTTGCTAAGGCATTTTAAGTGAGGGCTTTCCAATTTTTCTGTCAGCTGTAAGTTAGTAAGCAATGTGTCGCAATGTATTTGTATACAAAACTATTTTAAAGCAGCACTTGGGCACACAGCTGAATTGCATCTATATTATTATGGATGGAAGATATTTCTAGTATGGTTGTTATCAAAATAGCATATCAGGCTTAAAAGTATAGTATTGTTTTCAGTAAATATATATACATACATCTATCTATCTATACCATATATATAGATAGATATACAGATATCTATATATCAGATTTTGTATGCCTCTGAGATGTTTTTCAATAAGAACTCTTTCTAAATCTTTGGAAGGATTCTCTCAGAACACTCAGAGTTCTCTCAGAACTCAGGCTCTGAATTTTCCTAATGTTTTATATGACAACTAAACTGTCTGTTTAAATGAAACATGAAGAAACCTTCACAGCAGGAGATGGCTGTGAAACACTGATGTATTCGTCTGACATTTTCAGATGTTTTGCCTGGGTTTATATCCAGATACTTCCCACGTAGTTGTATCAAGTGCTTACTCATGTGTGACAAAACAGCGATAACATTCAAAATGCACATAATTGTATTGCTATTATCTTCTGCTTTCAAGTGAGCATGTAAAGCAAGGCTTAGAATGATGCTGCAAATCAATGCAAAATCAAAAAAAAACTTTAAACTGGAAAATGAAAATCAAACTAAAGAAATTTGTAACTCAGTTTTTTGCCAAGAAAACTTCAGTCTATTTCTCAGTCTCTAAAACTATTAAAATAAAAGATAATCTTGACTAATGAGGGCTACAGTATTTCCCATTGGTAAGACACACGACAGTGTTGGATAACATTATAAGAAGCCAAAACCAATTAACACTATTGAGATATTACCTGAGGAAGTGATGTTTGCCTCAGCTGGAAAAAAAAAAAAAAGAAAAGAAACAAAAGAACCCAGACAGTTTATAAACTGGATTTAGATGAAAACAGAAAGAATCCAAAAGCTCACATGATATTGTGAAATATGCCCTGGAAATTTTAGTTCATGTTGTCTAAAACTGTCCTACCAGAAGCCATGTACTCAGAAAAAAATGTTGAAACCCATCAATAGCAGACTGAAGGATACCCAGTGGCTCCTTTTACATGATTTAAAAGAAACAAGGACTGTGTATACACCTCTGAAAACTGAGGAAAGAACATTATTTGATAAATGAGAATTGCTGTGGACAAAATATTTAAAATGTGGTTTGAATATTTGAGTGTTTCATGTGCTAACATCTCCACTGAGATCAAAAAGGGAAGGGAATTGTGAAATTTTGCACTGTTCTTATATTGGTGCTATCTTATGTGAGGGTTCCTCTGGTTACTGGTGAGAGGTAAGAAAGCATTGTTCTATTTCCCTCTGAAACATGTGACAATGAGAACAAGAGGTATGACGTAAAGTGGCACAAATGGCCACACAACTGGACTATAACCTCTGATCTCCCATCTTCTGCATGCTCAAGATCAGTCCATTCACCAAGGGGCAGGGAACAGCAAGGAATTTTCCCCAGAGGTCAAGCCCTATGAAACCTCCTTTGGGGAATTTAGAGGAATCTGTTTCTTAGGACTAAATGGGAGTCACTATTGCAGGGAAACAGCTAATTTTCCTCAACTTTTCCCAATGACTGTTTCTTAGTATAGTTTGTTGCCTTTCTTTTTGCTTTTTTTCTGATTAAAGAAAACATCCTTTTTTACATCTCTTCCCTCCTATGTCTTCCTTACTAATGCACAAGGGATGTCTAAGACACAGTCATATCTTGGTATTGGTTTAAAGAGAGGCTTTCCATTGGATTATCTTTTCATAGGTGCTGCGAATTTTGAGGGTTCACGGTGTGCTACTATATTTATATATTATATTTAAATATAATATGTAATTTAAGAATATCTCCTTAATAGGTAACTACACTTTAGGGTTTTTTTTCCCTTCTAGTGATTCTGACTAATCAGGTTTTAGATGGTCTCAATTTAAATCTTCCAGCTTAAAATGCTTCCAAAGTTATTTACCTTATAATTAAAAATCATGAAAATATCAACTTTCTTTGCTGTTAGGAGTTAAGTGTGATGTCTATCAATCTATCCAGAATAGGTAAAATCTGGGATATAACAGTATAAACATGAGAAACTCCTGCCAAAATAATTCCATGAGAAAAGTACACTATAGACTGCTATAATTATAAGAATTACATGCATGGGTACTGAAATTGTGGATTGGAGCTCAGCTACCCATACAGAGAATGACTATATCTGGCCCAAAAGACATATAACCTAAGCCAACACAGGAAACTGAGTAAGCAACCCAGGCCAACTGATGGAGGCAACTCAAAAACTGCTACGACTGTCAGCAACAGTAAGCAATGATCAATGTGTCAACTTTTTAATTTTTGGACAAAGCATAAAAAGCCTTAGCACTACCAGTTTTCAGTCTTGGCCAGAACCATATTGGATGGTTCCTCCAGGAAAGGTATTACAGCAGATGAAGTCCTCCAGTTACAATTTCTAGACTGAAAGAAGCTGGCATTGTAAGTGGTAATGCTGAGTAGTGTGGTGAAAAAAGGAAGCAAAGGTGGGATACACTTGTAATAGAATGGTAAGTTCTGATTGTGGCTAGTGGGGTTGTCCAAGCTAGCACTGATTTAGTTACATCAGATCATAACTGCAGTGGAAGTAATTTATGGTCTACAAATGCTGTATTGGACTTCAGATTTTCTAGTGCAACAGGAAAAATATTCATTTAATTCTCTGTGGTAAAGTCTTTTAAAATGTGAAACAAATTCTTCTTTTTTTCAGCCAGCCACGGCTATGTGTACCTTGGTCTGGTGGGACTGGCAACAAATGTAATGTTGTTCACTGCTGTAGAATTAATAAATTCAAAGTTATTAAATTCTGATTTATTTTACTAGAACAATTTATTTACTAAACTCAAGAGGCTCAACACAATTTATTATTGATTATTTTCATTTAAGATTTATTTTTGCTCATGGATCTAGTAGCATAGCTCCATAATCATCCGCTGACCCTATTTTAAAACTCTAAGTCTATAATACCAGTTATGTTTCAGGATAGTTCTGGGAAAAGAAAAAACAAACAAACAAACAAACAAAAAACCACACTTGGGCAATTTTATTTTCCTGAAATACAGGGCACATGTTAAAACAAAAATTAATCTAAAATTCAAAATACCCACCACTGCATTGCTGCTTTTTTATGTATTTGACTCCTCTATTCTACAGAAAATCTATTTCTAAATTTTCATCAAAGTTTACCCAAAAAGTACTTTTCTCACAGCCTAATTATAAGGTAATCCATACTGTATTTGAATATCATCATAAGAAAGTAACCAGAAGCAGTAAGAAACTAAACAACTTTGTGGATTTGCAGTAGCATGGCTTTACACATCCTGATGAATAATTCAACTTCATCATACAAGCAGCACAGTGAGTTTAAGAGTATCACTAGTGAATAAACAAAGATGATTAAGATGTTAGTACTCAGAGAACATGCAGAGAGCTCACCGGTGTGATGAATAAGAGCCAATGCATTTCATTTTATTTCAGCACACAACTGCATGACCTCTCAGTAATCTCTGTATTCATGGAGGTTAAACATAGGCATCATACATCGGACACCATCACACCTCTTTACATCTTCTGAGTGTCAATATAATGTAGACACACGTTCAAATTTACATTTTGCTGGACAGCAAAGGTTCTGTCTGTACAGGATATTAGCAGTAATCCTGTTTAGCACCAGGAGTTGTTCACATTAGAGAAGCGTGATTATTGCTTTTAAGGGGAGCTAGATGGTCCTTTTGGAGCCACTACCAAAAACATGGATGAAGCATGCTTGCCTTCATCTCTTTATAAATTAATTAACAGTGGCATTCAAATCTGTCTTTCCCTCCCTAATATCCCCAATCCAGAAGAAGAAATGAAACACATCTTTTCTTTGCTCCAGCTGTGAGACCAGATCATTACAAGTGGAATTTACTGCCTTCACTGTCCACCTATTCTTCAAAAAACCCATTTCCCAGTTAAAAATATGCTATGAACATGTTTAAATTTACTAAAAGCTTGGGGCATGGTAAGAGAAAACATCTTCATGAAATTTGCTATTTTTCAAAGGAGAAGAGAAAGTCTAGCCAGAACAATTGGCAAATTCGTTCAATTCCGAAATCCAAACTAGAAATAATAGAAGCAAAATAATTTTGGGCCTCAGATATTTTCTTTTTGTTTTCTCCTGAAACAGAAAATCAATTCAGTCAGTTGGAACAGGCCATGCGTATTTATTGTGACAATTTGAAATGTGAGCATTTAGCTTTTACCTTCTAGCTTTGAGAATTCTTATGACATCATTGGGGTTCCTTATAGAAGTCTACAAAATCAAAATATTGCTGTTAAACATCATCATCTCTGAGATGGAGGCTAAATGACACCTGGTTCTGATAAGAGGAAACAGTCTTTCATTTCTAGATCACTGCTTTGAATTAAAGCCAGGATCACAACAATGAGAAGTTATTACCAGCAAAAGACAGGCAGCTTGCTCTATGAAAGGGGTTTATGGTGTCAGGCAGTTTCCTAAGGTGCTGGTACCTTCCCAGGAAGCATGTTTTGCATGCTGTACTGCTTTCCAAGGACAGTAACATCAAGCTAATGCCTAACCAAGAGCACAGTCCCTACTCTGGAGAGAGAATTAAGTTCCAAGTATTACCAAATATCCAACTTCCACCAAAATTAAAGTAATTTTGTAGAAGAGAAAGTAGTGACCTCCTAATACAAATTGTTTATGATTCTGACAAAAAAATAATATACAGCTGCAGATAAAACAGCCTCTGTGATGGAGGAATCCAGAAAAACAACCCCGGGTGTGACTGGCTCTATATGCTCTTGATCTGGACCCTAACACTGATTTCCTGGTTTGACCTTGAACTTTCTTGGAGAGCAATGAGCTATGGCTAATCCTAGGAACTATCTCTGGATCTGACCATAACAATGGCTGTAGCTTGCTGACTTGACTTTGCTATATGATGAACCACGCTGTGCCAAGTGTCCTGGGTTCAGCAGTAGCAGTCATTTTTTCTCCTTCTTAGTAGCTGGTGCAGAGCTGTGTTTTTAACTTTCAGCCTGAGAACAGTGCTGTTAACACTGTGGTTCTGTGAGACACAACAAATTCTTAGCATATATATTTAAAAATATGTATTTAAAATAGTCTGTTCAGAAT
Organism: Agapornis roseicollis; assembly: GCA_002631895.1. Lineage (NCBI taxonomy): Eukaryota > Metazoa > Chordata > Aves > Psittaciformes > Psittacidae > Agapornis > Agapornis roseicollis. The sequence continues at coordinate 20,552 of NDXB01012555.1, read as the reverse complement.
AGAGACGAGAAGGCTCAGGGGGCATCTGTTCAATGTATGTAAGCATCTGAAGGGGGGGTGTCAAGAGCATGGGGCCAGACTACTCGAGTGCAAGGCAATAGGACAAGAGGCAATAGGCATGAACTTAAACACAGGAAATCCCACCTAAGGAAGAACAAAAGTGCCTGAGCAGAGAGGTTGGACTAGATTACCCCCAGTGGTTGCAACCTCAGCCATTCTGTGATTCTGTGATATTGCTAAGCCTTTAAATATCAGAGAGTATCTCCTGGAGTAACAGTTGTCAAAAAGTCTCATTCCCTTACAATATTAATACATATTCTAGAAAAATGAGTGGATGGCAAACAACACCACAATACTGATACTAAAGAACACATCTCTTCACACAGTTTGGTACTTTAAAGCTCTCTGACATGCCATTTCTAAAATTGCAGTATTTTTATTCAAGTGATTATTCATAGAATTTGGCTTTAATTTTTGGCATAAATATTAAGAAATTATAATTTATATGATGAGTTCTGTATTTATGACTCTGAAATTAGCTGAACAATTAGCATTAAGTTAGTTTAAACTTATACTGAATGCTAGGTGTTCCCATGGATCCTTTTGAAATGCTTAGTATGCCCCTGCTTACATTTCTAACAGTTTGTCTGCATTGTAGCATGCTAATGCAGATTGCATGAGGAGATCATTCTTAGATTGCCACAGACTCTGAGAAGACTGAATGGGTTAATTATTTTATTTCTCTTTGCAGAATACTTCCATTTTGGCATTATTTAAGCTGTTTGTTTTTTGTTTGTTTGTTTGTTTTTTTTTTTAATCTTTCCAGAGCATTGTTAAAAAATTGCAGTGATTCTGAATCCTTCAGCATGGCTATGGCTTTTTAACCTGAAAATGCCAAGGTGTATTCACCATTACCTGAATAGGCCTGCTCATGGCAGATATTACAAAAAGGGTGAAATATATGCCAATGTCATGTAGTAATGTACTGACTTATCACTGAAGCTTTGTCAGTAATCTTCACAACATTAGAAATATAATCTTTTACTATTTCTAGTATTTAAACACATGTTTTATTCTCAGACTTCCTTGACTAAAGAAAATAACTTAAAATGGCATTTCAAGAAATTGCTAGTAACCTTCAATTGCAAGCAAACATTTTATAGAGACTACTGCCTGGAAGCAAATGCAACAGCACAACTCCTAGTTATTCACACTGTTAGGCAGCTCCTGAGTCCTGCTCTGGAGCGATATAACCAGCTCCCTCTGGGACCAAACCTGGGAGAGCTGTGGGGTAAAGATCTTCAAAAATCACACCATATAAGTGGTAGGGTTGAGACTAACCAAGTTTATCCTACTGCCCTTGGCATAGTCCTCTCAATCTCTGCCAACAGNCCACAGATAAAAACCATACAGGGACTTCATAGATTTGCAGCACCTTCCTTCCCATCTCTTGAACTAAACTGAAAGTAGTTATGCAAAACACTGTGATACAAGTCCTGTTCCTTTGAATAGCCAGATTAAAAAACAAACAAACCAACATCAAAACAAAAAAAAAAAAAAAAAACAACAACAAACCAGTATTCTGAGACGTTAGGTAACATTCAGCCATGCATGGAAGATGCATGGCGAATTCAGATTATGCGAAGGTTTCTGTCCATAGACAAGTTGCCCAAGACCTTCATGAGTTTGCTGGCACACAGGTTTTCTGCTGCACTGTATGCAGCTTCCTACATCACTGAGCAGAGCTGCTCTAGTTAAAGGATGAAGGCAGCTACACCAGAGCTTTTTCAGGACTACACAGTCAAACACAGAGCAATACCGAAATGGCAGCACTCATCTTTTGTAAGGAGAAACTCAGCTGCTTGTGTAACATCTCTGCTGCCTGAATTACTTCAGTTCCAACCTAAAACTGTTCAGCTCCTCATGTTTGTGAACCTCCTGGAACACGGGGTACATTCACATGCTCCACCAGGCACTGCCCCTCTGAGGCAATCCCTGCCTGCTCCAGATGGACCTGCTTTGAGCAGGTGGTTTGGCTCGGATATCTTATGTGGTCCCTCCCAGCCTCAGTGATGCTATGATTTCAGGTCAGTGCTGGAGCAGCAGCTCAGTTCACAGATGCTGTGGTGGTTGGTCAAGAATGCTAGGGGTGCAGATATGACCAGAAGGGAGGCTAAATATGTATCCTAGACAGGCACACACACATATGTGAGGAGCACACTAACATAGCTGCCACAGTCTATCTACCTTTAACAGCATTCAGATACCACCATCAGAACTCAAAAAAAACCCAACAAACCATAACTAGAGAAACACAGAGCCCAGTGCTCTTCTTCCTCTCTGGCTGACCAGTATTGGTGTTCATTTATGAAATCACAAACATGGTCATTATCTCGTCTTACAAGCACACTCATGTTCATGAATTCCTCAGGTATCAGTGTGTCTAATATCCATTCTCAGACTCTGGTCCCACTTACCCAGTATAGGGGTCTCTTGCACATTGCCTAGTCTAGCTTGATGTACACTAGCAAAACAGACTCATGCACACACATGCACTGTCATCTTACAATCACCACAGCAGACACACATCCCTCAAATCCTGTCACAGCCTCTCATGGATATTAGCCTGCCTAATATCTTTGCTTGGACCTGGGGTTCACTTATGGCCCATTGGCTCTGATCTTGGAGACACATATGGTATTAGATTCACTGGAGGGGAATAACCACACTTAGCTCTTTCTATTTCCTGGCATTTAGATCCCCCACATATACACATACATTGATGTCCTTCCAGTTACTGAGCACAGAGCTATAGGCCCTGTGCCTGAGGTCTTTTCTTCAGTTGCAGGCATGCAGAATTCTCTTGCATACAGTTCTCTCCAGATAGTGACATATAGGCCTTGCAGCACACACTCGTAGGTAGAGAATGGGTTTACACATGGAAAATTGTTAAGAAAAAGTATTTTGTAGGAAGATTGGCTAAACTGAAGTGATCATGCACATAGCTCAGTCAGACAAGTACTTGACTGGTAGACTGGTCTCTTTCTCTTTTCTCCATTTTTTCTAGTTTATTCCTCCTGGAACCACCCTGGACCCAATTTCTCTGATTCAGCCTTTCCCTTAGGCTTTCCATAAGAAGTTTTGCAAAGCCCACAGAGCCCCTCAAGTATTTCCTAATACTCAGTCTTGTTTCCACCTTCTTATCAGTTACAAGGTTCAAGACTGTGCCTAAATAGTTTTCCAGTGGCCTATCACCCACTGTCTGAGGGTGTTCTGGTTTTTGTTACTATCTCCATTATCACCTACCTGTAGGATTTGTGTATCTGTGTGTTCAATTTATCATCTTTCTTGTTATTTGCTGTTTAATTTATAATGAATATTTCTTAACCGGGTAACTTAATGAAATGTTCTCTCAAATTCCCTATACCCTTACAATGATCAATAAGCCTCAAATGTCTGCAAGTGAAGTCCAGGATGCATTATGTGATATAATGGGGGGGGTTCTGTATGTGTCCCTTGATTTCTAGCATGTGAATGGTGCCTTTTTGCTACTTTGAATTGTTGTATTCTGTGCTTTGTGAGAACAGGATGGACCCACTGTATGACCTCTGCAGAATCTGCTGTGACAATGAGCAAACAACCTTCTATAGCCACATAACCATAAATAGACAACTTTTATGTTTGTCTGTCTTTTCTGCTCCACATCCGACTGTGATAGCAGTTTCAGACTGGACATACAAAAGCTTAAAGACCCAGTCCTGCAGCAACTGGTCTATAAGGAAGGGCAATAACACCCTCACACGCTGTGCTAAAGAGGCATCTCGATGAGTAGGCACAGAGCTCTTTGTGATGTTGTACAGAGAAGATATCCCTTAAAGTGCAATGCAATATGAACATAACTTTTCTCTCTAAAGTGCTTTGAGCAATATAGACATGAACGAAACTACACAACCAGTCCTGAGGTGCAGGGAAAACTCTCAGTGCTGAATACTGTCAGCATCATAGACACAGAAATACTGTATTTACAATGGTGAAGAACAAAGAAATATCCTTACGATTTTCTTCTTATTATTTATATTTTTTTAAGAGCCAAGCAGATCATATACCTTTCTCGGGATCAGATTGAGACACTCTACAGAAATAAAAATGCTCTGTGTAGGTGGAAAATATTAAAAACTTGAAGAAATAATACGCTTATTATTTTTGGTGCTGAATTGCAATACTACAGTACTCTTATTACAAGGTGATTTAACTCAGTGTAATACTGAGTGTTGTCTTATGTCCCTGTTAACAGTTCGTTTCTACCCATGGCTGAAGTAACTCTTCAAGGTTCTGCAACAGTGATGTAGGGAAAATTCTGCTAGTCAGCAGTGACTGCTAACGGGAGAACACTAAGGATCTATTCTTCTTCATTCACACTTTATTACCTCGGATATAACCCAAAATTTCCTGGTGAAAAGGAGCAATGAAAAACAAAAGAGAAAGTCAGGGCATGGCTGAGAGGATTGCTCACACTCTCACCAATGTTTTCAGTGCTAAAACATGAATGTGAAGTTATGTTAATGTCTGTGATTAGGCAAATCAACTTTCAGACTCCAAATTAAGTGTAAGGTATCAAAGTGCTTGCATTTTCACTAGCCTTGGATTAGCACTTGGGTTGTGCAGTGATATAGCTGTGATCTGAAAGTTAAGGCTCTAAACCAAATGTATGTGGGTAATACCAGCTTGCTTTCTTTAAAACAGAAGGCTTCTCTGCAACAATCTCTGCCATAGAAGCAAACCTGGATTTACTTGGAGTTAGAGCAGATGGGAATCCAGTTCCCTCCAGCTACTGTGGAGCACATTCCCATGTCCACTTCCTCTCCCCCTGTACTTTCCTCTCCTCTGCCACATTTACACTGGAGCTGCCTTCCTGTAACTTATGCAATCTGATCCCATGGGAAACAATATTTTTGCTACTGATTTCAATCTGTTCCACAGGCATTCTGTGTCCTTCTCTGACACAAACATTTCAGGATCATATTTCTGAGCCACAGCAGGAGCTACTCTTGTGTGCTGTTTGACGGAACTCATACATGTATATGTGTGTGTGAAAAGAAAGACACAGACATTCCTGTTTGCCTGTGGTCTTTACAAGAACTTGCTTTTAACCACAAACATCTCCAAATATCCTTAAGTTCTCTAGTGCTAAAAATACAGATGTAACTTTAGTTTGAAACAGAACGTACTAGTTCGAACATATCTTCACCTTTCATAAATCTTTCAGCTAAATGTAAAATCAAAATATCACTTTTGATACTATCATGACAATGCGTGGTTCTCTCATGTTTTTGTTTCTTAGTGATATTAGCTAAAAAAAGAAAGGAATCATGAAAACAATTTATCTTTTTTAATACCACATCTGGAGAGGACTGTTTAAAATGCACCATTTGGAAAGAGGACTTTGATTTTTGGCATTGTTTCAGACTTTTATATTCACAAATTAAGTGCAAAATTATGCTCTTCCTTTTGCAGGGTTATATTCTTTTAACCTCTGACACACCAATATGAAAAATTTTAATTTAATGAAAAATTCAAATGTAATTCCACTTTAGCTACTTGAAATGTATATGGATATTCCTGTGCTAGTTAATGAAAGGCTAAAACAATTTCAAGATAAGGTAATTAGTGAAATGGCTCCTCCCTTTTAAGTGAAACCATTTCAGAACATTTCTGTACCCCACTGGAAAAGAGACAGATGTGCCTTACAGTGCACATTCTCAGATTATATATGGCCTTCATTCCCAAGGCCACTTATTTTACCTTGATGAACTGAAGACTCAAGTCCACAATCAATTAAGGCTTTGAACAGATACTTTATGTGTGCAAGTTGTCCTTTTTTCAGCACTTCCACTCTGTAAAAATGAGAAACAATGCTGCTATTCCCTGTGACAGCATAAAAATGTCCCTCTAGGTTTATAAAGATGAATTCTTTACATATTTGAATATCTTAGTGATAAGTGCACAAAAAAAAACCAAAAAAAAAACAAAC
>NDXB01012555.1:543-14434 GCA_002631895.1 Agapornis roseicollis | reverse complement strand
TAAAAAAAAAAAAAAAAAAAAAAAAAAAAAAAAAAAAAAAAAAAAAAAAAAAAAAAAAAAAAAAAAAAAAAAAAAAAAAAAAAAAAAAAAAAAAAAAAAAAAACAAAACAAAACCCCATGAAGGCATTATTATTACTGTCAGAGAGGGATTTGGATGTGATTCAGTACACAAAGCATGCAGCCACATGCTGAATGAGTATAAAAAGACTTAAAGGACAGCTGGTTCCTCACTTGAGCACCATCTATTCTGTGTTTCAAGGACCTGATCCAAAGTCAGTGATTGCCACAAAAAGGTTCCAACTAACAGCAGTCAGGAATGGACTAGCTCTTGGCAAGGAAGGCATCTCTTCTAAAATTAGCAGAAAACCATGTCTTAAGACTTACAACATGTACTCACACAGGCATGAAGGATCCTGGAATCACAGAATGATTTGTGTTGGAAGGAACCTCTGAAGGTCTGTAGCCTAACCTCCTGCTCAAAGCAGGGCCAACTTCAATGCTATAACAGGTTGCTCAGGATCTGATTCTCTTGATATCTTAAAATCAACACTATCTTTTTAAAGCTACTGGGCAACCTGTTCCAGTGCCCAACCACTCTTGCTGTGAAACCTGCATAAGGAATCCTCCTTCAGACACTTTCTAGCTTTGTGGTATTAGATTTCACAGGTATGCTTTTAGAATAGCTGTTTTTGCAAGTTCATATCCAAGTTTATATGCATATAAGGGAAACATCTTTGAGATGGAGCTGCATTTCACTCAAAGCTTTTGCAGTGTCCATTCTTCATTGGTGAGTTCAGTAACGAGTGTTACATCAGCCATACAATTAGAACTTAAAATAATCAGGAAATATTCATGTTTTGTATTCAGTGGTGCTTTTGGTGCTCCAAGCCTTTGTCCCTTACTGGGTTAAAAGGCTCTTTGCCCCAGAGATAGGAGTGGTATGTACCCTCCAAGAAATCACTGACATAATGGAGAAACACTTTACAAGGACCCTTTGTTCTTTAATGCAAAAATGAAGGTTTTCCTATGCTAGGACACTTAGAGAGGTGAGATAAATTTAATAGCACATAAGGATAAAAACTTCACGGGGAAGAAAATCAGCTCTGGGATTTAGCTTTTCTGACATTTAGGTGTCCCTAATATCACTGGGTGGTGTAGCACCTGTGGTGACACACTTCTGTCTGCTCAGAAGGCAACTGTAGTCTGCCTTCAATGTACACACAAAATAATAGTGCCTGTTTTCCTCCTATAGAATAGATTTTATAGATTTAGCACTCTTGTTGTTATAAAAAAAAAAAGTTAATTTATTGTTTTCTGTTTGATTCTAATTAAGTTTAATTTCCTTCTCTGTTTTCCATTGTAATGCTTACCCTTGATCCTTGGTGAAAGTTGTTAGCAATTTTCAAAAAACAGACTTGATCTAAGGACTGTAACCAGCGCATAATATTAGACAGTTTGCATAAAGTCTCATTTTCTGGGGTGTTTGCTTTTTGTGGACCATTTCATTATCATGCAAATAGAGTTGGGCCATTTTGCAGACAATCTAATTGTTAGCATAATATGTCCTCATTGTTTGTATAGCGCAGCTGTTTGCATTAGTCATTATCAAGTGTAACAAAAACCCATATAACAGCATGAGTTTTGAGAAATGGAGGCTATTTTTTTTATGAAAGACTGTACATACTGGGTACCAGCTCCAGCCTAAAATCACTGACAAACCTCAGCAAGCATAAGCTGCACACCTCTTCTGGAGTCTGTGTCAATAGGAGCAACATCAGTTTCTTAGCCCATACATTTAAAGTCTTCCTTCCCCAGTACTTTCATTTTTGAACAAGCTTTAGCTCTTAAGCCTGGAAGACAGTATTATGCTATGCCTACATTGTTGCAGCAGAGGAATTATAAATAAAGCACTACTAAAATAGAAAATGGAAACCAAATTGATCTCCTTTTAGCTAGCAATTGGAATGCAAAAGCTTAAACTTTCATCTTGTTTCCAAACAGTAAATCTCATCTTTTCAGAAAATGCTGCCAATTTAGTACTGTTGAACTTTGGAATACAGCCATCAACACATAAACACATTTGCACATTATTTTGGTTGGCTTTTGCTAAAGCCATATGCTGGGGTTTTTTTAATTAAAAAGACACCTCAGAAAAACTTCCAGTGTTCACAGAGAGTAAAACACCTTTCAAGGTTCTATAATATCAACAAAATACTAAAGTAGAAAGAATAGCTGCCTTCTCTCCCCCAACGCAAGTAATGCTTGCAGAGTGAATTTTAACAGCCATTTTCACTGGTTTATGAAGACACTTTTCAGTTGCTTGTGTTATGACAATCAAGGTTTTGATACAAGAAGGACTGGTCATTTTTAAATCACACTGACAGGAAAAAAGCAGTCAATGCTCCTTTACCAGTCACCAGGGTTGTAACTTTTATCTAGGTAGCACAGAGTGGCAAAGCAGTGAAAGATCAAGGGTTATTTTTCATTTTCTGACAATATGCAAATTTATTTGATGTAATTGAGTAGATCAAATCTGAAATATCAGAAGAGGGTTTACATTTTCTTTACTGTCAGCTTCAAGCTGAAAAATGCAGCTTGTAAATATATATGTTGTGCTAACAAGGAATAGATTAGATTGCAAGTACCATTGTACCTCAAACACGAAGGAATTTGTTTTCTTGTCTCCTTTCACTTTAGCCACTAAATTTTATTCAGCAATATTGGATGCTGGGTGTGGATTTGCCTCTTCTAGTCATTAGGAAGTGATCAATCACTGTCAACTGTATGTGTAACCGCAGGGTATTGAGAGGTTGTCACTAGTGCCACTGTTTTTCAGCCAGAAGAACTGGCAGCTCAGTTTCCATTGCCTTTCTTGCACAAATGCATTTAAACCAAATTTTCCAGTCTTCCAAGAACTTCCTGTTTGCCATGCTCTTGGTTTTCTGGAAAAGGCTCAAAAAACTTTTCTTGAATCAAACTAAATGTATATTCCCTGAATAGGACAGAGGGAAGGAACAGATGAATGCATGGCCCAGTGATGTGGTGGGACTCCATTTCAAGGCCTCACTTCCAGCAGCAGCTCTATCACTGATAGTGCTGGAGGGCTTACGAGGAACCATGGCCCTGCTGCGTCAGTGGGGAGGGTGGATGGAGGAAGCCTTTCTCCCTAGGCTTCCAGCTAAACACTTTCATGCTTCAATAAATTATAACTTTAGTTATAAGAGTGCAATAGTGTCAACAAAATAATTTGTCACCTCCTCACTCTTACCAAGAGTAATGAATAGCCTAGTAGTAATGGAAATCCCAATGAAAGTGAAGATATGACCTGGTTTGATCCATTTGGTTGATAGATACAGATCAATTTGACAGTTATGACCAGGACCTGAATCTTCAGATTTTAACCAGTGGTTACTAGGTGGAGATAGACTAAATATACATGAACAGCATCAGCTATTGCTACTGTTATTTTTATTACTAAGGCTCTGTGTTTTCCTTTCTTTATATTTGTTGTTGCCTTTATTACAAATGCCTGAATTGGTAAAAAATTAAAATGTTTGTATTTTGGTTCAGCCCAAACAATACATGCTTTTGTTTTTTTCAGTTTCAAGGACACAGCATTATGTCATCTACTCTTACAATCCCAATAGCATGCTGTACACCTACTTTACAGAATGTTTAATATTGTAAATTGTAATCTAATTTCAGGATTGAATACAGGTTTTGTCTGCCTGTAAACTCCTTCAGTTTTATACTTACACCACTTTCAATATATTCTTCTGCCAATAGCTAAATTACTGCCTGTCAAAGGTATCATGATATTTTGAGACATATTTCTCCTCCCTCTTCTCATTTTCATCTATAATAAACATTGATTATGCATGAAGCTTCTGGTTGATCTCTAATTGAGTTGATCTCACTCCTGTCCCACAGTTTTTCCTGTTTTTTCAGACGAAGAGATTAGGGGTTGGGGTTAACAACGGAAGTAGTGTGACTCAAAGTCTTCTAATGAACTGCACAACTTGTACAAGTTTCAGCACTTAATCTAGAAGCCTTATGAACCTGATGTAGCTTGATATGAAGTGAGAAAGAATGCCTCTTCTTTGTTCCATACAGATCAGTGCTGACTCTCCTGAGTGTTAATCAATAATTATTCAAAGTGGAGATTTATGTCTATATCAAACCTTGTCAGCACAGAAATCTAGATGTTTGGGAAGCAACAGATGTACTGACAAGAGCATATGCACTAAAGAATTTTGCATTATCAGTGTGAGCAGTACTTCACTGTTCATTTTTTCTCCTTTGCAGGGACTTATATGTACCCTTTTCTCCCTTATGTTAGTGATGGAAATACTTGTAGCCTCCTAAGTCCCAGCCTGTGGTTGGTTTTGGATGCAAGTCAGTTTCTACAGAGCAGTGACAGCTGAAACCACTGAGAGGCTTCAGGCTGCTATGGCTTGCCTCTGCACTAGTGGACACCTTTGTACTATCAACGCTGCTACCTCACCCTTCACAGTATTCAGTTCAGCCTTGGCTCAAAGCTGGCAGTGTTTCTCCAAATGCCCCTCTGAGCTTTCTATAGAAATACTGACTGATTGTAGTGGGTTTATATATGAAATACATTGCTACAGAGCCTTAAGAAATGTGGTTTATAGTAGTGTAAACTCTTTAGTAATTTTGTGTACTAAGTTACTGGTTCTTACTGGTTCAGACTACAATATCTTGCACTGATTAATGTTGGGAAAAACTTTTTGCCTCTAAAGCTTTTCTGAGTCTTGCTCACTCTTCTAGGCTCACTTTTGATACATTTTAAAAAGGATGCTTTGTCACACTGGGCAAACTGTGTCATGAGAGAGCCCCTCTTATTTGTGTTTCTGCCCTGAGACAATAGTTTTATGAACAATATTTTAGATATATTTCAGACTGTTTCCACCACACATATTTTCATCAAAAAGGTCAGTGAATGTTCCTAGTAAACTTTTGGACTACATTATAGTATAATATGATAAGATTGACAGTCATAAAGAGTTTTATTCCTCAGTTTTAAAAATGTTGTGGTCACATCCTGCTAATTAGTCTCCTCTTCCTGAACTGTGAAAAAGAGTGAACACTGTACACTTTTCAATCTTTCTGTTTCTGCTTGGATTCATTATTCATCTTGGATCCCTTTGTGGAAATCATGTTGCTACAGAGAAGAACCTGACATTATTCAGTCCCTGTACCTAGAAGTTTTATGTTGGTTTAACCTTTCTGGATTTACTCCTCTCTTCATTCTTCCTTATGTTCTGTTTATGTTTTCTCACTGAGCTAAGACTTTTCATTTGTTGCCTGTAGCAACCCACAGGTCTTTCTACCTCTTACAGTTAATTTAGAATCCAGGAATACATTTGGCAGTCAATGTGCCTTTGGAACTTGTGTTTGTCAACAGTGAATTCCACCTGATGCCACATTTCCTGTTTACCCAACCTGTTTTCTTTGGGACTCTGAAATGCCTCCATCTGCCTGAGTCTAAATAACATCCTGTCATCTGCAAACTTTTGCCTTTTCTTATTTATTGGCCTTTCAGGCTTACTAACATTTATAAAGTGGTTCAGAAATCAGTTTTGTTTACCAATGCAAAAAGATTAAAATTTTCAGAGAAGCCTTCAATCCCAAAACGTGACAAAAGTTTACATGGAAGGAATAGGCATCAATCTTGATTGTGAAAATGTGAGAGAGCTTGAAACTGACTTGTCTGATTCATCAGGCAGAGGCACTGCCTTTTCTGCTAGAGAAACTAGAAAATGAATAGATTTTTCCTGTTCGAACAGTGATTATTTTTCAGTGTGCTTAGGCAGGTAGCTCTGCACTTTGCTCAGCTCCACGAAGAGTATAGTGGCGATCTGCAAGCAGTATCCGTCTAACAACAACTGAATGAGCACTGCAGGAACAGGAGATTTTTATGGAATGGAGAAACAGACTGAAAAAAATTGTAATTAAATTACATCCAGATGCAACTAAACAACTGCACATGTACATGGTAAAAAGAAAGGGATCTAGAGGTTATTGTACTAAAAACCCAGTCAGTTCCAATTGGGGAAGAGGCAAACGTACACATAGGAGTACATTCTACAAGAACAGTAGGTAGTCCTCATGCTCTGTTTGGTAAGATGTTAGCCAGAACAATGTTCATGTTGCAGTGCTTTTTTTCATGGAAGGTCTTATCTGAGCAAGAGGGAGCCCAGTCAGAGCTAAGTCTAGAACTTGCTTTGTTAAGCCTGATGAAGGAAAGACAAAGGGGAAAAGGACAGTAGTTTGCAAATGCATAAAATGCTGTTGCTAAAAAAGAAGGAAATAACATCTCCCATGCCCATGTGACTAGTTGATCAGCATAGGAGTCTAACATTGTTTTAATCTGGGTTAATTTTCTTCCTAGCAGGAGATACAGTGCTGTGGTTTACATTTAGGATGAGAATAATGTTGATAATGCACTGATGTTTTAATTGTTGCTGAGCAGGGCTTACCTTAAGTCACGGACTTTTTAGCTTCTTATACTGCCCTGCCAGCAAGGAGTCTGGGGGTGCACAAGAAGCTGGAAGCGGGCACATCCAGGATAGCCAACCCCAATTGACCAAAGAGGTATTCCATACCATTTGATGCCATGCTGAGCAACAAAACTGGGGGACTTGGCCAGGGAATGGTGTCCTGCTGCTCAGGGAGTGACTGGACATTGATCAAGTTGTGGAGATCAAGAGCAACCGCACTGTGCACCACTTGGTTTGTATATTGTTTTATCATTATTATTATTTTGCCTTCTTGTTCTGTCCTATTAAACTGTTTTTATCTCATCCCACAAGTTTCACCTTTTTTCCAATTTACATCCCACCNTGTCCCTGTCCTTCACACCCCTTACAGCATCCCTCTCCCTCATGCACTGTCCCCTGTTCCCCGCCAGTCTCCCCCCTATCCCCCACATCCTCTCTCCCCACATTTCCCCCCCCCCCCCCCCCCCCCCATAGGGGGAGAGTGGGCAAGTGGCTACTTGGGGTTCACTGAGCTAAGACACAACAAAGGGAGAAGCAAGCTGTGTGATAAGAAAAAATAATCCCTTTTTAAAATAAGCATCAGGTGGAAGTGCTGTAGAGGCTATGAAGCCACAAGAGCCCTATAAAACAAACATCTGTAGAGAAATTTTTGGGGCATGACATAGCTGGTATCCATCTTGCCCAATTCTCTCTGTCAAAATGGATGCACCATTCAGTTTATCATCTGAGAAGTCCTCACAGTCAGTGGAGGCAGGGTAATTTATCTTATCCTAGATGAGCTATCTAAACTAGGCAGCATAAGGGGGTGTCCCTTAGTTAAAGTAAAAGGGGCCTGGTGGTACTATGCAGTTTGAGTGGTGTGACTAGCTTCTATGATATTTTTTTAATGGTTGTAAACTGAAGGAAATGTGTGACACTCTTTAAAAATCATTACATCCTGTTTATTAAAAATGTATACATCTTTATAGTTGTGTATGATATACAGAAAGGTTGTTAATTTTTACCATGGATGAATGGAAAAAAGGCATGAGACTATGGTTTTAACCAGTTATTGCTTATTTAGATGATGGTTCACCAATTTATTGAAATAACCGAAGACCTCCTGAGTTTTCAAAATCTTTAACATACAGCTTTCTCTGAAAGACATAGTTGTAACAGCAATGTTTCATTACATGCTAGTTGGTCCTGTTTTGGAAGGCTTGTGCAGGCAGAGAGTGGAGCTCCTGTGAAAACCATTGTGACTATCTACACACCAAAGAAAATCAATAGTTTAAGAGAACAACTCACAAGCACTCCATGAAAAGATACTAAGTCATGTATTGCACACTTGCAAAGTTTATCTGCATTCAAAGATGCAAGCAAAGGCTAACATCTTTGAATAGTTTATTTTCCGTTACTGATTTGATTGCCTTTAATAATTAGTGCAAAATAAACTCAACCAATAAGAGAGATATTGTGTGAAAGAAGATGGATCCTGAGCAAAGGAGAGAAAGTCTGGAAACAGCTTTCTCACTGTGAACTGACTTTGTACTGTTGGTGCAAATGTAGTGACAATATCTTAACCAATGTTCACGTTAAGTAACTTCCATTCATAAGTAGTTCAGAAAGGGAATTCAACCAGGACACATTAAATGTGATATGACTATTGTATATGAAACTTCTTACCTTGGAGAAAAATAAACACTTTAGAAAGAAATGGCCAGGAGATCCTTCTACTGGCATTGTGCTAATTATTACTGATGGACTCATTGGGAGCAAATCTGGACCCCAGATATGAGGGGAAAGACATAAATAATAGAGCACAAGTGCCCTTTTTCTTTTCCCTTCCCAAGCCAAGCTGCTCAAACAGGTTTGCAGACCAACAGGTACAGAACATGTTAATGAGTGCTGAATTTATCCAGCAGTTACCTTTATATTCCATTTTAGGTTAATACCTTATTAAAAAAAACCCCTTTTACCAGTAGTAAATTCACACATGGCTGATGTGGGACTACAGACAATAAGTACTAACTTCGGAACTGCCAGTGCAGAGGAGGTATAAGCTGTCAGCTCTCCTTCATGTCATCCAGCTACAAGAAAACCTTTGAAACCATTGAAGCTTTGATTAAAGCATTGATCTAAACCAGTAGAAATAGAAGATGAATTAAGTGCACCTGAAAATAATTAGTTTAGAGCTCACTTGATAGTCACACAGCTAAACTGGAAAGAGACACTTTCTTTAGTGTAGAACAGAAAATTAGATTTCACCCAGGCATTAAAACTTACAGATTCTAATCCAGGAAAACATATGCTTACAAAATTGACCATGGGTATAGTAACTGGTCTTGGACAACTGCAGCATAATTGGCTGTCATCCCATGAGGGCTTTGTCTTAAATTTACAAGTAAAAACCTACTAGACTAGTGAATTGGAAAAATGTCATTAGGGCTCATATTTTTGGTGATAGAGTTTGCTCAAGATTAAATCTAAAATAGGAGAGGATATATACCTTATGTAATGGCATAAAATCTGCCTGGGATGGTGAACCTCTAAAAAATTGGAAGAGACATTGTCCTTGGAAAGCCACTGTAGAAATTTTGTCTAGTGATACATAAACCCAGCTGTAAATCAAGATGAAGTGGAAAGAGAAGGGAAAATATCAAATCATAAACATTAACAACATAAAATGACCTACTGTGCTGAGTTGACCCTGGCTGGACACCAAGGGCTCACCAAAGCCACCTCAACTGGACAGGGGAGAGAAAATGTAACAAAAGCCTCATGGGTCGAGATAAGGAGATTCTGAGATCTCCATGAGATCAATCTATGAGAGTCTATCATGGGCAAAACAAACTTGACTTGGGGAATTTATCATCAATCAAATCAGAATAAATAATGAGAAACAAAAAAAAAAAATCTTAAAAATACCTTCTGCCCACCCTTCCCTTATTCCTGGCCTCAACTCTACTCTTGATTTTCTCTACCTACTCCCCACCAGTCATGCAAGCGGATGGAGAATGGGGGTTGCAGTTGGCTCATCCTACATTGTTTCTGCCACTCTTCATGTTCTTTGCATGCTCCAGCCTGGGTTTCCTCCCACAGCAGGCAGTCCTCCATCGACTTCTCCAGTGTGAGTCCTTCCATGGGCTGCAGTTCTTCATGCACTGCTCCAGCATGGATCCCTTCCATGGGTGCAGTCATTCAGGAACAGACTGCTTCAGTGTGGGTCCCCCACAGGGTCACAAGTCTTGCAGCAAACCTGCTCCAGCGTGGGCTTCCATGGGTCACAGATCCTGCCAGGATCCTGCTCCAGTGCAGGCTTTCCACAGAAGCCACTTCTGTAGACTTCCCACTACCTTGCTATGCAAACCCAAGGTAGGCTAAATGTATCATGGTATCAGCATCCAAAGATAGTTGCATAATCCACATTCTCAGAAAGTATTATCATCAATTCCAAATATTCATGTAACACTACAGAGGCTACTGTTGTCTCTTATGTTCTGATTTTAATACATTTGCCAGGTAATTTTTAAGTGCTATTTTGTATGTATAAGAATATTTGTGCAAAACATGTAACACTACTACAAATTGCGGCATATTCTCTACTTTGACTCTTGACTTACAATTAACATCTTTTCTGTATATTATGGTGTGTTATTTCTATGCCTTGCAGACCTGAAGGTGAAATTGTGTCTGGTTGTGGATGGTTGTCAAGTTATAGCATTTCTTGCATTTTGCTGTAAGCTCAGTAAAGCTGTTAGAGGTTGAGAGGGTCACGTCAATGTCTACTAAGTGACAGTTCTGTGATCTGCTCCTTTACATTCACACAGGAAAAAAAGAAATCCCATTTCAAATTCAGTAGCCAGTATTCCTTGATAATAATTTGGGTGA
The DNA here is from genome assembly GCA_002631895.1 of Agapornis roseicollis. Classification (NCBI taxonomy): domain Eukaryota; kingdom Metazoa; phylum Chordata; class Aves; order Psittaciformes; family Psittacidae; genus Agapornis; species Agapornis roseicollis. Next base: position 4,043 of record NDXB01012555.1, on the reverse strand, counting down.
CACAAAAGCTCAGGTTATACATGAAACAGGACTTTGATTTTACAGCAAATAAATCCCTAATCCATTCCAGGATCCTTTTGTCTGAACAATGACTAGGCTTCTGGAAACATATATCCTGAATAATTAGGAGTCTTGCTTGTGTTTGTTGCTGCAATTTTTGTGACTGCTATCCAAGCTGTATTGCTACAAAGCAAACAATTCTGTAAAGCAGCCCAGGCATTTTCTAAAAGTATGTACTACATCAAAACTTTAATCAATCCAAGTATCTATAGAAATGCTATGTCCTTGTTGCTTATGTTAATTGTAGGTGGTTTATGTTGGCCATGATTTCGATTTTGCTGTCATCTGACTGTATTCTTACTGCAGACAGAAGGGGTTTCATGAGATTAACTCACATTTCTTAAGGGTGGATAATATCTTGATTGAACTTTACATAGTCTCTTTGGGTCTTTGCCATCACTTACATTTCTAGTTCTGTTCTGCCTGAGTTGATGTCGCTTTTATCACACCATCACGTCTTTAATATACAGTATCTCCAAAAGTTTTATTGTTTTTTTACTGAAAATTTTCATTAATAGGAAATATAAAAAAATGCTTGCAACACCTTGGTGCATACTTGAGATAATTTCTTGTCCAAACCAAATCGCATATATCTGACTTTGTTATCCATAAGAATATTTTTAACTGCCAATTTGGCTCTAAATGTATGTTGATCCAGAAACAGAGTAATTCCGACTCAGAACAGCCTTGATAAAAACTGGCAGTATCCAAACAAATGTTAAAAATGTAATCTTTTTAAGTATAACAGCCTCTAAAAACTTAAGACTAATAATAAATCTTAATGCCTAAACAAAGCCAAACAGTAACCCTAATCCTTAATCCTAACCCTAATCCTAAAATTAAACAAAACCCTAAACATAACTCTAACCCAAACCCTAAATCTAACCCAGGTTTAAACCTAACCTTAGTAATAGTCACAAAAGACTAAAAGACAAAATCTAAGACTAAAGCATAGCAGCTTTACCTCAGTCCTAAATTCTAACCTTAAAGCCTACCCCTAACCCTAACCCAAGCATAATACTAAAGCCAAATCTTAACCTGAACCAAATTATTGAACACTAGACAAACATCTAAATCTGAACCCTAACAGTAAACCATTACTCCAACCATAAATGCCCCTAACTCAAACCCTGAACTCTAAACATAAAGGCAAATTGCTGGCTACAAGCATAGCCATAACTTCTGAACCTAATCCTAACCTGAACTCTAGCTCTACTATGCCCAAACCCATAAACATAATTCTAAACCCTGGCAATATTCCTTAGCCATACACTCTTATCCTCACCCCAACAATAAATCAAATCCTCAGCATCAAACTCAAACACAAAACCAAACCTAACTTTTACACTGAACCATAATGTTAATGCTATCCTCCAAATTTAGATTTAGGGGTTAAAGGCTAGGGGCTTCATTTTTGTTTCAGATTAGGGATTTATGGTTTTAATCATGGGTTAAGTTTTGCTTAGGATAGGATTTTTAATGGGGATAATGATTGGAGTTTGCATTAGGGATTGGACATTGTGCTAGGGGTTAAGATTGGCATTACAGAGCAATTTTTCATGGCATGAGAGATACAACAGAAGAATAAATTTTAAATTTAAATGTAAGGAGAATATTAAAAAAAAAAAATGGTAGGAATATCTGGCACAGAAAAATTTTACCCAGGTATTCTTGAGAAACTGTAGGGTAAAGAGCTGAACTAGTAACACAGACCTGTGACATTAAAACTGCCAAAAAGCCAGAATACAGAACACAGAGCACTAATTTTTAATGATAGTGGGATCCAGCAGCTAAAGACCAATACATCTGATGCTTACACAGATAAATCAGTGACAATCATGATAAAAAAGATAATTAGAGAAGTCATAGATAGATATCAGGCACTGAGGAAGTCAACAAAACTTTTGTAGAGTTACATTATGCATCATGCATCTCTAAAAAAGTATATAAAGTGTTAGAGAAGATGAACGGCCTGTTCATAAAGCTTATTTAGACTTTAAAAAGACATTCAACAGTGTTGGTCATCAAATGCTCTTCAAGGAATTATTCTGTGATGGGATAAGAAGGAAGTCCTTCTCAAGACCGAATAAAAATTGAAAGGTTGGAGTTAATGATATCAAGTTTTCTGCATATATGGAAGTTACTAGTAGAGTACAATGTGCTCACCATATTCGTAAAAGATGTAGGAAATCTTGATGGTTGTTGAGGTGACAGAGTTTGACACCTCAAAGTATTTAAAGATATTAAAGTCAGTGACTGAATGTGCAGGAAGGCCTTATAAGACTGACTGGTACAGAAGAGTGAAGGAGCAAAATTGCATTCAGTGTAAAATGGATGTAAAATTACACAGAAACAAACAATTCTAACAGAGCGATTGACTCTGCACATGCACTGAGTGTTATTTGGGTATTACCACTTAAGAAAAGGTCTTCAAAGCTCTTCAGAAAAAACAAACAAACAAACAGATTATCAGACAACTCTGGAGATAAAATCAAATAAACTATAACACATTATAATAACAATATACACCAGAAATGTGTACTCGTTATTGGAGTACTCTATATAGCTCCAGTACCACCTCCTGAAAAAGGATAGAGTAGAATTCGAAAACAGAAAAGAATGAAAAGCGCAGCCAAACAACTGAAATGGTTTCAGTACAAAAGCAAATTAAATAGACTAATACTCTTCCGTTTGATAGACAGACAGGTAATGAACAGTTTGTTCATTGTCTCTCCCAAGATAAGAATTAGGTGATACCAAAGGCAACCAGATTCGAAAGTAATATAAAGAAGTTTAATATGTAGTTATACCCTGGAAACATCTGGGTGTTGAATGTTGTGGTAAAGCTGACACTACTTCAGTAAACGGCTGGCTGATTTGTTGAAGAAAGGTTGATTGTGTTATGAAATACAAAGACATCTCTAACTCAGAAATCACAATTTACCAGAGACTAGGAGAATTTCTTCAGTATAAAAAAATATTTTCACCTACATATTTATGGCCACTGGCCACTGTTGAAGACAGGATGTTGGCCTAATTAGCTTTTGATTTAATCTGGAGTGGCGCGTCTCAAATTTCAAATTGACAGAATGGATGAGGAACAGTTCCACCAACATAACCAAAAATTCAGTCCAGACATGACTTTTACATAAATATGTTCAGATACATCAGGAGCATAACCTGAAGGACAATGCTGTCTTGAGAACGAATAAGTGTAAGGAAACCATGAATGGAAGCTTAGTCAGCAGAGCAGTGAGACTTTCAAACACCTTTGAGCAGGAACAGTTGGGGCTGTTTGCAAAATTACCATGAAGTACTGTGACACATCAAAACAGCAGACAAGAATCAGTGAACCCAGTGGTCTATTACAACCATGTTTTAAATATCAGAAAAAAAGAATTATGGGAAAATATTTCAGACTTGTGTCTTTTTTTTTTTTT
>NDXB01012553.1:256571-279301 GCA_002631895.1 Agapornis roseicollis | reverse complement strand
GTTTTTTTTCTTATTTCATTTTTTTTTTTTTTTTTTTTTTTTTTTTTTTTTTTTATTTTTCAAAGCATATCCTGTCCTATTATGCAGATGAAATTTTCCTCATCAGCACATAGGGTCAGCTATTCAGATGGTGTAAATCATTGACTGTAGTCAACAAATGATCTGGATTTACACCAGCTGGGAATCTGGCCTGTAGATATTAAGACAAGCAAATAATTCTCAGTGAATTATTTATAGGGTGAGTTTCACATGATTTTCTGCTTAGAAAAATCTTTGAATTATTGTGAGTTCTATGTAAAATTACTTCAGAATATTTTCTTTGGCAAAGAATTCTTTGGACTGCAGATACCTCAGTTTGCAGGTGATGAGTACATTGATGTAAGATTTTGTGAAGATACGAGTTTCTCAGACTATTGCAGACCACTTCCTCTGGTAGCTGTTCTTGGTGACACAACATTTAAAAATAAATAAATTCATATTATTAGTTTTTATTTATATTGTTTTACTGAATATAAGATCTAGAACTATGGAAGAGGTTTTGTCATACAATCCACTGGTAATTATTCCTTGACCACAGTGGAAGATCTCCTGAAATTTATAATTATGACCACATGGAACTGTATATGTCCTAGTGGAAGAACAATACAGTGGATTTGGTATAGGATACTTTTGGAAACCCGTCTGGAATTGCAGAGACCCTTCTTACCTGTTTGAGCAAGTCACTTTAGGTTCTCTATATCCCTTTTTTGCTACCTGTAAAATTTTGGAGTAATTCAGGTACTTTTAGGTTTCCAGAAGCTGAGCACTTATTCTGATAAACCTAAGAGGATTTCTGTATGCCTCATGGATAACTTATCCCATATACTTTAGACATGTCCTAGAATAGGACAGAGTTGCCTAACTCATTCTATGAGTGTCCTGGGTTCAGCAGTAGCGGTCATTTTTTCTTCTTCTTAGTAGCTGGTGCAGCATTGTGTTTTTGACTTTCGGCCTGGGAACAGAACTGATAGCACCAATGTTTTTAGTGATTGCTCAAATGTTTAGTCTGACCAAGGACTTTGTGAGTCTCATGCTCTGTCAGGGAAAAGGGGGAGGCTGGGAGGAAGCAGGAACAGGACACCTTTCCCAAACTAGCCAAAGAGCTATTCCATACCACAGCACGCCATGCCCAGGATGTAACGGAAGGTTATCCGGAAGGGCTGGTACTCTGAGGATTTGAAGGAGGTATCAGTCGGTGCTTGGTAGGGCTGGGTGGGGTGAGTTATCAGTTGGTGGGTGATGAGGTTCTGTATTCTCTTCCCTTGTGATTTTCTTTATCATTATTAGTATTGGTGGTAGCAGTAGTGATTTGTGTTATACTTTAGTTACTAAACCATTCTTATCTCAACCTGTGGGAGTTGCATTCTTTTGATTCTCCTCCCCATCCCTCTGGGAGCAGGGGGAGGGCAAGAAAGGGTGATTGAGTGAGTGAACGAGCTGCGTGGCTGGATTTAAACCATGACAATGAGGAACTCATTTTGCTTCTCTGAAACGTTCATGCTCTTACACTATTTGGACAGGAAATACTTCTTTTGAAATTAAAAAAAATAAATGAAACTGTTCATTTTGACAGTGTAAACAATTAGCATGCATATGCTTTTAATGTACTTCCTTTATTCTCTGAGGGCCAAAGACACTGCCATTTTTTAGTTTTAGCTTAAATTTCTGAATATTTATGCAGAGTTAACCCATTGTTTCGAGATAATGTTTCTTCTGTCTCAGTGACAATCTACCCCAGTTTAGTTAGGATGAAGCAGCTTGATAGTTACTATTACTCTTAACACCTTTTCCACAAAGCAACACTAGACATAGAACCCTATGAATTTAATTTCCTAAAGTCTAGAATCACAAAATGGTTTAAGTTGGAAGGGACACTAAAGATCATATAGTTCCCATACCCCTGCCACAGGCAGGAACACCTTCCATTAGACCAGGCTGTTCAAAGCCCCCTTCAACCTGCCCTTGAAAACTTCCACAGATGGGGCACCCACAGCTTCTCTGGGCAATGTCCCAGATATGTCTTTAATGTCCCTTTCAACCTAAATCACATGTTCTACTGCCTAACCACCCCCACAGTAAAGATCTTCCTAATATCTAATCCAATCTACCCTCTTCCAATTTAAGGTCATTCCCCCTTTTCTCATCCCTACATGCCCTTGTAAAAAGTCTCTCTCCAGGTTTTTTGTAGGCCCTTGTAGGGACTGGAAGGATGCTTTAATGTCTTCACGGAGCCTTCTCTTCTCTGGGCTTAACAAGTCCAACTCTTTCAGCCTTTCTCAGAAGTCCAGTCCTCTGATCACCTTGGCCATTCTTCTAGTGCCATTTCAAGCGCACTAGGACATTTAGCACAGCCCCATGAGGCTGGCAGATATTACACAGAATCAACAGAAGACTCTGGACAGTAGTGGAAGGTCAGACACACTACCTTAGGGTGCCTTAAATGGAAGTAGAAACCTGGTTTTAAGCAAAAGAATCATAGAATCATAGAATCAATCATAGAATCATAGAATAGTAAGGGTTGGAAAAGACCTTAAGATCATCTAGTTCCAACTCCCCTGCCATAGGCAGGGACACCTCACACTAAACCATGTCACTCAAGGCTCTGTCCAACCTGGCCTTGAACACCACCAGGGATTGAGCACTCACAACTTCCTTGGGCAACCCATTTCAGTGCCTCACCACCCTTACAATAAAGAACTTCCTCCTTAGATCCAGTCTAAATTTCCATTGTTTAAGTTCTAACCTGTTATCCCTTGTCCTATCACTACAGTTTGCAATGAAGTGTCCCTCCCCAGCATCCCTATAAGCCCCCTTCAGATACTGGAAGGCTGCTATGAGATCTCTACACAGCCTTCTCTCCTCCAGGCTAAACAATCCCAACTTTCTCAGCCTGTCTTCATATAGGAGATGCTCCAGTCCCCTGATCATCCTCGTGGCCCTCCTCTGGACTTGTTCGTTCCATGTCNCAGCCTTCTCTCCTCCAGGCTAAACAATCCCAACTTTCTCAGCCTGTCTTCATATAGGAGATGCTCCAGTCCCCTGATCATCCTCGTGGCCCTCCTCTGGACTTGTTCCAACAGTTCCATGTCCTTTTTATGTTGAGGACATCAGAACTGCACACAATACTCCAAGTGAGGTCTCACGAGAGTAGAGCAGAGTAGAGGGCAGGATCACCTCCTTCTACCAGCTGGTCATGCTCCTTTTTTAACCCGTTATCCTTTGTGCTTTTACTACAGTCCCTAATGAAGAGTCCCTTCATTAAGCTGTTGTAGAACAGCATTCAATCACTTAAACTCTAATGGCACTTTATATTCTATGAAGCATTTTACCTCCAGTTATTCTAGAAAGGTGTTAATCTCTCACATATCCTTCAGGTTCATGAAAACTTCTTCAACACCTTGAATTATCTTATTTAGAACTAACCAGCATTTAATCAGTGTGCATTGGCATTCAGATCCAGATGAAGACAACTGAGTTCAGTATGTTCATTCAGGTATCTAGATGTGCCCTAGGTACCTAAGCACCTGTTATAGTCAGTAGATAATTAGTAGATAAGAGTCAATTCAGTTGTATGCATACACATCTAACATCATTTGAAATACCCACTAGTTTTTCCAGCTCCTGTTCCAGAATAACGTGAGAATCACACAATGGTGGCATCACATTTGCCAGATATGTTTCAAATATCCTAATGTATTTTGATAATTCTTGTATTTTAGCAAACTGACTTCTAAACTGTCCTTCCTTGACTGTACTGACTAGGTTTCCATTAACTGTAAGAGAAACAGACAGCTATCACACCTAGAAATATGCTTATATAGGCACCCAAATTCAGTTGCCTTAATCACAAGCTAAATTCTGCACTATGGAGACATGTACAGTGAGAGGTCAATCTGAAAGGCTCAGAAATGGCATGAATATCTTGTGCTTTATCCTAGAGGAAAGTGCATTGATTCAGGATTAATTAACATGATCATAAACATGCTTTCTTTGGACAAGACTGGGTAAGTTTGAGAGAGTTGTGTGCCATTAATATTATTCAGCCTGAGATGTGTACAGCATGACATATCTGTGATAGGTGTCTAAATGGCATTTATTATTGGGAGAAAGAAGCATACGCCTAACTTACATTTTAACTTCTAACACTGGATGGAACTTACCACATTAGATGAAACTTTTTCACCATTATTTTCTCATTTTAAATGACAAAGAGAAGTTGTTTCTTCAGCTGATATGTATGTGTTTATCACGAGTTACTCATATAATATTGTACTGTTTACAGTATTCTTACCTATGTGAATTTCTTCTGAGCTTCAGTATAAAAAATATCACTAATAAAAATAAACTTTTCAGGATTATTTCAGCATAAGATTTTTAGGATGATTCACAGCTCAATTTCCAAAATAAGATTCAGAAGTCATTTTTCCCTGGGACGAAAAATGCAAATAAATTACTTAGAAAAAAATGTTAAAAAATGTCACTGTAGATTACCATAGTTTTAGATGCTCTACTGGAGTCATGCCTCCATGTTAAATATACATAACTCAAGATATTAGTTCTCCCTGCACAAGGGAGTTTTGAATCTAAAATCTGTCCTCTGCTTCTCTTACTCCATTGAAACAGCATTGTTGCCTATATACTTCAGCATATACTGCAATATAAGAAGTGATACAATTTTTATTTGATGTTCCTGTGAGCAGCTTTTATTGTGGGAAGCGGGTTCCAAAGGTAATAATTGTTGTATGCATGGCATGCCAATCTGATCAATAGACTGCTGAAGCATGTGTGGCCAGCTCTGCCCAGCTCCACCATTTGCAACCTAATTAGCAGCTGCTCAGAGATGGGAAACAGGTGCAGATCCGGGCCCAGGCCAGGGAAGTCTGCCTATAATTAACAAGGAAAAAAGGGTCAGATATTGGGAAGAATATCAAATCTAGGTCCACTGGGGCTATCATGCTGGCCTCAAAGGCATAGTCACCTGAGATCTTAGGCATGGTAATGTAAATTATGCAAGCTTTCAAACAACATGGCTGCATAATCAGTTGGCAGGGAAGAAATGACTGGCTGTTTTTGTGTAGATTAGTCTGAGCAGTTAAGAAAAAAAAGGATTTCAGTGCTCTCACTCTGTTGCTTTTTTGTTTGTCAAATAACAGTGGTTTGCTGTTGAATAAACAGCAGAGAGAATGCCTGACTTGCCTACTGGTAGTAGTAAAATGCAGACATATTATTGAACTCTGAGATTTTATTTCATCATCAAACTGAGTGAAGACTTATATATGCAGAAAAACTGATTCTGAATTAACAAGGATAGCCCTGGTTAGCACTTCTATGGGCTCATGAGCTGGAAATTGAAACATTTCTAGTATAATCATTATTTTCTATCTATATTTGTGTAACTTGTGAAAAAACAAATTACTTCTTTTGGATACTAAAAAGAAAATGTTTGATGACTGGTTGATACTGGCTGAGGTCATGGTACCCGGGGCATCAGCTGGAGTTCCAGATCTCATTGGGCTGAGCAGAATATTTGTATGAGAGAAAAAGAAAGCTTTTTAGGTCAGAGGAAAAAAGTAGGAAACCACCCCAATGTAGTTAAAATGTACTGATGACTTGACAGAACTTTCTGGATGCCAACAGGTACTTCAAAGGAAGGATTGTTTCCCCATGAGGTAAGGCATAATTCTTTGGTTTGCCCTTTGAAATTTTATCTGATTAGCTTCAGTTCTGTAGCAGAGCAGAGGCTAATCACATACATTTATACTAATGAGTTTATTACAATACATATCTAATTGAGATGTAATCAATATGTCATTACATACAGGCAGACAACCATAAACAAACTTGGGACCACCTTTAAACCAGTAGGATGCAGAGAAAACAAGCTTAAATTAAAAAGAAGGAAGGCAAAGGACTTCTTGGTCTCTTTCATTGCCAAACTTCTGCATATATCTCCCCAAATGTGTACTTTTAGTGAAAGAGTAGCCAGGGAGTAATGTCTGTGCTTATTTTTCACTAATCTTTGCAGAATAGATATTTTCCTGCTTCTTAACATCTAATTTCTTTACCTAAAAAGATATATTATATAATTTCTCAAAACCACCATGAGAACTGAATCAAAATAATAATAATAATACCCTGCTGAAAGTGCAAGTATTTTGTAACTAGAAACCAGAAAGGCTGTGAAATCATTCTAGCTATTTGGATTTTTTGGTTTTCAGGTGTTTGGCTGTTGAAAGTTCCAGTTTCCAAACATTTATAGGATTCTGATTTCTTGGTCTGCTTTAACATAGGAAATATACATACGAATTATCATTATTCAGTATTATTTATATTATGGCAGAATATAACAGCAGAAATAATGAAAACAACATAAGTAGTTTTGTTTTTTTTTTTTTAAGAGGAAGGATGCTCATGTGTTTACAAGGCTGACTAAAATGAAAATTGAATATTTCTTAAAGCAAACATATTTCTGGGATCTCCATATCACTGTTGGAAATGATATCCTGGGCAGTGTAGGAGATGACTTGCTGACCTGCCTGTGGAAGTGACAAGCAGTGGGAGGAACCACAAAAGCATCTAGAAGTCAAATAGCCTCTGAGGGTAAGCGGCATATATGAGGGTAAGCATGATATCCATGCCCACACAATACATGTTCCTGCAGACACTGGAAATCTGCCCAGAACATGTCCGGATAGCTGGAGCACAAACTCTGGAGGAATATGAGCATTTATTACTCTGGATTTTTATATGTGTGATTAGCTGGTAAAAGTGGTGACTCTATAAAAAGTGACTGATTCCAGAGATTTGGAGCTTGCATGGCCAAGCAGATCTGCTTCACTAAAGGTATACCACTGGATATCAGGTTGTACATGCTGCCCTTCTAGTTTTTGTGTCAAAACCTTCAGTGGAGTTGACATGCTGCTTCTAAATTTTTAGTGCTGGTGAATCTGGTAAAAAAATATTTTACTTGGAATTTTTTAACTGACTCAGTCTAGACAAAAGAAATAGTGAAAGGACAGGGGAAAGGGAATATTATTAGCTTTGATCAACACATGGGGAATTGAGCCACAGTGGATTTAAAACCCTTGCCCAGGATCATGTAAGAAGTTGAGGATGAGCTGGAAATGTATGCCAGGACTTTATTTAGTATACTCTTTTACTTCCACTAAAGGGCAATCCATGGCAGGGGGGTTGGAACTAGATGATCTTAAGGTCCTTTCCAACCCTAACTATTCTATGATTTTATGATTCTATGAGTCTATGATTCTATGGAGCTCTATCTTAAAAGCAAAAAAGGTAGCAAACAAAATATTACTGGCTTTCGACTCAATCACATTGTGATCATAAAAAAGGTAAATTTTCTACATCCTTTAGAAAGATAAACCCCAAATACTAGAATTTAGGGGGAAAAAAAGACATTACAGTATTTTATTCACACATTATTTATTTATTTTTCTTATTCTAAGTATAAATCTAGAAGTAAATTTACAGAATTGCCTCATTTTTGCATGCTGGTCTTATGATTACACACATAGATCCAGAAAAAATCTTGGAAAAACTGACCAGATTTTTAGTAATCATTTGCCCAATATTGTCTGTGGTTCTACAGATTATTGAAGGTTAATGATGCTGATTAAGAAGCCCAAATACAGCCATATTTACTTTTTCTTAAAATAAAGCTCTTTTTCATTTATCTCTTGTTCTTGCTCTCATAGCAGCAATGGTGGGAACTGTTTTAATTTTAAGTGGCTCAGACTGCAGTATAATATGGAACGTCTGACAAAGCCACACAAAGTAAAATACAAATAACTCCATAGCATACTGGAAAAGTAAAGCAATGTGAAATTCTTCAAGTATCAGTAACTTCAGCTTCTTGAGTCTTCTGAAGAAAATGATTCCAAGAATAAAGAGAGCACTTTATAGCTGGAGATAATTTGGAGATGGGAAGTATGACTGTCATTTGAATTTGACAACTTGAATTCCCAAGACAGGTTTTTTTGATTATTCTTGTTCAAAAATTTCAGTCCTGATTCTAGAACGACACCCTTTATACCTAACATACAAAGTAAAGGAAATATTTATATATATTCTGCATATGCGAAGTTACACGCACACATTTTCAAATCCCAAGTGATTTGAAAGTGATCAATTAATCATTACAGTACCCCTGGGACAAGAATATTATCTCCAATTTAGAAGCAGAGAAATGGATGAAAACAGTTCAAGTGATTTATTCAGAGTAAAAAGTCAGCAGAGTAAAGGAACTAATTATGACTCATTTCTAACTCCTTGCATGATCTACATATTCCTGCAGGTTATTGAACACAATATTGGAACCCTACGTGCAAACACCCTGAAAGTTGCAATAATTCACATTGAATTGACCTCTAACTCTATAGGGATTTGTATAAGAAGTCCTGCCTTTGCTATAACATTTTGTAGCACAAACTCAACTACAGAATAAAAAATCCTCAGCATTTACCACTGGGTTATAATTATAACTGTACATTTCACTGTCCCAGTAGGTATGAAACACCTAGCTAATTATTTGTTAGTCTAATGAAAGGTATTGCCACCCCTTACTAGCCTTATTTAATTTCTATTCTTAAGGGTATCACAACTAAACTAAGCAGTCTTGTAATTTAAAGCAGAAAATATAATCAGAGTCGTTGGAGTTATGGTGATCAAAGCAGATAACAGAAATCTTGACATTTTTTACGTGATTAAACTGAAAGTACCTTTCTGAAATAAACCTCTATAATATAGCTCATGCTTCTTAGGAACAGAGATTTTCAGTGGACTGTCTGGCTCATGGAAAAGCTATTTCTTCTCTGAAAATGTATCCCTAAAGTAGTTCAGGGTTTGGAGTCTTTTTTTTGTTTCTCTCCTTGCTACTGTCATTAACCCTGTCTAGTCACCATTACAAGCACCAGACAAGGCAATCCAATGCTGAGGCACTAAATTATTGCCAGCCCATTTGTACCATCTGCTGCACAAGTGTCTGTTGATGGAAGGGGTGGTGGGGCACCTGGTGACTATGATGTCAAAACAACATTTGTAGGGGACACATGGAAGAGCAAAAGGACTTCATAAACAAAGTACTGGAGCAGGCAATAAACTGAGATTAGCAGAGACTCCAAAGCAAGAAAAACGGATGCCGTTCTGCTTGACTATTTTAAGAATCCCAGCCACATACGTTGTGATTACCTACTCAGAGTGGGAGCAAAGTTGTATTTTGCTGCTTATATATTACAAAAGTGAGGCTATTGCTGCTATAGAAAATCATACAGAATAACAGAAAAAAAGATAAATAAGAAAGAGAGCTTTGGGCAGTCAGGCTTGCTCAGCGTATGCTGGAGGAATGGAGAAGGAAGGGAGAATGAGTACTACTGCTGGGAGGGGTGTCCACTCCATCCTTCAGAGGCAGGTTGTGTTTCTAGGGTTTGGTGTAGAAATAGCTGGCAGTTCGATTAAGGATGTTTTCCCATCATCTCTATGTAGCCTGTTTTTCTCTTTTCCTTATATAATGTGACAACACATTTTTTTATTTTCATAAACTACTAATGGAACAAAGCATAAATGTTCACCCTAAAATCTGTCTTATTCTACCTTTATTGATTATCCTCTCCCTGCACAGGACTGTGCTAAGCTCCTAAATGTAAACACCCTAGAAACATCTCTAGAAAAGATAAGGTTTTCTATTTACCATGTGTTGCAAATGAGTTAATCTCTGCTTATAGGCATCTGCAACCATTCTTAGTGTACCTGTTAGTTATCTGCTCAATTTCTTTCCTCAGAAGACTTCAGATCTCTCATATAATTTTCTTCCAGCATTCATGACTGCATCATTGAATGTAACTGGTTTTTCAATGACTTTTAAATATATTTTAAAATAATTTTGCATAAACTCCATATGAGGTGCATTTTCTGTTTCTCTAGTGCAATCTCTCTCTCTCAGTATTTCTCTAAAGGGACATGGATTTATAGCACAAACTTTAAGTTTATTTGATTCAGTAAGGTTCATTGCTGGAGGCAACGTTATGCAATAGCTGAAAATCTTACAAATTTCAGATGGTGAAGGTTCTTTAGTGGCCTTTAAGGTTTTTGTTTCTTTATTCACATCCATGAATTGCAAGATGTAAGTTTTGCATTCTCTAATTGGCTTCCTAAAAAGTCTTATTTTCCTTTTTATCCTTGTTCCTTTCCAATTAACATTCTGAACATGAACAACAGACACAGATATATTACTTATTAAAAGCGTGATTGTTATTTTCAGGTCTGCTCCATATGTTCAGTTGTAATAATAATGTGCATCTTCATGTCTGAAATAATGCATAAGAATTGAGTAACACAAATCCTCACACTCCAAGTTAGAAAACAAAAAGCCTAATGTGAAGTGTTTTACAAGGCATTAACCCATCCTGTAGGAAGGTGAGTTTCTCAGGACCATGAGACCAGATAGCTGAAGAATCCAAGATGTGCAGTTTCTATGAGACAATATATCAGGTTTATTTTGCCCATAGTGGTATCTCCAAAGTCTCTGCAAATGTTTTTCCTGTTTTAGTCTTTTAATCTTTTTAAAGAGTTCTGTGAACATTTATACTTCTTGGACCAACTTCAGAAGTCTTTCAGGAACAGCTGCATGTCTTGCTTCCAATTTAATTGAATCTTTCTCTTTGCAGTCTTTCCCCATTGTTAGATTTTCTGTATCTCTAAGGATCTCTTTCACTTTCCTGTAGACCCACTTGCTATCTTTATTGACATATATTGTCCAGTTGAAGCCTCAGAGTACAGTGAAATTATTTTACTTCTTTTAGAAATCTTTATACTTCCCAGGCTGACAGTTAACTCTTTGAAACACAATGAGAGAGATGAGTTCCTGTTCCTGTAGTATGTAAGTATTTTTGGAGAAATGCTGACTACTTAAACATCTTCCATTCTGCACCAGCACAATTCATTTTTACTGTGTGACTGTAGAACTTTGCACTGGGGCTTATTGAATGAAATCTACTTGTGATGATAATTTTGATTTATAATCCTTTCCTCTAACACACTCGCAATCCTCTTAACTGGAGCTGTTCTCAGTACTGTCTGTCTCAGCTCTGATTATGCTGTTGGGAAACTCAAATGAGAATGTAGCATTGAGTCATACTCATTCATGTGGGTTAAAAAGGATGAGCATGATCAGAAGGAGCCCTTTGGTGTCTAATATTTCTTCAAGCTTCTCTACCATGTGCACACAACAGGCACTTACCATTACTTGGACCAGGAATCTGAACATACTTCTTGGATATAGCTTGAAAGATTATACATTAGGAGACTATTGCAAAAGGATCCTCTATTCCATTTTGGCCTGAGATGACCTTAGCACTTTTCAATGATAGGATTAAGAAATTGGAGAGAAATTATAACAAATGAGTATTTCCCAGAGGAAAATTCACCTTCTCTAATTGAATATTTTTCTGCTCACTTATTATAAGAATCCAGAATCTGCTAAAATAAAAGCTCATGAACCATTATTGAACATATTTATTATTATAGATACAACCAAGCTACAATAAAAAAGGAGCAAATGTTCATGTCATAATTGCAAATCTGATATGAATTGGTGATAATTAAGTCAATTATTAATTAACTCTTCTAATTCATTCTATGCCTTTGTCAGCCTAGGTGTAGAGGTTAAGGTTATATTTTTTTTCAATGCATTGCAAATAATGTTTTGTTTTGTTTTGTTTTTAAATGAGGGAACAAAAGTTTATTTGCAAGACTTGGAAGAGAAGTCAGATTTTGAAAGCCTATTTTGCTGTTTGACTGCATTGTTCTGGCTTCAGACTTTCCTAAGCTTCTAGTTTCTGTGTTCTACATAGAGTTACTTTATTTTCTGTGTGTGTGTGTGTTCACAAATTCTTCTGTTGAAAAGTTAATAGAAACCAGACAAGTTTTAGTTGACCTCATAATAAAGTTTTGTTCTCATAATCAGAAGACGCAATTTTGCAGTGTCTCCAAATACATTTAAGTGCCAGGCCTGCGGAGAAGAAAATACCTGAATAACAGTGATATAACATTTCCAGATACTGATTTACTGCCTTGGGAGAGAGCCTGTAATGTTCCATAGCAGAAAAAAAATGACAGCCTTATTTTATGAAGCAAAACAAGTATGCAATTTTCTGTGATAATGAAGAGCTATTAAGCCTTTTCTTATGTCTTTTGGATAAGACATAAAATTAAGGTTCTGACCATATCTGCCATTACACATTCAATAGCATTTTTTATCTAGCCATGTACCTCTCTACCTGTATCCTTACTGGTGTGGTTTTCAGCTCTTTGGTGCTGGAGTTAATTTTGCTATCCCACCATCTGCACTCTGTTGAAATATGTGTGACTTTATTTTGCTTGCACAATGACATACTTTAGTTTCTTTTGGAAAAAACAGTTTTTGTTTCTCAAGCTGAGCCAGGTGTGTTTCAGTTCTATTTGTCAAACAGAGATTGTTTTTCATCCAAGAAGGAGCTGCAAATGTAATCCAAGATTTACATACACTGCACAGTGATGTTGGCCTTCCGCTTTTTTGGTGAAGTACCAATTAGCCACTGACTAGAAAAAGAATATGAGCTCCAAAAAATTTTCTGCAGATTAGAAAACTTTATACTAGTGCTTGGAAATGCCTGAGAGGTAACTTAAATAATGGACTATTCCAAGGTCATTCCTATAATGTCTAAGAGGGAAAAAGTAATTCATCTGAACATGATATTCATAAAAAACTCCAATATCTTTATGACAAATCTTTTTTGATTTCAGAGCATCTGGATAACTTTGTTATATAGGCAGCCGCTCATGTAATCTGGAATATTGTCTTATTTTCATAATAACAAAGTTTGCCTTAGGGTTTACTGTTAATTAATCATGTCCAAATATTAACTGACATCCGTTCTTGGGTGTGAGTGAAACTCTCCCCCAGGGCACCCCCTCTGTGGAAAATTTAGCGCTTCCATTTAGAAAATGAAATGGATGTAATGCTCAAAGAACTAGGACAGTGGTATACAAGGGAAAAAAAACATCTCACATTATCTGGGTGAAGATAGGAAAAGGACCAGCTGACTTAGGAGCCAGCTGAGGAGGAAGTCATCAGTTTTGGCAGAGTTTGGGTGAAAGAAGGGAGAAAGGAAGAACAAGTAAGGAGCTGCTATCTATCCCAGGGGTCACACTGGTGTAAATCCAAATGGACTCTAATGTGAGTAGACGACCTGATCTTTGATAAATATTACATTAATTTTACATTCTTTGTGATCTCTGTTGCTTAATGGAGTTATTATCGACTTACACAGAGTGAATGAAGATAGACCTAACCCTAGTGAGAAAATTCATTTTGTTAGGAGAGTAATTGAGAT
The DNA here is from genome assembly GCA_002631895.1 of Agapornis roseicollis. NCBI lineage: Eukaryota > Metazoa > Chordata > Aves > Psittaciformes > Psittacidae > Agapornis > Agapornis roseicollis. Next base: position 265,874 of record NDXB01012553.1, on the reverse strand, counting down.
GAGCATACCCATATGGAATCTTTCTATATACATATAGATGTATACATATATATATATACTTCAGTGAGTCTTTTTTATATATAAAAAAGACTCACTGAAGTTTATGAGAACCTTTAAAATGTCATGAAAATGAACAATGAGTGTTTGAAAGATTTTTCTTTCATTTATGGAATTTAAAATAACAATCTTGTGGAATGAGGTTATTACAATGTACGTGTGAAAAGAACACACATTGAGACTGCCACATGGAAATAACTTGTAATCTTTACACAGGGAGATTTCACTCCCACTGTTTCTTCATCCTATTGAACATAAGAAAAACCACATTGAAGTGCTGATTTCTTTCCATCAGGTATAAGAGAGTATTACTCACCAATACATATAAAATACTGTAAAACATATTCTATGTAGATACTTATTCTTTTATGCATACACTTATTTGAGAGTCCTGTTCTCAGGGAAGTATCTCTGCTCCCCTGGCCAAGAGTATTTACCTGCCTAAATGCTAATGTACCTCAACAGCGTGGACTAACACACGTTTTTTAAGGGTCTAATAATTGCCAACTTTCAATAGTTTGTTGCTATTCTTCTAGTGCAACAGGCAATCCTCTATCCAGTTTCAAATCTTAACTACAAAAGAATGTTTTAATTTAATAAAAAAAATGTCTTTCATTTTCTCTCTTTATAAAAAGTTCAGTAATGAAATGGCTTGGAAGCTGTAATTAATTGATTAGCTTTATATATATAGCTGTTTTTGCAAAAGAGGTGTGTCATTTAAGAAACTAAGCTAGGCTTAAATAATGTATTTTCAAAAAGTATAGTTCAATGTTAGTGTTACAGCAGAAGTACTTTCAGGCAACATGTATTGCATTATTCTCTTATAGTCTTTGCACTGAGTTCGCTGTGTCGGAAATGACCATATTACTGGTCTAAAAATGTCTAATAAAGAAGGAGATTATCAAAGAGATTAAGGTCCCTACTATAGCAGTATACACATGTAAAGATGTAGCCAGAGAGAATCGGAGCTCTAGGGAAGTTGAAGTCTAGCTTTCAGAACAAATATGAAATTTTCAAAGATTTCTGGTCACTAAATGTGCAGGTAGACAGTGAGTTAAATACAAGGTGAGTCATTGAAAGCTATAGTAAAAAGTAGATTCCATTCACTCACGCGGTGTAAGATGCTTTGTATAAACGTATGTTATTCTATGTTTCCTGCTTGAAAACTGCTGTTCAAGCCCATTCTACTTTGAGGAATAGATGGGGAGCAACTTGCTTACACTTCCATACTTGACCATTGAATTAACAAGGAACAGAATGAGCATTGCCATTTCCAGCTCTCGCTTAAAATTTCCCCTCCTTATAATTCCCAATGGTAATTACAGTAAGTTCAGGTGAGTCTTTTTTCTCAAACATACGTTGACGGTAGATTGAGATTGTATTGTTTTTCCTTTGCTGACTGCAATTTTCTTGTTCAGATCATCCATTACTATTAGGTCTGGTATACTGTGTCTTGTTCTAGTCCCTGTAATATTGGAAAAATATTGATAAAGTGCAGTGACTTCAGTGGAAGGCCACCATGCCAATTAGCACTGGAGCACTTGCCCCATGAAGAAAGCCTGGGGGAATGAATTTTTTTTTAGCTGGGAGAATAGATGGCTTTGGGTAGCTGGGGGAAAGCTACCCAAACTGTCCTTCATATAAGTATCAGTACGGTGCCAAGGAGACAGAACCAGGCTCTCCCATAGTGGTGCATGACAGGAGGACAAAACCCAGAAATTCTGACAAGATATAAGGAGAAACTTGTACCATGAGGGCAATCAAAAAATGGAAGAGGTTGCTCAAGCTGGTTGTGCAGTCTCCCTCCTCAAAGGCTTTGAACAACTAACTGGGAAGAGCCCTGAGCTAATGATGTCCCTGATTTGATCTGGAGGTTTGACTAGAGATCCCTTCCTGAGGCACCTTCCAACCTCTATTAAGTCTGTGAACCTGTACAGTTGTGCATTTATTATATGATTCTGGAACGTCAATACAGATGTATTTTTTATTTTGCTGGGCTGTTTATACACACAGCTTTTCTTCTCAATTCCTTGCCTTGCATTTATGCAAAGCTCATTTTATCTCACATTAAAAGTTGCTGATGTTTCCAATGTTTTATTGCATTATATTGATAAGTTCTTCCATGACCCATGGCTAAGAAGTCATTCCTAGTTGACGCTTAACTTTTAGTTTCTTTTGCAGTCTTTGCTGAATTGCTTTTTTGCTCTTGTAAAATGTATTCAATATCACTAATACACGACAGATAAGTGAATGTTCTGGCAGATTCCAACCTCAGGAAAATAAACCATTTTAAGTCTAAATTTATATCAAACTATCCCTCCCTGTATGTACATATTTTGACACCTTTGTCAACACAATTTCACTGTGCTTTTATGGAATATCTAATATTTCTTGAAACCCCTTAAAGTAGATAAGTAAAATTCAGGCACTTCTCCTACTTTATTGAGGTTTCACAGCTCCATTTACAGTTTAGTTCTTCAGAGAGTTCTGGAACAAAAGCTGGAAATAGGAACCGAGAGCTTTGAAAAAGTTAAAAGAAAAGCAAATGTACTTGTGTTTGTGGGTATGAATGTAAGTATATATGCCTGCATGTTTCTGTTACACAGTTTTCTTCCACTTCTCTTTTACAGACCTTAGAATTTTTCATATTGTCAAGTTTTGTGCTGTAAACCCAAGTTTGGTATGAGTTACAGCAGCTCATATTGAAAGGCTGTCAGTTCTGCTCCTTGGAATTTGACTGAAAAAAAGAAGTCACCACTCCATAAAATATGCTAGGGACTCAGAGTATGACTGGAGTAGGCAAAAGGTGATGTCCTGATGCATAATTACTCATACCATTTTGCCAGGGTATACTGGAAATTTTACTGGCATTGATAGTTTTCAACAAAACAATTTCATTTTTTGCAGCTTTCATATGCCAGTGAGGCATTCAGTGCAGCATTCATGGCTGAGATCCACTGCTGCCTAGGACACAAGAATATTATGGAGAAATCAGGAACTTCACATAAGAATTCAGTAGGCAACAAAATTACATTTCTATTTGTATTTTCTGACCCACAGGCCATATGACTGCATATGCCCATACCATTAAACACTTTTAACCTTTAAAATGTAATAGGTACACTTCAAATCCTGTTGATAATGGTTCCTGGACTGTGTTGATTCAGAAACTGTGCAACCTCCCCACGGCAGGGGGGTTGGAACTTGATGATCTTAAGGTTCTTTCCAACCCTAACTAGTCTATGATTCTAAATATTGCATTGCATTTTGCTTGTTTACCTGGGTAAAAAAATGTCCCAGGCATTATACTGATCAGATAACTCAATAAGTTTCCAGTGCCTGTATCCAGGATCTGATGGTGTTCATATTACCAAAACTGACAAAGTTCAGGTGCCTGACAGCTGAGCAAAAACTGGGAAAACTGTCTTAATGATAAGACTATTGAAGAATACACTACTAGAGAATTATTCCTCTTAAATTGTATGTGTGGTTGTAAAAGCACATAAATTTCTTACTCCCTTATTTGATCAATAGGGTGTGTATCAGAAAATCATGGCTGGAAGCAAATTGGTATGAAATTAGGCAGGCTTCCACTACCACTATAACATATTTCTGAAGATAATGAAGACTTAGGAGCCAAAGTCCTTAGGTGATGGTAATTTATGTGTGCTAATTCACTGTACATTTTGTAAATTTGAACATAAGAAAAAGAAACAGAGTTTTTGAAAAAGTAAGCTTTTTAGGAACAAAAGCAGAAAATGAGGAAAAACTAGAAGAATAAAACCTGCTGATTCTTCAGATTCCATAGAAGTATATGGTGCCCCCAAAATATTCTTAAAAACTCTAAAAATTATGTATCTTATTTTTTTTTTTCATTTAGTTTTGGGGGTTTTTTTACTATTGCCAGCAACTTTGTTTGCAATATAAAATATTAAATTTTGTCACAGGTGTCAAGTCAATCATTTTGCTAGTTAGCTTGTTTGGAAGAAATAATAGCCTCTGTAGAGTTGTTCCTAAGTTACTTTGTGTCACTGTCTTTGCATTTCTTGTGTGTGGGTAGAGTTCTGTCCTAATGTTACATAACAGTGATCTCTCCAGGCACAGAAAATTTCAGAAGCTTATAGAAATTTCAGCCTTGGACAGTACAAAATAAATGAAACATCACACAGCTTTTGAGAAGGGGGAATTTTTATTGGTCTGGTTTGTTCCACCTGTCATCCTTTTCCAATAAATTGTTGCAGACTATCTGCGTCTTATGCTGTAGGAGTCACAGCATAGACTAGTTATAATCATGTTTATTAAATGCCACAATAGGGGAAAAAGCCAGCTTCAACATCTCATGTCATATGTGACTGTTGATTGCTGTGCATGTCTAAGTAAGAAATGGGAATAATGAAAAATCCACCAGCAGACCCATGATAAGCAATGATCCATAGGTAAATCAATTACTTGCTAACCTGTGGTGCATTTCCTCCACTTCATGTCTTTTCTGCTTTTTCCTCTTCTTCCTCACATACAGGTTGGGACACGTATGAAAATCTAAGTGCCTACTGAGACCAAAACTCAAACCTTTGCAAATAATGGTAATTGGAGTCAGAAAACTTTGTTTGAGCATCTTTATACTGAAGGAGAGCATGAATGTTGACACGAAAAAAAAGGAATAAGTGGTGGGAGCAATAGAACTGTTTCTCTGGCAAAGTAACAAGACTTGTCTGTTAGTGTGGAACAAAATCTTGTTAGTGCGGGACCAAAGACTGTTGCCTTTATCAAAACAAATAGCAAAACAGTTGGGATAGAGTGCAAAAGAATTTACTACACAGATAAGGATGGCAGGTAGGAAAAGTAGAGACTAAAGTAGTAACAATAATCATATGTCACAGTGAAGACTACAAGAAAGAAATGGCAAAGAACTGAGCACAGAGGTACTATATGAATTTACATGGCTTCCAAAATGCTGTATGGATTTTAAAAAGGGGTTGAGATAAAAATAATTAGCAGCAAAAAGGGAAAAGGAAAAAAAAAATCAAGTTATGTATGCAATTTTTCAAACCCAGGGCAGATATTTTCAAAGGTGCTTAAATTAATATGAGCTCTGTAGCTAATTCCCCTAGCTAGTTTTGAACCTTTGCACATAGATGCTTACCAGTGGGCTGCTATACCCATAATTAGGCCCTTAAATCAAAGAAAGCTAGTTTCAGAGAAGCTGACCTCTTCTTAAAGTTACTGAGTTCAACTCTTTTGAAGATCAGGTCACTTTGATTTAGGTCTTGGGTATATAGCCTGGGTATTTTGACCTCCAGAGGCATCTTGAACAAGTGTCACAGGATTGCAACCATGTCCACTCAGTATTGCAAAATGAAAAGAAAGTACTGCAAAGGCCTCTGTGCAGAAGAGACAGCCTGGTACAATAGGAATATTGAGAGCCATGTTATGGTCCCACTGACTCAACATGAGATAATTGCAGGAAGGACAACTGATTCTCTGCAGGTTGCACAGTTCTGTTCAGATGTTTTTCTCCATGTCACTCCAGATGGGAAGCTGCACATGAGTGGAATAAGAGCCAGTCATGAGGCTTAACTTGCAGATAGGTGACTGGCCCACAGTTCAAATGATTTGGTTTATTTCCTTATGCTAAGATTTCTGGGTCAATGTTGGCCTAGAATATCTCCTTTTCTTACTTCAAATCGAGGCAAGCAGCACTGCTGAAAACAGGTGGGCTATTCTGCCACTCTGGGGAGGTATCCATGATGTGACTCTACTTGAGGGTTCAATTTCTTGGTAGTGCAGAAAGAAAACCAAACCTCTATTCCAGATGGTTGTTGTCCTCAGAGGTTTTTCTTTATCTATTTCAGTTACTGTAGTGCAGGCAAAATACTGTTTGTAGTTCCCATAACAGACAAGGAGACCTTAGCCACATCTTTAGTTCTAGCCTGGTCTAGCCTAGTCTCATCCATAGCCATGTTTACAAAAGAAAGTCCAAGGAGATATATAGGTTGGTTCTGCACTTATTTAACTGATATAATTCAAATCTCAAGGTACACATTTTACAACTGATGATGCTTGTGAGATTTTCAGGTAGTGACAATACACTGCTGGAAGCAGGGAGAGGATTAACATTATCTTTAATAGCCCCCAAAGCTATTTTGCCATGAATTTTTTTTCTAGTACAATTGCAATGGGTTTGTACAATGATCCTGTGTATTAAAACTTCCATTTCTCTCTCTCTTTCATCCCCTTTCTTCCTTTCTTCTTTACATCCCTCTCTTTTGCCAAGATCTGTTCTTTTTTTCACTTGTCACAAAATTTCCTTTTTCCTTAACTCTTACTTCATTAGCCGTCATCCGTCAGTGAGCTCATATAGGCACTGACTTTGCACTACACAAGTTAGTCAATAAGAGTAACAACTGCCTTGCTTGGTGGCTTTGATGCTGCATCCTAAGATTAGGAGGGCTGAGCTGGAAAAGAAATCAATTATATTACCTGAAATCATTGTTCATTACCTGAACAGACTAATACTCCTGCTCTTCCTATCTAAGAGTGATTCTCTAGCTTAGGCAAGCATAAAATATATGATGTAGCTCATAGTGCATGAGAAAAGTGACAGATTGAGAGCTGGGAACTTGCATATTAAAAACCAATGGAAAACAGAATACAGTTTCAATAATTTTTGCTTTAATGGCTTCACACATAGGCTGCAGGGCTGCAGGAAGCATTATGACTGTCTCCTCTGACCTCTTGCATTACATGGGCTGTTGAACTGAGCAAATTGATCTCTGCAGCAGGCTCATAACTTGGGTTGAGTTTATATGAGAGCCTAAAAGCATCAGCTGGAGCATCAATACTGCATCTGTGTGCTGACAATGCTTAGGAGTTTACAGCCATCTACTGCAGTTGTGTCATCCCACCATGTTTCCATGACAGTAACTATATCATAATGACTTCCAGCTGCTCCAGTTTGTTGCCCATGTTGTCTGCATTGGTGTAGATGCACTTCAGTTGATCCTGCCACCTTTTTGTAGGGAGAAGCCCTAATTCCTACATGACTGTTCTTAATTGTTTCTGCAATTTCTAACACATCAGTAATCCTTGTATCTTTGCTGCTTCCTCATTCTCCATCCCTTACTACACTGAGAAGGCAGACTGAAGTACATTTCTAGCACATCACCCTTCAAACACTGGTGTGCTGTCCTCAGGCTTATCTCCAGTGATCCTATTTTTATAATTTGAGAATGATGTACCCTGTCTGTTGCCAGTAGGTCTGGTATCATGTAGATTGACCCATGACCAAAACACCCCAAATTTTGTTGGTGACACCAGGCTTGGAGCCAGGTATTGATCTGCTGTCTCTTCCTATTTCTTCCCTCATCATTCCCTGCAATTGGAAGTGTAGAGAACACTGCTTGTGGTCCTGATCTCTTAACCTGCCATCCTAAGGCCAGAGGTATCTCTTGATTGTCCTCAGACTTCTTGTAGCAACTTCAGTGCTGACTACCTGAAAAATCAATAATGAATGGGTAATAATCTGAGGGCTGTATCAAGGCAGGAAGTTTTCTCTTTGTATCTTTAACGCAGGCCCCAGGGAGACAGCAGACTTCACTAAGAAGCGGATCCAGTCTACATACTAGGCCTTCTGTTCCCTGCAGAAGGGAGACTCGTAAGACCATGACCAGTCTTTTTTAATTTTTGGAAGCAGTTTTGATGCAGGGCATAGACCAACTTATCCTTGATGACAACTCAATGCTAGATAAACCATCTTCCTTGTTCGGTTCCACATGCAGAACCTTGTACCTAATGTGCAAGGGCCTCTGTAGAAGTGATGTAGAGAGAACACATGCCTTGTTTGACTCCTATCCCATAAGTCATTGTATTCAGCCAGGCGGAAGGAGGAGAGGGAATCCCCTGTGACATGCATCCATCCTATGTGCATGTTGCCATTCCAGAGAAGGCAAAATGTGATTTCAGTAGTCTGTCGCTTGCTGTCAGTGATACCCCTCAAACTACTCACCTCCTCCCAGAGCTCTCATTCAGCAGCGGAGTCCCAATACTTGGGAGGACACCACAGGTGAGCTCACTGCTGCCATCCAATATTGGTAGGAGCAGGGCTCACCCTGCAGCCAGGTGCTGGGATGGCAGCATGTTCCCACTGGAGCTCTGTCTGGGCAGACATGTCACTTGCGGTGGGTGCAGATTTCAAGAAAGAGAGGCCATGGCTTTCTGCAGGGCAGATGTGCCTGCTCTCTGGTCAAGCTGGGAGTGCTTCAGCCCCCTTTCTTCATGCCCTTCTGCCATGTCCTGGTCGCTATTATTTCCTAAGGGAATATTTCATAGGAGCAGGAAGGCTTGGCAATGCCCAGGTCCCATCAGCCATGAGCCATGACCTGGAGGCTCCTGGCAGCTCTCTCAGCTGCCCCTGAGGTTCCCCCTCTCTGGCACCTGAGCAGCTTGCCTCTGCTCTTCCTTTCAATAATTATGCCAAGTGCTCAGAAAATAAATGAAACCAAACCTCTTGACCAAAAGGGAAAAAAAAAAGAAAATATCTGAAGGTATCAGAAGGAAACTTTCATACCTGATTTTTAATGTGCGTGTGCCTGTTTAGCTCTTTTTTTTTTTTTTTTTTTTTTTTAGCAAATATTATATTGGTTAACTGTGTACACATATTAGAACATTGGCTAGTGATTTAGCTGTCAATAATATGGCCCATACCCACAGAAAATAAAGTGAGCAGTAGCTAAGTTNGTTACATAGTTTAATCTTTTTTTTTTTTTTTTTTTTTTGTTTGAATTGTATATAACTGTTGAAACAAAATAATTTATTAGCTCAGTTTTATTTGCAAGGAAGGTTCAGTTGCCCTTTATATTATTGTTATATCTCAAGACAATGTTTCTTTACTTATGAGCAGATGTTTGAAATCCTCCAGGAGACTTTTATAAGACTATGGAAATGAACTTGGCATGGGTACCGGTCTCCCAGGTGGAGCGGGTGAACACAAGCCTTCTTAGAAGTCTCAGATCAAGGCTAGTCAAAAAGAGCAACAGAGCCCAGCCACCAAAAGCCTAGTGCTTTGGTGACTGACAGGTACAGGCTCTTTCTGAAGCATAAAAAGGAATGCTAAATGATCTCACTGACAGAATAAATCTTCTATTTGTTTGGTCTGGACCAGATGTGCTAAAGGCTGATGTGGAAATGTCTGCTGATGCCAGTCTCAGTTTAAATCACAATTTGGCAGCAGGTTTTCTTTTTTTTTTT
>NDXB01012553.1:226596-241310 GCA_002631895.1 Agapornis roseicollis | reverse complement strand
TTTTCTTTTTTTCTTCCTTTCCTTTCCTTTCCTTTCCTTTCCTTTCCTTTCCTTTCCTTTCCTTTCCTTTCCTTTCCTCTCCTCTCCTCTCCTCTCCTCTCCTCTCCTTTCCTTTCCTCTTTTCTTTCCTCTCCTTTCCTCTCCTTTCCTCTCCTTTCCTCTCCTTTCCTTTCCTTTCCTCTTTCTTTTTCCTTTTCTTTCCTCTTTCTTTTTCCTTTTCTTTTTCTTTTTTTCTCTTCTCTTCTTTTCTTAATGTTAACATTATTTAACTTAGGTATTTTAGTTTCTGTGTGACTGATGTTTCCTTGATCAAGTTAAAACCAGTATCATTTTCCAAATCTCAGTATTACCAATCATATTTCCATTGCAAGTGTGATTACAGCAACTGTTCTCTAAAACAGGATGTTGTATAAGTCCAGTGAATACCAGCATCTTTATGAAATCTCAATTTGATAAACTATCTCAGCTTTTGCCTATGACATTTTCTGGATTTAATCTGGGCAATACTCCCCCAACTCCCCAGTGAGATTTCTGTACTTTAATGTACAGGCAAATCCAAGATGAGTCCCTTGTTCAGTGGCTCCTCCACATTTTCACAGTGGAAAACAACCATGAGAAATAACACTAAAAATATTGGATCTTTGCTCTTACTCACATCACATGCCTACATTCCCAGTGTTAAAATACATCTTTCTCATTACTGGTACACAGCTGGCATTTCACAGTTTAGCTTGCTGCAGGAACATCTTTCCATTTCTGTTCATATTTGTCATAATTACCAACATTCAGAATCAAGAGTGTCAGACTTTACAAATCAGGCATTTCCTGTAATTTAACTTATCTCTCAGAATTTGTAGAGAAACTGCATTTTTGCCATCAAGATTTCTGTCATACAATGAGAGATGTTTCAGGATTCCTGGTTGGTTGTCACCTTGAACTGAAGAGGCAGCTTTTCTTCTAGGTTCCCCCCTCCTTTATTTTAACAATTTCCTGAGATACAGGAGGACAATTTTTTTCTTGCTTTATATTTGATCTCTTGCTCTGAAACAGTTCCTGGGAATCTCAGTAAGTTTGCCATAGGAGATATTACCTACCTTGCTTTTACAGAAGGCAAAGAAGATAATGTATAAGCTTTAGAAGCCGCAGTGTTATTTGTAAACATAATAAGTTTTCCTTTACTTTCATGTCTGTTTTTCTCTCTGGAGTGATAGAACCTCTCTCTTCTAGCTTCACACACAGGTGGAAGGCAATGACCCTTTTAATTCTCTTTCTTCTTTGCTGGGTGCTTAACACATCTTCCATACTAGCTTACTTCTGCTTATTCAATGTTTTCCAGTTCACCCTATCGAACCTAAAAGGAAACCAGATAAACAGCGTGACTACCCTTAGTTTGCAGACAATCTTGTGCTTATCTGCCATTCCTTCCCTTCCCACCTTTTATGAAAGTTCAGGTTGAACTTTCAGTTTGAACCACAACTTTCTCCTCCTCCACTATAATGGAAATCAGTTTTTGAATGATTTTTGTTAGTATTGTATGATAATGAGTACACTTCTGTGTGCATATGCACAGACATACCACAGTCAGATAAGTTAGATTTGTGATACCCCACAAATCTCTGTCAGCTGTCCACATTCTAAGCCTTCCATTTTCTAGAGTTTTGAGCCCAGTATTGCAAAAAAAACCCAACCTCTCCATGAAGTCCATTTGGGTTTGATTACTGTAATATATTTTACAGAGAGAATTCTGAGATACGGTTGACTCTGTTACTAGCACATGTTCATAAAATACATAACAAGGTTAATTTACTTTTCAGATTAACACACTAAAAGTCCTTTCCTTAATACTCTGTAACTGAATAGAAGATTACAGATCTTACTTACAGATGTCTCAGCTGTACATCTAATAATCAGCTTTCAGTAGTTACATTCAAGAACTGCCACCCTCACAGTGGGACAGTATTTCTGAATCTGTCCCTTTGAATTTTCTTCACCATTTAGAAACAAAATCACAGGGGGTGGAAAGGAAAGAGCAAGAAAAAAAAAGAACCACTCAAGAACTTAATTTTCCAGTTTGTCCTTCTAAGGTTTGATCAGAAAAGCCTTCAGAAGCAATTGACTTCAGTGGGTTATGGATGAGTACTTCAGGGAACGTTTTTCACAAAACAGCAGTAAGGAGTCTTTCTTTCTCTCTCTCTCATAATAATGAAAAGTAGTCCTAGAAAATCACAAAAACCTTCTACAACTTTCCAACTATTCTTGCTTTGGGAAACTGGGGAAAAGAAGCTGTAGTTTCCCAAAGAGGCAAAGAGAAAAAAAAAAATAATAAAAAAGAAGCATAGGTAAGTTAAATTGTTCTCTCCATTTTAACATACCTAATTATTACTGTATGACAGATTTATATCCTGCAAGAATGACATCTTCCACAATACAACAGGGATAGTTTAAGCTACCTTAAATCACTCAACCTACAATACATCTGAAATGTTAATTAAGCAAGTTTTTTATTCTCACCTCTGCTCTGCTGGCTTTAGTGAAAGCTTGTCTGGTAGGGAAAACTCTCTACAGGTACCGCCAATTCTGTTTGAAGTTGGTGATCTGGGTTTGGCTCATAACATTCACAGTAGATTTACCTGAAAGATCAATAAAAGCATGTTCAAAGCACAATTGGCTTCACGGAGCCTAGGATTTTATTAATTTATATAAACTTCCTAAAACTTTTGCTATAAAGGAAAAGGTAAAAGCTTGAAAATATTAAAAATATTGTACAGCAGGGTAAAGAAAATGGTATAGCAAAGTTCTGGAATTAAAACTAATTCTTTTCCTCAGAAGCCACTCAAAATCATGCACATATCGGAATGACAGAATGCTACAGTCATAGCTGAGATTTTCAAGCATAACTAGAGCTTTTGGATGTTTCAAGTTGTGACATCTCTACAGGTCCTCATTTTAGGGGATTGCCAGCATCCTATCTTGGAAATGTCTTTAAAGTGCATCATAGAAAGCACCCCAAAATACTCTTCACAGTATACCTCCCTCAAAATTTTTTACTGTGGCAAGTCCTCGATTGAAAACTGTGTCTTCTGTCATTGATATCACTAGACAGATCTTTGAAAAAGAAGAAGTCTAAGGAAATCTCACCCCCAGCTGTTAACTGAAATAGTATTCTTCAGTGTGGCACGTGCTGATTTATTCCTTATTTTTTTTCATGGTGCATAGTTTAGTAGAGTATAAAATCAGAATTTAAAAACCAATCAAGCATCCAGCAAGACTTTGATGTTTAAAAGGCTGGAATTATCTGTAATCAGAGGAGATTTAAAAGTGGTAGTTGAATTAAAGGTGGAATTACTGGCTGGATTTATTCATTTAAGTTTCTCTGCTTTTCCCACTAACAAAAATTTTGTTTCAAATATCTCCCATATCCTTTGAGAGGGCTTTGTAACATGCAGTCTTCAACTTCAGAATTGGGTTAATCTTCCAGCTCTTTAGTAGCAGCACTTTAAGCAGATCTGTGAGCTTGGAGACACTTATCAGTGAAAGAGTATTTGAAGCTCTGGGAATGTGTGTTCCCAAGCTTACAGTGAACTGCCTCAGAGAGTAGAAGAAAAGAGTAAGTGGATGAAGATATACTTGTTTTTCATGTATGCTCCTAGGGAAAAGCAGCCTATTTTCTTTTGAAATCCTGCTTCTTTTGGTTTACTTATTTGTTCTAACATACTTAATGATTCTTGTGATGGAGTAAATGTTGATTATTTTCATTGGAATAAATGGGAAAATATGTTGAAATGCTCAAAATGGGTTAAAACTTTCATAGAAAACAGTGCTTCCTCTCCAGGTTTGTTGATCAATATGAAACTCGTGTTGGAGAAGTGTTATCCAGGAGAGGAAAAAAGGTGTGCCAAAGCCTCTGGATGCATGCATCACTAGACTCCTGAGCTGCAGCTGGGCACTCTGTTACCTTCTTTTTCTTGCTTCCCAGTTCAGGTTTGCCACTTAAGAAAGGAAATATTCAGTCAGAAAGGAGTTCTATCAACATAGCAAGAAGCCCTTCATTTTTATGTGGCCAGATTCAGTGCCCAGCCATCCACAGAGTAAAAGCACCATTAGAAATGTTTTGATGTCCCTTGTCAGATTTTAAAATAATATTTCCTAACTCCCATCTAAGAAATGTAATATAAATTAACAAAAAAGACCAAAAAAAGTCCCCAAATGATGTAATGACATATGTAAGTAGAGACTCCCTGCCTCTGTCCTTCTCAAGGTTTTTCTAAGAAACACCAATAAACAGTGTCTTCTTCATTCCCTGCAGCCTTATCAGCTTAATATTTGTTGTTGTAGCATTTGCTGGCATTTTTCACATACAGCTGGAAAGCTGTCTAGTTTCTGAGTTCACACTTAATAGAACAGAGGTTGGAAGTCATGGTTTCCTCACTTTTATTTGTACCACCAAACATGGGAGGCAAATAAAAAGTGAAGCTGCCTCCATGGCTCAGGACCTGGAGGACTGTCTTCCATGCACTTTATTGCCTTCTAGATTCTGCATTGTATCACCTTCCTCCTATTCCATCCCAAAAGCAAAAAAAGTAAGTAGCTGTGTGGGGTGCAGCAATACAAATAAGAATTGTTTTAAGGGAGTTTTCAGAAAAAAATGGAGGGAAAAGTGTGGTACGGAGAAGGAGACATTTAGAGAGCAGGTTACTTTTTCTATTCATTTTTATTTCTGTTTTGAGTTTCCAAAGAAAGTGCCAGGTGTTTGTTCACTTTCCAACCCCTGTGAAGCAAGTATTGAACCTAATCCACTGAGTCCTTTGTTAATTGAACCCTGCTGGATTTATCCTGCCTTACTTAGCATATACTATCTGGATACTTTGAGTGCTTCAGATGATTACGGCTGTAATTCTTTGTGGGCCTTTGCTGCACCATAGCAGGGCACAATAAGACCATAAATACATTTTTTTTTTTTTTAAGGAAAAAAGAGGCAAAGAAGAAAAGAAAAACTCCACAACCCTCATCTGTGAATAAAGTCTTTTATAAGCAGCATAGCTTATAAATTGTGTTCTGTCTGAGTGTTCCTCCTGACAGTGTAACACTGGAAAAATAAGTATTCCCATTGCCCCTTTGCAAGGAAAGGTCTAGCTGAGGCACAGTGAACAGCAGTTTAACATTTCTTGTTATTCCTTTTATTTATGGATAACTGGGATTGCTTCTCTTGTAGCTGCAAAGTAGGGCAAAGTAACCCAGAGATGTAATTTCCACAAAGAGAGACCCAGGAAGGACACTCTTAATAGACATCCAAAGAGAAGGGATAGCTAAACCTCCCTTAAGAAAACAGAGACACATTATGACTGAATTCTGATAAAGGTGTAAGTCAGTCAAAATATGTCAGTCAGTTCTGCTTTTGTACAAGAAAAGGAGCAAAATCACTATGGGGTTCCCATGCCTGCTCCTGGGGATGAGCAGAAATCTTTATAACTTATATAGATGCACTATTTGACTTAATATGCCTATTCATAGTACAGCATGTTGAAAGATGGAGCTGGGAGTATAAGAATGTCAATATAGGAAAAGGAAGGTGAGGACAAATAGAATGACATTTTTCAGTTCACTGTTTTTTGGGGTCACAAAAGGGGAACAGGCTGGAGGGTGCATCTACCAACCATCTGATGTGGCAGAAACCACTTGAAAGGACATATTTTCTTCACTAGTCTAGAATAAGTGTTGATGTCATGATTCATTTCTAATTCTCCTGCCTTGATGTATGACATAAAATGTATGATGTGTGTTTCTCTATGTGTTGGCTTGAGAAAGGGAACAGGTTGGGTAAAGGGGAGATTCAGAGCAGCCCTGCAGAGAAGGACTTGGGGGTGGTGGTCGATGAGAAAATGAACATGAGCCGGCTTCAGTGTGTGCTTGCAGCCCAGAAAGCCAACCATATCCTGGGCTGCATAAAAAGGAGCATGACCAGCAGGTCCAAGGAGGTGATCCTGCCCCTCTACTCTTCTCTTGTGAGACCTCACTTGGAGCATTGTGTGCAGTTCTGGTGTCCTCAACATAAAAAGGACATGGAGCTGTTGGAACAAGTCCAGAGGAGGGCCACGAGGATGATCAGGGGACTGGAGCATCTCCCATACGAAGACAGGCTGGGAAAGTTGGGGCTGTTCAGCCTGAGGAAGAGAAGGCTGTGTAGACAGTTCATAGCAGCCTTCCAGTATCTGAAGGGGGGCCAATAGGAGTGCTGGGGAGGGGCTCTTCATTAGGGAGTGTAGTGACAGAACAAGGGGTAATGGGTTCAAACTTAAACAGGAGAGGTTTAGATTGGATATAAGGAAGAAATTCTTTCCTGTTAGGGTGGTGAGATACTGTAATGGGTTGGCCAGGGAGGCTGTGGGTGCTCCATCCCTGGCAGTGTTCAAGGCCAGATTGGAGGAAGCCTTGTGTGGCATGGTTTAGTGTGAGGTGTCCCTGCTTATGGCAGGGGGGTTGGAACTAGATGATCTTAAGGTCCTTTCCAACCTTAACTATTCTATGATTCTATGAAAATTACATATCCCATTTATAAAACTTTGAAAATGTTTGTGGGCTAGAATGTATTTTAGGGCTCTAGTGTTCACTCTGGGATCTCTGGTGGCTCTATCTTCTCTCCTTTTTCTGTATGTTGCTTAGCTAAGATTCATGTTTATACAGTGACTTCCTCCATTCCCTGTACATTCCCTGAACAGTTCTTTCTGAACTGATTCTTCAATCCAGTTCTTACTTTCCAAGCCCTATTTATCTAGCAGTCCCTCCCGGCAGGAGGAACAAGGAAAGGGTTCTGGGTACAGTTCTGTGATTACCCTGACTTGTCTAAATGCTCCCAGTCATGGTTTTGGTCCTTGTTAGATAGTACCCATGCAGACAGTGTCTGAACACTGTTTAGGGATTAACACAATATAGGAGCGATTTCCAAGGAGCAGGTGGGATGCAGACACTCTCTTTTCAGAAGGAGAAGTATTTAAGCATATGGATGCAAGCTGTCTCCTCCCAGCTGGTCTCAAGGACAGAGAACAGGCCCTGGCCTTTTTTGTTTAGCAATATACAGAAGGGGAGAATCCTAGCAGCAAACAATAACTTGGGGAACAGATGTGGGTTCTTGACGCTTAACTTGTTATAGTTTCTAATTTTGTGTTTATAATTACAATTACGTATACTCATAGTTGACCATATCAGTTTCTTAAAATGAAAATAAATAACTTATTTTACACAGAAAATATTCACAGGGGCATTTCTAGATGCTTCATTATCTGTGGTTATGTATATATATAACCATTTATATAATACAAACATATAGAATCATAGAACAGTTAGGGTTGGAAAGGACCTTAAGATCATCTATTTCCAATCCCCCTGCCATAAGCAGGGACACCTCACACTAAACCATGCCACCCAAGGCTTCATCCAACCTGGCCTTTAACATTGCCACAGATGAAGCACTCACAACTTCCTTGGGCAACCCATTCCAGCATCTCACCACCCGAACAGGAAAGAATTTCTTCCTTTTATCCAATCTAAACCTCTCCTGTTTAAGTTTGAACCTGTTACCCCTTGTCCTGTCACTACACTCCCTAATGAAGAGTCCCTCCCCAGCATCCCTATAGGCCCCCCTTCAGATACTGGAAGGCTGCTAGGAGGTCTCCACGCAGCCTTCTCCTCTCCAGGCTGAACAGCCCCAACTTTCTCAACCTGTCTTCATATGGGAGATGCTCCAGTCCCCTTATCATCCTCATGGCCCTCCTCTGGACTTGTTCCAACAGCTCCACGTCCTTTTTATGTTGAAGACACCAGAACTGCACACAATACTCCAGATGAGGTCTCACAAGAGGATAGCAGAGTAGAAGGGCAGGATCACCTCCTTGGACCTGCTGGTCATGCTCCTTTTGATGCAGCCCAGGATACGGTTGGCTTTCTGGGCTGAAAGTGCACACTGTCGGGTCATGTTCATTTTCTCATCGATCATCACATATTTCTGTGGCTGTGCATCACTGTCCTCTAAAATCATAGAATCATAGAATAGTTAAGGTTGGAAAGGACCTTAAGATCATCTAGTTCCAACCCCCCTGCCATAAGCAGGGACACCCCACAATAAACCATGCCACCCAAGGCTTCAGCCAACACTGCCAGGGATGGAGCACTCACGCTTCCTTGGGCAACCCATTCCAGCACCTAAACACCCTAACAGGAAAGAATTTCTTCCTTATATCCAATCTAAACCTCCTCTGTTTAAGTTTGAGCCAGTTACTCCTTGTATATCTCTCTCACAAACATGTTAACCCTTAATCTGTTAGTATCTTTTTATCATACTTGTAGGCATTGCAATTATTATTGAATTAATATCTCATTGTCTTTTAACCCTTTCCATTAAAGGAATACATTTTCCTAACTCTCATACTTTCTGTGATCCTTCCACCATTGCATATATTTTCCTGTTCAACAAAATAGTTGACATAAGTAAACCTTCTATGCATAATTGATGCGTAGTCTGTTTAATAAATAAAGTAACTGTCATATGGGGGGGAGGGAGCTTTTCTGGTTGTTAAACTGTTTGGAAGAGAACTAGCTTCTCTCCAGAAGAATAGAAAATTTCAGTTAATTTCTTGATAAGAAATTATGCCTTTGGAAAGTAAATTCTGGTTCAACATATATCTGAATGAAAATAAACATTTCCTATACACCAAACTTTCAGACTTCATTGACTGTTTATTTCCCAGTAGCAAACACTGCCAGTGAAAGAAAAGATAAAGTTTTCCTGCTGTTAATGAGACAGAGGTGACTGCAAACAATAGATGCCTTATAGCTATTCTCAAACAGAAATCAAAGCTGTAATTAAATATAAAACACTCTCAATGATAGGCTCTTTAATGTTACATATCTCAGTTGTTTTTCCTCTATCAAATATCTTCACTTCTTAGGCAAAAGCTGAGAGAGACTGAAGCAAGAGAAGAAAGATTGGAGATGGATTGGAGATGTATTGGAGATGGATTTCATGTTGCTTATGACACACCAGTCCTGTAGCTTCAGCAGCAAATATGCTTGACTACAAGTCAGAACACAGATAATGACATAATTTTGGTGGTGTCTGTCCAGCTAAATGGTGTCATTTGAAGACAGTTTGTCTTGACACAGGCATCAGCTTAACCGCAGGAAAAAGCAGATCCAAACAGCCTTTGCAACTTCTACCTGCTCTGTTCAGATGCTGGGCTGTCTTTTCACTGAGCTAACTTGGGGAAAACTGGTGAAGAACTGAAGCTTCTTTACCTTCATATTTTCAAGTTGGTTTATAACAAATATGTGAGGATGCTGGATGGATGGCAGCGTTCTCCCAAAACCAGAGTTCCAAAGTGCGTTGCTTCATGAACATACACAAACGAGAACAAAATAAAGGAAGTACTGGAAGGCAAAGGCAAATTTTTTGCAACACCTGCCTGAGCTAATCAAAAGGTTATATAGCTTCTGCAGAGTCCTTGATCAGCTGTGCCATGCCTCAAGCCAGAATCTAGCCTATATACAAAGAGGAAGCCCTGAGCCAGGACAAGGAAATAGGCCAGAGGATTCAGTATAAAGAACCACAGTTCTTGAATGGTGCAGATTAGTTTTCTCCTTGCATAACTTTCTACTTGCAGATCAAGAGAAAGTACTTCACAGTCTGAGCTGCTACCCTGCTATAAGGTTAATGCTATAAGATCAAGTCAAAATTTACACTATTGAGGTAAGTGTATGCATATAAACTCAGTTTATATATATGTTATTTATATCATAATTATAGGTATACTATAATTAAGCCATCCGTTGTGGGGTAGTGTAGTAGTTAAACCAAAGGTATTTCTCTATAAAAAAGAACAAAAAACCCTTTAATTTAAAATGCAAGAAGAAATAGAGTGAAAAGGAAAATAATTATCTTCTTATTTGACTCAGAACAACTCTGCTACAGAATGTGACTATGAAGAAGTTTCTCCACAGAAGAAGCTACTCACCAGCTACTAATTTCAAGAACAGTAGAAATAATGAAGCTTAGTTTCTTGTGGTTTGAACTTTTAAGTTTGGACTTTCTGATCTCTAATAAACTGCAAGCACTGAGACTTCTCCCCTGCTGAGGTACATAGTGCTCCACTACAAGCATAACATCAGACTCCTGCACCATCCAGCATATCACCAGAGGATATTTGCCTTCCACAATTGTGCTGTTAATGGACAGGCTAAGTGTAACACATCAAAATAAAGGGAGCTATGAAATTTGGGAGCGGGGCGAAGAGGTGTTGACTGAAGCTCTGTCTGAGTAAGGAGGAGGAAAGATGTTTCATTAAGTCTTTCTGAAGTAATCAAAAATTTGTGTTAATTGGCAGTAAGATAATTCCACATGTCAAGACTGGCCTATGATACCTTTCTCTGCTTTCTACCTCCTAAGTGAGAGTGTTGCAGTCTCAGAAAGTCATTCCTCTCCTGCCCCAGTTAAAAACTGCTAGATTGCTAGCTGGCAAACTAGCAATGCCTCAGTGCACACTTCTCTTTGAAACCAATAGGTAGCTTTTCATAGTTACCACTGATGCTAAATAAAACAGGACAGAGAGTGATCCCACATACCCAACTGCTCATCATCCCTCCTGCTGGCATGTTCTCTGTCATAGCTCTGGTCTGTACTAATAAGAAATTGTTCAGACAGAGATTAAGCATGGCTTGGGAATAGCACATAGCATCCCTTACCTCATGGTAAGGGATGGGGCATGTGGACCAGAATGCCTCAGGTTTGACTTGCATCCTTATATGTTACTTCAATAGATCACAGTAAACTATGCAACCTCAAAGGTTGCTGCATGCCTCTCTGTTGCACACAAAACATTTCTTGGTTTCATGCTCAGAAAACACCATCCTGATAGTCAGTACTTTTGACTGAAAAAATAAAAATTCACACAAAAGATAACTGTATGTCTTGGAACCATCAGGTGCTCCATATAGAGCCCCACAGAGGTCCACATTCAAGTGCAAGTTAGTATGAACATTGACAATCTTGCCTTCAGGGCCAAGGAAAAGAAGGAATCTAGATGGGAATAGTTTTGCCACCCCAGAGAATTTGCTTTTTCCCCCCGTTTTTCATGGTACTTATGTAGGTCCCCTCATCACAACACAGGAGATACTTCACAAGCACCTATATATGTGATCTTATACCTTTGCACCTGCTAACAATTCCAGTAAGAAGCTGGCACTTAGAGCTTTCTCTTGAACTTATGTCAAGTCAGTTCATACTTCTACTTGATCATTTTGATGGCCAAAGATTATATTAAGGTCTTAATTCCTTAGCATGCTATTGTCCACAGAATTTAGTATGTCTCAGTAATCTTGATTTGACAGGCTGTTAATAGTCCACTGACTTTCAACCTCTTAACCAATATGTAGGGTGTGTGGCTATTCTAAAAATTAAGTGCCTGGGGAAATTGAGTCCTCAACACCATAAACAGTATCTCCAAAATTATGTAGTGGAGAAGAGGCTGGATATTATGATATCAATTCAATTCCTTTAGTACAGTAATTTTCAATGCCATACAGTGTCTTGCCTAACTTTTAGATGCTCCTCCAGAAAGGTGCAGGATTTAGGAATCTCCTGTGTTGCACCTGGCAGCTCTGAGGAGAAAACTTCAATAGTTTAATAAAACTCAAAGGACACAATTTCCTTTGTTTAGACAACCGATATGAGTCAAAATCTACTTTAGTAATGAGAATTCTGACCCTCAGTGTAGCTTCAGACAGCTGAGTTTGGAGCTGAGTCTCACTTAGTATTTCTTGAACCTTAGATTCATAATCTACTGGGGCCATTTTAAAGTCTAGCAAATAATTTTAATTGTATAATGATAAAAATAATACTTGGCATAGTGTTTTGTCTACTAAATTCCCTCCACAGAGTTATATTCTAAATTTTTTGCTCTACATTTCTTTCTTTTTCTTCTTCTTAAAATTAAAGGACTGACTTGAACAACAGTCAAGGCCTTCAGATTCCTCAAGGACCCTTCAATCTTCGAGCTTTATAAAAACAAATCAACTGCCAACTGCTTCAGCTAACAAAAAGGCTGTTCCACAGTTGGAGTCAACCTGGTAATATTTTCCCAGTGCACAATGGCACCGGTCACCTTCTTCCTAATTAATTACCACCCCAGTAGACTTATATCAATGTGTTTTGAAAACTTCTCAACAACAACAGCCTTTTCTGTGAAGTAGCATAAAGCATGCACATTGCACTCTGTTTTGATTGATTGATGAACCTCACTGTGGTGTATGTAATAACGTGCTAAATGTTACATATGCCCTCAGTGGATAATTTCAGGAAATTATTAAAATGTGCTTCTTTTAAAATGTTTGGTAATGTAAGTCAAAAAGACACTTAACAGACCCAATGCTGATTAGTGTGGGTGACCACAGTATACAGGAGTCTTTGATGTTTCTTGGCTTTTTCTTGGTTTCCCGGAGGCCCTTTGGACAAAGTAAGAAAGATGGCTTAGACACCCTTGGCCTTCTGGGAAACTCAGTGACATTTAAAGACTGCTGGGGCCTATTCTGTTAATATCTAAACTAATTAAAATCAAATCATAATTGAGGAAGCTTGCTCACTGGAATTCTAATAAGACTTGGAGCAGTACATGCTTTACTCTGCTGTGCTAAAGGCTGTCTCAGCGATGTGAGTAGTGTTTTACCATACAGCAAAATGTTCTCCGCAATTTTTCTCTACCTTACAACCAGCTACTTATATGAGAAATGTCACTTCAAATGTAGGATGAGGACTTGCTTCAACATGTCTCTTTCCACATACACTGGACACATTTTGCTTGATCACTTAATGGGATATTTGTCAGGGTGTGGCAGGTTTGTATGTACCAGATGTGCTTTTATTAGGACAAAGTGTGATTCCCACCACTGAACTTCCATCTTACACAGCTCCAAAACTATTTCTGGAATTATATAGAATAATAGAATCATAGAATGGCTTGGATTGGAAAGGACATTAAACATTATCTAGTTCCATCCCCCCCTGCCATAGACAGGGACACCTTCCACTAGACCATGATGCTCCAAGCCCCATCCAACCCGGCCTTGGACACTGCTGAGGATGGGGCAGCCACAGCTTCTCTGGGCAACCTGTGCCAGGTCCTCACCACCCTCATAAGGAATCTTTTCCTAATATCTAATCTAAGTCTCCCCTTTGCCAGTTTAAAGCCATTCTCCCTTGTTTTGTCACTACAGGCCCTCTCCAGATTTTCTTTAGCCAATGAAAGATCTTACCTGAGCCCTCTCTTCTCCAGGCTAAACAACTCTCAGACTGTCTTCACAGGAGAGATGCTCTAGCCTCCTGATCATCTTCATGGCTCTCTTCTGGACTCACTCGAGCAGGCCCATGTCCCTCTTGTTGCCAGACCTGGATGCAGATGGATGAGAGTAGAAGGGGAAAATCTCCTCTTTTGACCTGCTGAACACACTCCTTTTGATGCAGCCCAAGACATGGTTGACTTTCTGGGCTGAGATCTCACACTGCCAGGTCATATTGAGGTTGTATCATCAGAGGATGCCAAGCAGCTTAGGAATAAGAGCACTTACCAAACAGCTATGAATTAGGCGCCCTTTTTCTTACTTCACTCTCTGCATGCTCATAGTTAGTTCCTTCAAAAACATAGGATTTATTTAGAAAATCAAAATTAAAGACAGCACATGATTGTATAAGCCCCTACTTTGAATAAAAGGTTCAAGTAATTTTCTCTCATTTAGAAATGGTACAAAGAAAGATGCTCAAAGGTGATAAGACATAGAGGGTTTTCATTAATTAGGACTCCTCAATGTGGAAAACATAACTGAGAGGGGATGTGATAAATAAACTGATAGTGTGAAAAAGGTGAGCAAAGAAAACATATTCATTGCTATAATAAATGAAGGGACACACAAGGAGATTATCAGACAGCATCTTTGAAACAAATAAATAATCTCTTTTTCACTGAACTGATGACGTGAATAGCTTGAGAGAGGATGCCTTCAACACCGGAGCGGGGGAGATCAGCATCCAGGAGCCTCAACTCAGAGCAGTGAGAGCCACCGAGGGAGCCTCGAGTCCTTGACAGGACCTGGCCAAGAGCCAGCAGCTCAGCTCACGCGAGGAGCTGATTCACCGGAGGTAGAGCCAGGAGGGGCAGCACCAGCCCTGAGTGGGTAAAAACCTGCCCAAGGAGCACAAGTGATCAGGGCTGGTCGAGGCAGTTTGTGCGAGTGGGATGGTGAGCGTTCGGTGTGTGACCAGGGCCCAGTCCAGGAGCTCTGCTCTGGCTGCCCCGGTTGTGGCAGCATGGGCACCCAGACAGAGCCAGTGAGAGGGTAGGCTGCAGAGCAGAACTTGGGGTGTAGAGAGTGCCTGCACTGATCTGGTATGGGAACCGTGCACAATGGGCAGGGCTGCACTCGGTGCTCACTGGTGGAGGTCCTGCTGCAGCAGGGGCTGAGCTGCGGGATGAAGGGAAGCTGAGAAGAAGCAGAACTGCTTGCTCCAGGCCCAAACTGTGCAGGGGCCTCAAGTGTTCCCGTAGCTCATGGAGGAAAAGAGGCTGTTAACCCAGGAAGCTGGGAAATAGTTACAAAAAAACCCCACAACAAACCAAACCAAAAAATAAAACCAAAAACCCCACCAAAAAACAACAACAACAAAAAAAAAAAAAAAA
>NDXB01012553.1:210098-226496 GCA_002631895.1 Agapornis roseicollis | reverse complement strand
AAAAACCAAAAACCCCACCAAAAAAAAAAAACAAAAAAAAAAAAAAAAAAAAGAGGAAGAGGACAATTAAAAGCAAGGGGCTTCCTCCTCAATCTGTTGTTCCCACCCCAGAACCAATTTGCTGTTCTGAAGGGGGCTGATGAGGAAATACCCTTGAACCATGAACCAGTTGATGCACTGCTAAAGAAGATCTCTACTGGTGCTGCCAGGAAAAAGCAGCAGGTCATAGTGGGACTCTACTTTGAAAGGGACAGAAGCACTCATCTGTCGGCCTGACCGATTCTCAAGGGGGGTGTGCTGCCTACTTGGGGCACTGATCAGGGATGTTGCAGAGAGGCTGCCTGCTCTGGTAAGTCCCATGGACGATTACCCACTTCTAGTGATCCATGTGGGTGCTAGTGATACAGATAGCAGTAGCCTGGAGAACATGAACAAGGACTACAGAGCCCTGGAAGAGTTGGTTAGGGCCTCTGGAGTTCAGATTGTCTTTTTGTCAATTCTCCAGGATACAGGAGGATTGGCCAGGCTAATAAATGGTTAGAAGGGTGGTGCCATAGTCAGGGGTTTGGATGTCTTGAACACGGGACCCAGGTTAGTAGGCCAGGTCTACTGGGGGCTTGAGGAGATGGTCTAACAAAGAAGGGGAAGAACAGTTTTGGTAGAAGGCTTGCCAGACCGGTCAAGGGTGCTTTAAACAAGATGTGTTTGTGAAGGGGGCATCATTCCATCCCAACACACCCAGTCAGTTGCCAACAGCTATAATAAATGCTTGGAGCAATGGAGAGATATTCCAGCCATTCCAGCCAATGAGCTGGCTATAGGGATGCTGGAGAAGGACCCTTCATTAGGGACTGTAGTGACAGGACAAGGGGTAATGGGTTAAAATGTAAACAGGGGAAGTTTATATTGGATATAAGGAAGAAATTCTTTCCTGTTAGCGTGGTGAGGCACTGGAATGGGTTGCCCAGGGAAGTTGTGAGTGCTCCATCCCTGGCGGTGTTCAAGGCCAGGTTGGACAGAGCCTTAGGTAACATGGTTTAGTGTGAGATGTCCCTGCTTATGGCAGGGGGGTTGGAACTAGATGATTTTAAGGTCCTTTCTAACCCTAAATATTCTATGACTCTATGGTCTTCCTTTACTGTTGAGATTGGTTTGTTTATTAGGAAGCTGAGGAGTCAAGTTTGGAAACACTGTAACGGAGAAGCAAATCCTGTTAAAGAATTTGTATTAAATTAAAAATGCAGCCAACATTTGGAACAGCAGCAACACAGGTATTTTCCTTTTCTGAAAGTTTTTCTTCTCTATTGTTCCTCCTGCCAAGTACCTGCAATGAGTCTCAGTGCAGGAGTCCAGAAATGTACAGGTTATCTCACTGCTTTCAGCAGAATTATTTTTAGTCAGAAGACTCATTTGCAGAAGTGAACTGTGTCACTTACAAGGAAATTTGATTATGATCAATTTAATATGATTGAAAGAGTATATGAAATTAAAACTTAAATCAGTAAGAACCAAAAAGAAAAAAATCTAGCTATGTTTTGGCAATTTATATATATTTATATATATTTATATCTAAGTATAGTTCCACACTTTTTTTATTTGTTTGTCACAAAGCAGGTAATAATTAAGACACATGTGGAGAGCTATAATGTAAATAATTTTTGCTTGCTGTTGTTTGTGCTGTATGTTGATAAGCTTTAAGTATGTTTTGAACAACCAGTGAGCTAAAATTGCAAATACCTACAGATCTGAGTGTGCCTTGAGCAGCGTTTTTGGTTCTGATTCCTGACCTACTTTGGAGGGTTTATTTATTTTTTTGCTGAAGGTAGCACCCAGCCTTTCAAAACAAGAAATGCTGAGCTAGAGAAATATTTCTAAACAATAACTTAGTTTGAGAGCAGTCAGTTCCTGTAAACTATGTAAGTTTTAGAAATGAAGGACTGTATCTAACCAAGAACTGCCAATTTTATTTTTCTAGGTAAATATACGGTGACTTGAACTGGATTGTACAGGAGGAAATGCAGACATTTGTGGAGGAAGGAAAGGATGAGGAGAGCAGTAGCTCTCTCATTGCTACTGCACATTGCTGTATGCATGTCCTGACTTCTATGATGCCAATTGTCCTGGTTTCAGCTGTGGTAGAGTTAATGTTATTCCTGGTAGCTGACACAGGGTTATGTTTTGGTTTTAGTCTGAGAACAATGCTGATAACACACTAATGTTTTACTTGTTTCTCAGTAAGTCCTAGTCCTTGAATTTTCAGTCAGTCATGTTCTGTCAGTGATGAGGGGCACAAGAAGCAAGGAAAGCTGACCTGAGGTAGCCAAAAGGATATTCTGTACCACAGCACATGGGGATGTTACCCGGAAGGGACCAGTCTCTGCTCTAGTCAGGCTGGGTATCAGTCAGTGAGTGGTGAGCAGCTGTATTGTGCATCACTGCTGTTTTCTGTTTGGTGGGGGGGGGGGGTTGTTTTTTTTTTTTTTTTTCCTTTCCCCTTTTAGTTTTATATTTCTCTTCTTTTCTCAACCCAAGGCTTTTAAATTTCGATTCTTTTCACCATCCCACCCAGAGGGGGAGTATGGGCCTGAGTGAGAAGCTGTGCAGTACTTTGCCTGTTGGGCTTAAAACATGACACGAACACAGCCGCAGAACTCAGTTTCCATAGCAGCCACTGCATTTAATCAAAGACAAAGGGTGAATGATGAGGGCGTTAGAAGAGAAAACATGACATCCAAATCCACATTGCAAGATGCCATTAACTTACTTTGCAATCTTAACCAAAGCTGGGTGATTTTATTACCTCCCCAAGTTGTGTCTGTCTTTCCTGTCTTTTTAGTCAAAACCTTCTGTCTAAAGTTTGTAAGTTTTATACGTAGCACAAGAGAAACTTATTCTTTAAGAATAGCATAAAAAAAAGAATTTTTTGTATGTGTTGCAGATTCTGCCACTGCTGTATGTCCAATCACATTATATGACATTGTGTAAAGCGAGTTGCCATCAATTACTTTCTCATTCATGGAACTTTCTTCCATCACCTGTCATGTTAAAGAAATGTATGTAATATTTAGAAGTCAAAATCAACGGAAACAAGGAAAATATGTGTCCTATAGGCCCACTCACTGCTAATTTCAATGGCTATTCAACATCTGAAAGCCACAGTGACAGGATTTCACACAGGCGATTAAACAGAGCTTTTGCAGTACTTACATGAAATAAAATGCTACTGTAGTTAATATATCATATTCTGGAGATTAGGGCTTTAAATACAAAATTTTGATATAAATATGTGTTATTTAATATTTATCATATTATATAGGGGAAATAGACCATCTCTAACAAAAGCAGAATGCCTGCAGTTCTATAAAGGGGAAAATCTAGCAGATTTCCAAATAAAAATTCAAATAGGCTTTAACTTTTATAGCTTTGAGTATCAATAGGTAGATTAAAAGTTAGCTTGAAAAAATGCCTGAGGGAGCAAACAGTTGCTTAATGAGGATACATGGAATGAAATTAAAATGCAGCCTTAATAAAGATAAATTCAAAATGTAATGTTAGCAAAGTCATATTATTTAAATCACATTCACATCTATAAAGTGACTACATTTGGTCTTTCTTGAAAAACAGAATGAAGAAAACATACACAAACCCTCTAATGATCCCCCAAATTGCAAAGGTTTACTTCAAAATTATGGAATAGGATTTAGCCCACAGAGAATATGAATGGTTACATACAGTGCAGAAAACCTCATTTCAACTTAGTGAATCTTCAAAGCTGTCTTCCCAAAAGGGCTGGATGTGCATGTTTTGGCTAGTGAGAAATGGATTAGTTTTGCTAAATATTAATAAGCCTTCCCTATATGCTTAAATATTTCTTATATTCTTATGCTGTTTTCCTTATCAGCTAGAGTGTCTTATTGATCTGGTACAGGTATTTCACTGTACAGCCATAGTGACACAGAACACAAAGATGTTAAAAATAAGACCTGCCACACTCAAAGCTAAGTTGACAGACATATACTTCAGCAGCAGCATGTACTTCATCACACATAGTTCTTGTTCAGCTCAGCCCTATAACCTATAATTTACAATGTTACACTGAGATGCACTAACACACTGTCCACCATGTCTTCGCCAGTCTCATCACATATGAAGACACTGCCTGGTTTTCACTTTCAAGAAGCAGAATTATGCCCTTCTTGCACTTGATTGAAAGCTCTTATGGAATAAATAAAACCCATCCCTTCCTGTTCTTTATGTCGTCAAATCACCATCATGTCAGTAGTTACCTGAGAACAGGCCTCCTGCTGAGTTAATTACCTTTAATTGTGACATTTACCCTACCAGCCTTCTTATGGTCTGATATGAATGTAAATGGGAAAGATAATAATTTTAATGGAACTAGAGACATATTAAAAAACCTTCATTACAGACCTTCCTCTGCTTCCAGTAAAGTCTGTAATGAAGTTCTCATTGCCTTCAACAAGAAGTGTGTAATGAGGGGTGAAACTTTTACTTTGTGAGATGCTGGTGTTCATTAATCATTGCTCTCCAATATTTGCATACCTTGGGGTGTGATCCTTTTTTTTTTTTTATTGGTAATTTCCTTTGGTTTGTACTCGAAGAATGTAGTGTATCAAGGTATCCTATCAAAATGAATATGTTTAACACACTCTAATTTGTCACTGATTACTTAAGAAGGTAAGCTGAATGTTTCAGATCACAGAAAATAGCCATCTACCAGTCTTCAAGAGTGATTAACTGGAAGGTTACGGTTGGCTTTCTGGGCTGCAAGCACACACTGAAGCCGGCTCATGTTCATTTTCTCATTGACCACCACCCCCAAGTTCTTCTCTGCAGGGCTGCTCTGAATCTCTTTTCTCACCAGCCTGTAGCTCTGCCTGAGATTGCTCCAACCCAGGTGGAGGACCCTGTACTTGGCACGGTTAAACTTCATGAGGTTAGCATCAGCCCACCTCACAAGCGTGTCAAGGTCCCTTTGGATGGCATTCCTTCCCTCCAGCATATCCACCGAACCACACAGCTTGGTGCAATTGGCAAAGTTGCTGGGGGTGCACTCAATCCCACTGTCCGTGTTACCAACAAAGATGTTGAACAAGACCAGTTCTGAACACCGATACCTGATGGACATTGGTCTCCAGATGGACATCGAGCCATTTACCACAACTCTTTGGGTGCAGCCCTCCAGCCAGTTCTTTATCTACCAAGTGGTCCAGCTATCAAATTGATGTGTCTACAATTTAAAGACAAGGATGTCGTGTGGGACAGTGTAGAAAGCTTTGCACAAGTCCAGGTAGATGATGTCAACTGTTCTACCCCTGTCCATCAGTTACATAGCCCTGTCATAGAAGGCCACCAAACTGGTCAGGCAGGATTTCCCCTTAGTGAAGCCCTGTTGGCTGTCACCAAGTACCTTGTTGTTTTTCATGTGCCCTAGCATGCCTTCCAGGAGAATCTGCTCCAAGATTTTGCCAGGCACAGAGGTGAGACTGACTGGTCTGTAATTCCCTCAAGTCATCCATTTTCCCCTTCTTGAAAATGGGGGTTATATTTCCCTTTTTCCAGTCATTGGAAACTTCACCTGACTGCCTTGTTTTTTCAAATATGATGGACAGTGGCTTAGCAACTTCATTTTTAAGCTCTTTCGGGACCCATGGATTGTCTCAAACCAGGTCATCTCCTACAGTGGGGGCAAGGTCTTCATTCTCACAGTCCCTGCATCTGCCTTCCAAGACTTGGGTGGTGCGGTCAGAGTATTTGCCAGTGAAAACTGAGGCAAAGTCATTAAGAACCTCAGCCTTCTCCAAATTCAGAGTAGCCAGTTCTCCTGATAGCTTCTGGAGGGGGCCTACATTGTCTCTAGTTTATCTTTTATTTGCAGTATAATTATAGAATCCCTTCCTGTTATCCTTAACATCCCTAGACAAGTTTAATTCTAACTGGGCCTTAGCTTTCCTAACCTGGTCCTGAGCTTCCCAGACAACATCCCTGTATTCTTCCCAGGCTGCCTGTCCTTGCTTCCAACTTTATAGGCCTCTTTTTTCCTTTGAATTTTCCTCATCAGCTCCTTACCCATCCAAGGAGGTCTCCTGGCCCTCCTGCTGCACTTCCTTCTAGTTGGGATGCAACACTCCTGAGCTTGTAGTAGGTGATCCTTGAATATCATCCAACAATCTTTGGCCCCCCTGCCCTCTAAGGCTTTATCCCGTGGAAACTTACTAAGCAGGTTCCTGAAGAGGTCAGTGTCTGCTCTCTTGAAGTCCAGGGCACTTCAAGAAGAGCTTGCTGCACGCTCTTCTCACTCTCCTGAGGATCTCATATTTGACCATCTCATAATCACTGCAACCAAGGCTGCCCTGGAGTTCCACATTTCCAACCAGCATGATGCAGTAAGGTCTTTGTGTAAAAGAATCTCTCTTTGGGCTAGGTGAGAATGTGTTTTCTCAGGGGCTGTCCTAGACTCCATTTCATATTTTGTTGAGTGTACACAATTTGAAGGTGTAGAGAATGATAAAAAATCCAGTACAGCAAAGATGGTACTGAGTGTGATCCCTTCCAGCTAAGGAGTTTTCTTCCCAGTTACTCCAGTGGGTCCTCATGTTTTGGACCAAGCTGAGGTCTTTTGATAGAGGAGAAATTCCTATGAACATACTCAAAGAGGTAACCAATTTCTTAGATTGACTTCTCACCGGTCTCAGTAAAGGGTGGAAAACACCAGAATGGATGTGGCAGAGACATCAACAATATGAGCATGAAAAAACACATGCATATTTATAACCTTCCTTCCCATATCATACAACATATGATTTGTATCAGCTATATACTAAGTAGAAAAATCAAGTGATCCATAAAAAGCACGATCGATATACCTAATGAATGCAAGCAATCCAGTAGCTGAAGCAGATTCAGACAAATGTTCTCATCTGACCTTGAAGTCACATGGTTTTCCATCTATGGTTGCTAGCAGATTACTTCAACTGACCCATACTCTGCAGGAAGGTAAGCATTTGCTCTGACTCCCTGTTTAGCTGACAGTTTACATGTCCAGCATAATTACTTCTATTAGAAGTAATTGACTTGCAATGGAAAATTTTTACCAACTTCTGCTAGACAAGGTTCCTGACATCCTGTGCAATGCTGTCAAAGTGCTGCCTGCAGTACCCGGGCTGAAGACAAGACTTATGGTCTACCAGTGGGAATCTTATGGGGGACCTCTTCATTCATCCTATTTTGGCTTCTTAACAGGTCTCAGTAGATGCATGTTATTGTAGGAACTAGAATCACACTTCCACTATATTCAGGCTTGAGTCTTTAGCTGGAATTGTTTGCTTATTTATTTTTAAAAATCCTTTTAAAAACACACATACTGTTGGTTCGTAAGTTTGCATAATTTGTGTGTGCAATTATTATTTTTTTCTCCGCTTAATTCTGGTCATGCTTCTAAGACACTGAGGTGAAAAATGAAAAGAAAATGTGATCTCTGATTTTAACAGTTCAAGCTTATGGCTTTGGCCTCACCAAATGAGAACTAGATGCAGAAACACTACTAATCTCACAACTTATACCATACCACTTCTGAGTAAAAACTGTATTCTTCATTGTCCAAGGTAAAAGATCCTTTAGTTATAGGTAGGTCACAAGTTTATACACCCTTTTGAATCAGCCACTGGGTACGGACAGTTTACTTGTGGATTATAAACTGCACCTGGAGACACCTTCAGCTTCATTCAGCTATATATGTTTCAGCTCAGATGGGAAAAAGTGGGAAATAGAGTTTGGGTCATATGCTTTTGACTAACCTCCCTTCACTGTCTGATCTTTATTAAAAACCCAAGTCATTCCATGAAAAAGTGTTCCTAATTTGAGGGGAAATTTCCCAAAAAACAAATGCTACTTTTATAAATGAAAAAAATAATTTTTGCACAAAATCTTTCTTCCCATTTTCCTTCTCTTTTTTCTTCCTTCCTGCCTGTCTCCCTCCCTTTCTCTTGTATTAGGAACCCAGTAATGAAGAACCCTGCTGCAAAAATTTTGACAAGAGATAAAACAGGCAAAAAATTGCTTCTCACATGATATTTTCAATTCTACTATACTGGAGGAACTTTAACCAAGACAAGCTTGTAGCATTTAACAGAGAAATTTTTTAAACTCTAGCTCTGCAGTTTCTGCCATGTTGAATAGTGCCATCCTTTCATGTCACAAATTTGCTTGTATCCTACATAAATTTGGCAGCACTAGCATTTTTCCAATCTGATATATATTTGCTTAAATCAGAAATGTTGAATCAGAGTATAGATGTTAGCTACAAAGCTCAAATTATCCCTTTGGAACATGCTTTCTGATATTTTAAGTTTTCTGTTGTAAATACGTTTGAATATCTCATAGTGGAGTTGTGTATAGTGTATAGATATACGTCTCATATGTATAGTGGAGAACTGCAGTTAGTATTACCTAAAGGTCTTATGAATGTAATTCAGTTTCACAGATTTACTTTGTGCAGAAGGATAAAAAACTGTATGGAAAAACAATGACACATTTGAAGTCATCATCTCTAAAAAGAAACTTCCAGATTTTTCACTTAGAATGGCTTAGTTTTAAGCAAAAAGTGCTCATCATTTTAGTTTTGATACAGTGCATTTTTAAGGTATCAGGTAACCAAAATATGTATGATTCTGCTGGAGGAGGAGAATGTCTCCAATTTTCCTTCCCTCCCATTAAATGTAAAAATGTAATAAGAATAGAGTTACAAAATTTCAAGACCTCCTGCTATATAGTCAGGCTAGAAACTTGCATCTTTGAGATGTGCCTATTGGTGGTGTTCTTGACATCAGAAAGTGTGAAGGCACATAAAAATAAGCAACGAAAGTTTCCAGGTGATTATATATTTTTTCCTAAAAATGAAAACCAAATCTGGGCTAAGTGTCACAGTCTGAGGTCAGGTTTCGCTTTACCACTTCAGATTGGTACAACATTTTTGCTTCAGCCTCCCCATAACCTGTTCTTCTGTCTCGCTTTCCTGTTTTTAGGTTTCTTCCCTTTGCAAGCCCTTTAAAGGCTGACACATGCAAATCTGAAAGTACTGAATAATTCCAGCTTGCTTTAACCTTTTGCATCTTAACTCTGAAATAATTTTAATCTTAAAAATGATTGAGACATATTGTGAAAACATCTCTTAATACCTTCTGTAATAAGGATCCACCTGTCATAATGTAAAACTAATGACTACAGGTTGCTGACTTCTCTCCCCTACTGCCAAATTTGCTTTACCACACTGAGAAGAACAATGTCAGTGAAGGAAGCAGCAGGCTGGACAAATAAAAGGAGGTTTTGTTCAAACCTCCCACTGATACCAAGTTTCACAGGTAATAAGCAGGACTGGCCTAAGGCCAGAAATAAACTTTTTATTTGGTGCTCTCAGCAAAGGAAACTCTATTCCTGCAACACAGGACTTCAACAAAATTTCCCTGAAGCTAACGAAATTTCATTCAACTCAGGACTGTTATAAGCAATTCTAGAAGATGGTGTAACTTAGGTCCCTCATATTCGTTTTCTTTCCAAAGTTCTATCAGCACCTAAAGTGTCATTTGGCCATACACCAGGACATTTTAAAAAGGTTGAGATGTATTTGATGTTTGCTTTATGCACCATGAGGAGAAAAAAAAAATTAAAAATCCAGTTCTATTTTTTATTTACAGATTCTTTTGTAACCACAAATAAACCTGATTTTGCACATGCTGATGTACCTTAATCAAAGGATAGAACAAGAACCATATTTAAAGAGTCCATAACTGGACTGTACTGTAGAGCTAAAAAACCCCATAAAAATTTAGAGAAGTCTTAAATTAAAAATATCTGCCTCCAGAAATCTGAGAGAACTTTGCATCTGAATGAAAACCAGTCAGCTTCAGGAGGTAGTTCTTTTCCCCTAGCAGAAACTTGGTTTCCTCACAGAGGAAAAATAATGCTAACAAAACAACTTCAAAATTCTGGGAAATGCAGACCAAAATTGTAATTTTATTTTTCATGCAGAAAATGTCATTTCCTCCTACATTTAACTTTGGTTTCTTATGTTCAGTACTATAGCTGCTGGTTTGCATTCTATAACATTAAGTAAAGAAATGTTGTGGAATCTTTTCAAATTTCACTTTCCTTTCTTAAATGTGACTCTCAATGAAAAACTTACAAAAAGCCTCCAAAACCCTGATTAGGTATTCTGAAAACATTTAACCATACTCCAAAGCCCAAGTGGTGCAGGAAGAACAATTTTTAAGTGTTATTTTTAAAAAATAATTGAATATTTCAAACCCTAGGTGTCTTAATCCCATGTGTTAGTGGCAGAACTAAATAAATAACCTTTCGTGTTTGCATTTTAATTTTCTTTTAACATTTTTAAATATAGATTATCATACAGAGAACACTTCTTTTTTTTTTTTTTATATAAAAACAGATGCCACTNACCCTAGGTGTCTTAATCCCATGTGTTAGTGGCAGAACTAAATAAATAACCTTTCGTGTTTGCATTTTAATTTTCTTTTAACATTTTTAAATATAGATTATCATACAGAGAACACTTCTTTTTTTTTTTTTATATAAAAACAGATGCCACTCTAGCTGTCATTTCGAAAATGTGTGACTGAATTCCTGAAACTCTAAGAGAAATGTTAAAAGTGACATGAAGTAAAGCAAATGATTTGACTATTGTTTAGTGTTCTTTTTAAAAGAATAAATGCAAAAAACTCCTGTAGATATTATTCAATAATACTAATAGTGATCTTTCTATAAGTCTTTAAAATTGCTAAAGTTCATGTGTAAACAGTAATTAATTCAAATAAGACTCACAACTTTTAGATGCTAATATAAACTTTGCAAAAGTGAGTCAATCTGTGTGTGTGTTCACAAGGGCTACATTCCCTCCATGCATTCACATGCACAGACTATACAGTCATTTGTCAGTCTCTAATAAGAAACAGAAGTGACATCTGTCATGTATTCCAGTAAACACATTACACAAACACAATAGGACCCCAAAATGTTTACTCAAGTACTCTAATTAATTGTGACTTGCTGTAACGGAGTTTTCTGTGAATTAAACAGAAAGATCCATGCTCTCTTCTCCCCCTGCTGTAGCTTTTTGTGCAGTGGGAAAAGATTTAAACTAAAGACTTCCCTTCTGGCCCTGCCAAGGTGCATTTTTACCTCATAGGCTTGACTTGCAGTAGAAATTGATGTGAGAGTTTGTCATGGCTGTTTTGACAGTGCGGTCATCCTAATCCAGGGATCTGGTCCCTGTGGTTTGTCAATTATCCTACTAACCCTACAGCGAGAGGAACACTCAAGGCACTGAACTGTCATCCAATAACCAAGAAATAATGTCAGCAGCCAGTGAGTAGGGATTGTGAGAGATGGGGATGCTTTTGACAACAGAGAAGTGTGGATCATTTCAGCATTTATTTTATTTATAGGCATTCGTAACAAATTAATTATCGCACTGCAAGGCTTCACTAAAACTTGCCAGATCCAGACCTACATGCACACACAGGATGATGAGCTCAACTGAAGTGCAGAGATTGCAGCAGGGCAGATCCAGGCATGGAGGTTTCTTTTATGACCCTCCTGTGACCTTGAGCTTGTTACTTGACTTGGATATGTTTCAATATCCCCCTGGATAAACTGAGGATAAAAGCATCCGCTCTTAAGAGCAGACAGAGCCTTAATCAATTAATGCCTGTAAAGGACATTAAGATCATTTAGCAAAAGGTAGAATTAAAGTGCAAATTATGCTAAGGTCCTACTGAAATGAAAGGCTAAAAGTGTTTAAAAAGGGATTTAGATGCAGAAGGCTAGACAGCAAAGAAAATCTAGGAGAAGGCTCACAGGAGGCTTGATTCTGATCCAGCATGTATTGGGATAATTTGTCTTAACTCCCCACTTAGTACTAGCAAGGTATACTCTGCCCTGGATTCTCACTTGGTGTGAAGTTACACTGATTTGTGTGTGCACCAATTAAACTGAGAGTCCAAATTTTTGGCTTTTGAATTCATCATAATTAGAGCTATAGTTTTGGGGTGGTTTTTTTTTTTTGTTTTTGTGTGGGTTTTTTTTTTATTTTTGATTTTGTTTTGTTTTATTTTGTTTTTTCCAGAAGTGTTTTTTTTTACTGTTTCTCAGGTTTAGTCTAACCATATTGAAGTGAGAAAACATGTCAGAAGAAATGCACTAATAGAGACAAACTTAATCTCTGGAATCAACCTGTTTCCAGGTAGAGCCAGAGCATAACCAGCAAGATTGGATGATGCCAGGGGTACTAATGAGAGTCTCTTAGAACTTTAGATGCTTAGTTTAGGTGTGGCATAGCCCCAGCAGCAGCTGGTGCAAACTTTCTACCACCTGACAGCTCTGTAGAAAATCTGAGTGAATTCAGTCTGCAGGGATTTGTTACCATTGAGGTAGCTTCTTTTAAACTGATATACTTAATTTTCTCATTTTCAGCCACATAGTGTGGGAATAGGCCAACCAACGCAGTATTGGTATGAGCTCTGATAAAACATAGCTGATATGAAATTCAATTTTTTTTAAAAAGCTGCTCCTAGTAGACCAAACAAATCAGAGCTCCAGTTTGTGGTGGTTGGGAGTGTTTATTCTGGACACTAAAACAGGAATATAAAGGACAAATTTATGGTGATTCTTGGAGAAATTCTTCCAGTCGGAGGTGTTCCAAAACCATGGGTGCTATCGTTAAACCAACTAAATGTAGATCATAATATGCATTAAATAAATTTTTCTCCTACATATCCCTTACTTGACTGCATAAGCACATCCACTGCTGACATTTGGGCAAGTCTAGGAAAACAGAGATGCCTCCACCTTTATTCATAGCTATATTAAGGAAAATTAAAACCTGCAATCTAGTACTTTTCATTATCATGTCTGATATTATACCCTATTTCAATTGCAGTATTATCATCAAATCTGGAAAAGAGATGGAAATCAGTCCAGGAAAATACTATCCTTTAGCAATGTGTTGCTATGTGTATATATTCATCGTGTAAAATTTAAGCCACCTTATGCCTGAAAACCTTGAAAGTATTTGCCCTACACAGAAAAACACACAAATCGTTGCAATAGCCCAAATGGGAAACAACTGACCCAACTGAAACCAACTGAAACATCTTGTTCTTGTCATTCTTCATAGAACTCATGTAGTTGAAGGTAACTTCTTATATAAAGAAACGTTTTCTTGCCATCAGACACTAAAAAGGTCTGTGTTAGGGATGAATATTTGCAAGGCTTAAGACAAGACATACTCTGATGGGGAAGCGATCATGAGATGGTTGAATTTGAGAACCTCAGGACAGTGAGAAGAGCATGCAGCAAACTCATGGCCCTGGACTTGAAGAGAGCAGACTTTGGCTTCTTCAGGAACCTGCTTAGTAAGGTTCCGTGGGATATAGCCCTAGAGACAACATAGGCCCCCTCCAGAAGCTATCAGGAGAACTGGCTACTCTGGATTTGGAGAAGGCTGAGGTTCTTCTTTGCCTTGATCTTCACTGGCAAATACTCTGACCACACCACCCGAGTCTTGGAAGGCAGACACAGGGACTGTGAGAATGAAGACTTTGCCCCCACTGTAGGAGAGGACCTGGTTCGAGACAATCTTAAGAATCTGAATGTACACAAGTCCATGGAACCTGATGAAACTCATCCACGGGTCCTGAAGCAACTGGCAAATGAAGTTGCTAAAACACTGTCCATCATATTTAAAAAATCATGTCAGTCAGGTGAAGTTTCCGATGACTGGAAAAAGGGAAATATAACCCCCATTTTCAAGAAGGGGAAAATGGATGACTCAGGGAATTACAGACCAGTCAGTCTCACCTCTGTGCCTGGCAAAATCTTGGAGCAGATTCTCCTGGAAGGCATGCTAAGGCACATGAAAAACAACAAGGTGCTTCCTGGCAGACAGCATTGCTTCATTAGGGGGAAGTTCTGCCTGACCAATTTGGTGTCCTTCTATGATGAGGCTACAGAACTGATGGACAGGGGTAGAGCAGTTGACGTCATCTACCTGGACTTGTGCAAAGTGTTCAATGCTGTCCTTCATGACATCCTTGTCACTAAATTGGAGAGACATCAATTTGATAGGTGGGGCACTCGGTGGATAAAGAACTGGCTGGATCGCTGCACGCAAAGTCAATGGCTCAATGTCCAGCTGGAGACCAGTAATGAGTGGTGTCCTTCAGGGACTGGTTCACCATTTTTGTCTGTAACATGGACAGTGGGATTGAGTGCGCCCTCAGCAACTTTGCCAATTGCACCAAGCTGTGTGGTTTGGTGGATACGCTGGAGGGAAGGAATGCCATCCAGAGGGACCTTGACACGCTGTGAGGTGGGCTGATGCCAACCTCATGAAGTTTAACCATGCCAAGTGCAAGGTCCTCCACCTGGGTCAGAGCAATCCCAGGCACAGCTACAGGCTGGTTAGAGAAGAGATTCAGAGCAGCCCTGCGGAGAAGGACTTGGGGGTGGTGGTCGATGAGAAAATGAGCAGCTCAGAAAGCCAACCGTAGCCTGGGGTGCATCAAAAGGAGTGTGACCAGCAGGTCCAAGGAGGTGATCCTGCCCCTCTACTCTGCTCTCCTCTTGTGAGACTTCACTTGGAAGCACTGTGTGCAGTTCTGGTGTCTTCAACATAAAAAGGACATGGAGCTGTTGGAACAAGTCCAGAGGAGGGCCACGAGGATGGATGATCAGGGGACTGGAGCACCTCCCGTATGAAGATAGGCTGAGAAAGTTGGGGTTGTTCAGCCTGGAGAAGAGAAGGCTTCATGGAGACCTCCTAGCAGCCTTCCAGCATCTGAAGGGGGCCTACAGGGAGGCTGGGGGTGAACTCTTCATTAAGGACTGTAGTGATAGGACAAGGGGTAATGGGTTGAAACTTAAACAGGGGAAGTTTAGATTGGGTATAAGGAAGAAATTCTTTCCTGCTAGGGTGATGAGGCACTGGAATGTGTTGCCCAAGGAATCTGTGAATGCTCCACCCCTGTTGGTGTTCAAGGCCAGGTTGGACGAAGCCTTGGGTGGCATGGTTTAGTGTGAGGTATCACTGCTTATGACAGGGGAGTTGGAACTAGATGATCTCAAGGTCCTTTCCAACCATAACTATTCTATGATTCTATGATTCTATGATTCTATAATTCTAAACATACATTGCATATGGAAATAACAGCTGATGAGAGCCAAAGCCATGAATAAGTTAGCATGTATCCCCACATGAAGGCCAGTAATCTTCTTTTTTTCTTCATGTATCTCATCATTTCCTGATGTGAAGATGAGCCCTGCTGTGTTTGAAATGTTGGTCAAGAAAACAAGTTTTTGCTTTTCCATGTACTTGCCTTCTTGTAAATGCAGATTCGTATAGCCACTCACTAACCATAGATCTCACACTCAAGTGCCTAGACAACAGAATAAACTTATAACAGTGACTTGTGGAGAAGTAATACCCATCCCAGTCTTCTCTTCAGGCTGGTCTCTTATTCCACCCTCAGTGGGAAAATACATAACTTTTTCAGTTCAGTTGTAATGATTTTTAAAAAATAGGCATGATAGTGATACGAACATATCTGAAAATATTCAGACATGTGAGGACATGTGTCTGGGAGGTGGATATTACAGTCAGACTGATAGAGAGGTGGTCGAGAGATGATGGTAAATATAGCCCATCCCCTGACTCTCCCCTTACCGATGAGTCTAACTTTTTAATACCTCAGAGGGCTTATTCCATAAATACTAGATCCTTTAAAACAATTTGCAGGAAAGTTAGATTATCAATGAGAAACTTTAAACCTCTAAGATTGCTACTTGACAATTTGTCACTCAACTTCAGCAAAACTATAGGGGAAAAGCACAATGAATTAATGAATAGCAACAAATCCCCATGACAACATGTTACTTCATTAAAATTTTATCAGCATTCTTCCTAGGGAGAGCATGCCTTCTGTTCTACACTGAGTTTCTTCTGCAGTGTTTTACAGACAATTCACAGCATTCTGCTGCTTCAAAATTAGTTCCTGTGGAAAGTGAGCTACATACAGACTCTAGATTGTGTCACACAGTGGTCTCCTGGGTGCCATGATGAAGTTTTGCCTACATTTTTTCTGTGTATCTTATGCCTTAAACATTAATCAAGCATTTCCCAATTGCTTTCTTTGAGAATAGGTTAATTAGCTGCAAATGCATCTCTGTGTTAATTTTCAGCAAATGCATTTAACTGCATTTCATAAATATTTTCCTAGCAACCAAATAGAAGCTTTGAAAGGAAAAGGTTTTCACTGCTTTCACTGGGGCTCCATCTTATCCTTTTTCTTTCCTAATTTTTTTTTT
>NDXB01012553.1:180489-206598 GCA_002631895.1 Agapornis roseicollis | reverse complement strand
TTTGGTTTTTTTTTGTTTTAAATTTTTTTTTTTTTTTTTTTTTTTTTTTTTTTTCTATGGGGAAGCACCAGCAGGTAACACAAGCAATGTGAACACAGTCCTTTGCCTCACACTTTCCAAAGCTGTTTATTAAAGAAATGCTTTGGACAAATTTACTTGGTGGATAAAGAACTGGTTGGGTGGCCACATACAAAGAATTGTGGTCAATGGCTCAATGTCCTTCTGGAGACCAGTGACAAGTGGTGTCCCTCAAGGATCGGTGTTGGGACTGGTCTTGTTCAACATCTTTATTGCTGACACGGAAAGTGGGATTGAGTGCACCATCAGCAACTTTGCCAATGACACCGAGCTGTGTGGTTTGGTGGATACTCTGGAGAGAAGGAATGCCATCCAGAGGGACCTTGACACGCTTGTGAGGTGGGCTGATGCCAACCTCATGAATTTTAACCATGCCAAGTACAAAGTCCTCCACCTGGATCGGAGAAATCCCAGGCACAGCTACAGGTTGGGCAGAGAAGAGATTCAGAGCAGCCCTGCGGAGAAGGACTTGGAGGTGGCAGTCTATGAGATAATTAATATGAGCCGGCTGCAGTGTACGTTGGAAGCTCAGAAAGCCAACCGTATCCTGGGGTGCATCAAAAGGAGTGTGACCAGCAGGTCCAAGGAGGTGATCCTGCCCCTCTACTCTGCTCTCCTCTCGTGAGACCTTACTTGGAGTATTGTGTGCAGTTCTGGTGTCTTCAACATAAAAAAGGCATGAAGCTGTTGGAACAAGTCCTGAGGAGGGCCACGAGGATGATCAGGGGACTGGAGCATCTCTCATATGAAGATAGGCTGAGAAAGTTGGGGCTGTTCAGCCTGGAGAGGAGAAGGCTGCGTGGAAACCTCCTAGCAGCCTTCCAGTATCTGAAGGGGACCTATAGGGATGCTGGGGAGGGACTCTTCATTAGGGAGTGTAGTGACAGAACAAGGGATAACAGGTTCAAACTTAAACAGAGGAGGTTTAGATTGGGTATAAGGAAGAAATTCTTTCCTGTTAGGGTGGTGAGATGCTGGAATGGGTTGGCCAGGGAGGTTGTGAGTGCTCCATCCCTGGCAGTGTTCAAGGCCAGGTTGGACGAAGCCTTGGGTGGCATGGTTTAGTGTGAGGTGTCCCTGCTTATGGCAGGGGGATTGGAACTAGATGGTCTTAAGGTCCTTTCCAACCTTAACTATTCTATGATTCTAACTTGGTAAACCACTAAAAGCAAACCTCAAATTCCCTAGGAGCTTTTCTATTCACATCCTGGGATTTGGAAGACGCCTTCCCAACGGAAAAGGGCAAGAGAGAAAGGAAAACACTGCTAGGTGGTGAAAATAGAAAATTAGAGGAAAATGAATAAATTAGGGCTGCTTTCAGCAATCCCATCCAAAAAAGACCTATAATAAAAAGAAGGGATAAAAAGAAATATTAAAAGATAAAAGAATCCTTTGTAGTCTGAACTACTTTTCTGATTTAAGCCTCAAAATTGCTTCTTTACCCTTGCCTGGAGAATGGGAGAACATGCAATTGCATGGTCCTGATAAAACCCAGAACAAGTGTTGTGACTAAAGGAACTATATCTCTAAACTCTGCTAGAGAGCAGGTATTGGCACTGTGATCCACATCTGTATGTGCTGCTGCACATGCATACATACATACAGATCCACATCTGTACGTACTAGCTCTTCCTCATGAAACTGGTAATTCTCTGTCTCAAACAGACATTAGCACCCAAATTGACTGTTAGGTAGTGGCCAGCCCATGATTAGATGTTGGGTCAGTGCTTATGGGCCCTTCCTATAACTGTGACAGGGCCCATATTACAGTTTTCACAAATTACACTTGACTCTGTGCCTTAAACTTTTTTATTTTATTAATATAGAGGTAGCCAAAGCCTCTGTGTTGGCTTGCAAAGCTCTCGGTATAGGTGTTGGAGTATTTCCTCCTCCTAGATTTTATTGGACTAGCATAGATTAGAATGGGATATAATAGTCTATGATAGAACAGAATGGAATGGAGTAGACCAGACCAGAATAGAATAAAATAGAACACAGTAGATCAGAACAGAACCCCTGCAGACTGCATTACACTCTGCACCAGATCAGCCTCACTGATCTATGAATTTGGAAGAAAAATTAGAAACCAGGTTCACCTCTTTCCATGTTTACCATGTTCAGCTGGCATTGCTGTCTCCAGGACCTCTCCATCTCTTGCTGTTGGTTCCTCCAGCTACCTCCACATCATTGCTACACAGACTTCATCTTAGCACCTTTAGCCTAACTTTATCAAAATTTTTGCAGTCTTTATGCACTAGTTTAAATAACACAATTTTGTTTTCTATCTTTTTAAAAATATGGTTAGCATTCTTATACTGACTATCTAGAGAGGAGAACAACTCATTGAAATAGTGGCAAACACACTGAGAATCTTCCTCTAAAATGGAAAACTGTTTTGACTTTTCGCATTTTATTCTCAAAGAGAGGTCTTTTATTGATGCCAGCTCAGCACCTTGGAGAGAAAAATGATGTCTTAAAAAAAGGCTTTTAAACC
This sequence comes from Agapornis roseicollis, assembly GCA_002631895.1. NCBI lineage: Eukaryota > Metazoa > Chordata > Aves > Psittaciformes > Psittacidae > Agapornis > Agapornis roseicollis. Next base: position 204,026 of record NDXB01012553.1, on the reverse strand, counting down.
CTGAGGTTGGCTGTGGTTTTTGTTATTTTTTTTTCTTTTCCTAGACTTTGTAAACACTTTTCTCTGTAAAAGTAATACATGTAATTGTGGGTGGTTTTCTGTATTTTTATAAGCAATACGGTCTAAGCTGTATAAATCTCAAAAAAGGTGTTTTTTAAATATTTTTTTTATTTTTCCCCTCATTTTTGGATGGAAGTTGTCAAGTTAGAAAATAAATGCAGAACAAAAAGATGTCATTTTCTTTCTTAAACAAGGTCAGTATCTTGACAATAAGGACACTTTAAAAGCTTTCTATTGTGCATGTGTCCATGGGGGAGAAGGAGCTGATCAATGCCCTTTCAGGTTTTCAGGTTTGTTTTTAGGGATTTTCCTTGGTTTTGGGTTTTTTTTCCTTCCTGTTAAAAGTGAATTTCATATTGTAAAATAGTTATATAAATATTTTTATACATTTATTTACAATATATTTATATATTGTAGAATTTTATATGGTAAAGAGGAAATAAAACATCAGTTACATTGCCATATTTTAGCAAAAAAATCAATCTGGTCCAGGTCTAAACTCAGGTTTTTATTCTTTTTCCTAAAAAAAGAAAAATTTCTTGGGAAGAAAATTTAGCTAAGAAACATCTCAGCAATATTGTAAAAAAGAAATATCAGGCACAGATTGACCCCCAAATCCTGTAAAACATGAGGCTGTGCTGCAGTTTTATTAAAGTACTATTTAGATAAGCCATATCATGAGTGCTTACTGTTAGCTGCTGGTTTAAAACTTCTCTTGGTAGACAAGCAACAGAAAGATAGTCCTGGTTTTGCCAACAGTGGCCTCTTGAGATGAAATTAATGAAATTATTCCAAATTCAGGTTTTATTTCCTACTTTTTCTGCCTCACCTTTAGTCATAAACACATAGTGCTTTCTATTTGTATTATGCTGTTAGTATCTGTTTATTACAACAGGAGCTGGTAAAAATGACCAGACTGATAAAATTGTTGCTCTATCACAATATTTACTTTGCCTAAAAAGTATTTTATGCTACTAATTGAATAAATATTGGCTATTCATTCAGGAAGCAACTTGCTTAGGAGAGTGTAAAGTAAAAATATCAAGATATGCTGAACCGACTCAAAAGGTAAAGCTAGAGAAAATAATATCACCAATGTTCAGAGATTAATAATGTTGCAGGTGTTCATGTTATTTATCTTTCCTTAGGAAAGTGAAGCCTCTTGCACTGTTAAGTTATACAGAACTGTGAAATGCTTCATGTGATTATGTGTGAAATTTTTGGAAGCCCCACACTTAGAAGAAAATTGTCACTTGTTTATAAATGTACTTTTGGTCTAAATTCTGCTTGAAAATACCCTAGTCCACCCAAGCAATAGTGGCAAGTTGTCTCTAACAGGTCCAGGTCTTAAAAGCAAAATGTCCTTACTCACACCTAGATCTAAACCCGTTCAGCAAAGTGCTAAGGGCAGGCTGAAGTCTGTGCAGCTTGGTGAAACTCCTCATGTAGTTACTTCCTTAGCTTAAAGTGAAGTATGTTCCTCAGAGCTTTTCTGAATCAATGTTGAAATTAGTTTTAAAAAGCTTGAGACAGCTTAGACTTGCTGACCCACAGACAGACACAGGTGTATTATACGATCCCAGTGCAGTTGCACATGGGGCAATTCAAGGATGGAGCTGTACTTTCCCTGCTCCCGTCTCTTTAAGGTAGATATAACATTACTTTAATTTTGATGCTGATTTCATTACAGTGTTTAAAGGAAGATCAATGTAAATGTATGATATCAGCTACCTCATATAAAGTCTTTTATATAAGCAGGTGGTTTTGGACCTTGCCTCCAGCTATACCTTTTGATCATTTAGAAGGCTACTGATGTACCCCAGGCAACTTACGTAAAACAGTTATTTGTACTCATTTAATGCTATACCTTTAAACACCCCTTTAATCTACTTGCAGCTGTAAAAGGTTCACAGTGTGGAAATGTTTTAAAGGAATAGGTTTAACTTCCACAATTAGGCTGGATTTTTTCTCCTGGATAAAAAAGTTCTACGTCTTTCTTCAACTTGTGCAATCATGTACACATCCAAACACACACGCTCCTCTGCTCTGAGAAAATCTCTAAGCAGAAGCTCCTCTGTCAAAGGTGGGTGCTGCTGGTTGGCAAGAGACTGTGTAAGGGCTGCAGGAATGTATGTCTATTCCAGTAAGTGTGTTTCAGTGTTTCAGACAATTCAGGAGACCTGAAAAAATAAGAGTTTGTGTTTATTTCTTGTTACTGTGGATAAGCTCCATCTGCCAAACAGTGTAAATAATATGACCAAAGATGAAAGCATATATTCCAGGTTCTTTATTGTGACTGGCATTACTCAACGTATGTGAGGGGTAAGTTTGGCCCAAGGTTTGCAAACCACTGAGAAATGAGTGTCTAATGTTTTAATTCTTTATTCATTTACATGATTGAACCAGTTTTTCTATTTTCTCTCTGTTTTTGTTTCCCAGGTCAAAACAGCAAACAATGAAGTCCAGGTAAAACGTAAGAACAATTCACACAGTTTAATAATGTAATTTTCATGTATTCCTCATGCTCATGTGCTTAGTGCTATGATCAGCAATAAATGTGCATAGCAAACCCATTTTATTAATACTTTTAATGCTTCCAGAAGGTTCTGGTGTTTTATTCTGTCAAACCAGCTTAGAAAGACAATTAGATATCAGTTAACACATTTACTGTTTTTATTGTCTTTTTGATAGCAACAGTCATAAACCAATAAAAGCACTCCTTCTCCATAATGATATTCTGGGGAGCCAGGTGTTCTGCATGTTAGAACAAAATTACTACCTTTTGTAAATAAATAAAAGCTTTGTATAAGACTGCAGTAGCAGAAAGATGTAACAAACTAGTTATATGCTCACATATATTTTTCCCTTTTGGGGTCATTTGCAGGAGCTATACATATGTATCTATGCACACGGATATATTTATGTATACACACACATGCATGCACTTTCTTTTCTAAAGAGCAAAGTGATGGCAGATATCTTATAATTCATAAACAGATCAATTTCTTTAATTTACAATGTGGTAGTTATGGATACCAAACCCAAATAGACACCTGTGTCTAAGCTGCTTGTAAAGCTTCGCTTCCTAAACAGTTAAGATCTTCTAAAATCAGATTTCTAAGAGAGATGACATCAGACCACACAATGGTATTTTTTCTCCCCACTGACTGTGAAGGAATTTTGGTGTGGTTTTACTTGCAGATGTTTGTTCTGTTGACATTTTACATGGTGCAAGAGAATCTCATTCTTTCTGCTTCTTTTTGCAAAATTCAGGACAGAAAAGTCTTTCTGAATTACTACTTTTTCATTATCATAAACACTGATATCAGAAATGCATGATAAACTTGACCCTGAGAGCTGAGTAATTTCTATTCCTATTTCTTGTATTTGAAGGCTATTCTTCACTGTTTTGAGGACTAAAAACTTTCTATTTTCCCAAATTTCAAATGGATCCTTTCTAATCCCTGAAATTTCTTTGCCTAGAAAAGCAGTTAGATCTTATGCTTCCCTGCATATCTCTCCCTGATTCCTGAGTATTCGTCAGAATCAGAGACAAGATCAGAAATATAAATTGATTTAAAATATATTGACCAATGTAAAAGGATGCCTCATGTAAATTAAAATCAGAATTTCAAAAATCAAACCAAGTGAGAACTAGAAGATAAATTAAAGCAATATAAAAAGATTCGTACAAAGCAAGGAAAAAACCTGAGTAAGTTATGAAGGCAGAATGAGCACAAAGGCAAGAAGGTGAACAGATTCTTTACTTCAGCCACTACCCACTTTCAGTGAGTACTCCTTGCTCAAATATACATAACCTTCCTAATGGATCTGCTTCCTATAGCATCTTTATTATTTGTCAAAACACCTAATCTGAAAAACTTAATCCAAACCTGATCTGCCACATGTTTGCTCATGGAATATTTCAGAGAAATATGCCAGATCTTAAGAATAACTGAATTTTCTTGGTAAGTCTTTTTGTTCTTCAGCTTTCAACTGGGAGCTAGAACCTGTTCATAATGATTTAGTTCATAATAGAATTTCAATCTTGGAAACATATAGATTGTATAATTTATAACCATACTGCAATGTAAAATACATATATTTTTTTTTTTCCTGTAAGTACATGCACATGTTTATCTAAAACACTATGTGCATGAAATCATTGCAAAATCCTCTTCCTTTATTCACATAGCTTCTCTTGACAATATATAAGTAACTTCAAGAATTACTGCACAAATAACTCTTTCATCTTTTTTCCCCTGTGTGATTTTGACCCAGACAGCTTTCCCTTCACCCAAGATATTCCTTCTTGTTTCTTTACTGTTGCATTAAATAAATCAGTATCCCATCACCTTTAACTATATTCTTTTTGATTTTGAACAGCTCACTCCTGTCAGTTCCCATCTTCCAGTCTTGACTGCTGTTTCACCATGTTCCTGTCACCTTGCAATACTCAAGATTCACAACCTGTAACAATAATTCCTGCTCCCTCCTTGGAGATGAAGGTTGGTCTTTTGGCTTACCCATGAAGCTCAGAAATTTTCCTATGTTTGTCCAGCTTTCTGTGCATTTTCTAAATGTTCTTGTATGGCTCAAGATCTTCGCTCATGGGGTTCAGGAGAAACATGAATCATCTGTTGGTATTTCCAGACGCCCAGGGTACAGATTGCCTTCTTAAGTTGCACAGGCAGATCTTGCCTGTGGTCTGTAAAAACTATAGCAACACTATATTTCAGGAAAGGACTATTTGACAGCAAACAGCCTCTGTCAGTTGAGGGCAGAATATTCCAAGCATCTGAATCCTGACAATTAGCAATCAACATGATACAACTCCTCCAAAAGTAGTTAGAATGGAGGACTTGTCAACTGCTGTACTATCAACCCAACAGTCTATACTGAGAGCTCTTTATACCTCTGCCCAGCTTTTTCTCATGAGGAAAGCCAACATTTTATATATTTGTTCTTACAAAAATCCTTTCTTTGATATGACAATCATGTGTAAAAAGTTTTACTCAGTACAAAGGTATTGAACCAAACACCTTTGAGGTTAAAAGCATGACCCATTTGATTAAAAAGATCTGAACTTTTACAGGTTGACAGAAACAACTCATCTAATTTGTGGATCAGCTATACTGGTGACACAGAATACAAGTCCATCTTCATCAGACTTAATTGAATCCCAAATACTAATTGCTCACTGAGGTCTGAAAAGTATACAAACTAATGTCAGACACTTGAGGAACTGACATATAGGAGTCTAAAAATTGCATGATTTTGTAGAGTAGGCTGTCTGGTTTAACTGATTTTGTAGCTGAAGGACCCTGAGTGAGAGCAAAGAAATCTAAGTATTCCACGCCTTGTTGCAACATTTCTATCCCTGTCTGTCTGTGAAGGAGACCTCTGGATATCTTTTGATTTTATTTTCTTGTCTGGACAATGGGAATAATAATGCCAAGCTCCTGGATTGTGTTGCTGAACCTATCAATAATGCACAGTGAGTTAAGATCCTTAAAACAATTAAGATCCTTAAAACAAAACAGTTTGACATAAGGTTAAATACTACTATCATAAATGGAACCTGTTAGCAATTATATATACGTGTGTTTGACTGAAGAATGTAGATAGCTGGGTATTTTTTTGTTTGTGTTCATGTTGATAGATATATAAAGAAATCACTAAAGTTGGCCGATGCAGTGAAGGTAGAAGGCATGCAAATTTACAAGCCAGTAATCAGATGCCACCTTCTGGTTCATGGAGAGAAGAAAATCAATAGCCCTATATAAATAAATCAGTCCTACTATTTAATACCTATCTTCAACTTTATACATGCAGAATTTTGTATGGACTTTGTTAATATCTGTTTACAATCACTTAGTCACGGAAACTCATCATACTGGCAACTGGAAAAGAGAGTCTGTAAAGGTAAAAATAAAAGGGGGGGGGGTGGAATGAAGAAAGAGAAAAAAGGAGAAGGAATACAGGAGAAGGAACAGTTCTGTTCTGGAAAGGGAACAAAAGTTTTCTATAGGGTATAAGGAATCCACAGTGCATCAGGTCTTGCCTGAGTCCCAGGAGCCACTGAAATGAGACTCAAAGTTTCTCCAGCGCACTTCTTGCCTCCCCTTCTGACTGGGCATATGGTCCAGCATCAGACAATAAGATATGTACTAGAGCATTACAGCCTCTCAAAATCAAGTACAGTCCTAAAAGTGGCAGAAAATAAAAAATTGCAAACCGAAGCCCTAAAACATTTACTCTAATGCTTCTACTATTGGATCCAATTTTATGAAAGAAATGCAAAATGCTTTGAACAAATGTGTGTTTGTGCTGTGGTGTTCTGAAAATTTAAAAAATAAGAATGTTAATTTCACCTAAACCCCATTATTTATGAAAACTGATCTCACTTCTGTTTACTATGACACTAGGATTAAGAAAAAAAAATTTAAAAGACCCATTTGGCATTATGTAATGGTATCACTTCAACAAACTAAAAAATAATATGCAGAAGTAAATGGATTTTCTCATAAATTGGCACTAACGTCTGCTCCTTACACAGCAGCAGAATGGGGAATTGTTAAAATATTTATTTTTTTTTTTCAGATTGCATATTGTAAAGGACAGCTCAATAGATTATCTAACGAATCCACATTACTTGTGTCTCTACTAGAGAAAATAAGACACACCTTTGCTTTTATTACCAAAATTAACTAAAGCTGAACAAACCCATGAATATTTGTCTGATCAGAATTTAAATAAATTTTAGATTTTAAAACTACATACGTAGAATTACTTATTTATTTGCCAACAGTGGGTCTGGGGAGCTTTTTGCTTAATTATCTCTTCTTTCTGGTTCTAAAAAATATTTTTCACTTTGTTTCTGCAGTTTGTTCATCAGAGTCATCTGGCCTTGTTCCAAGTGTGGTTTTCAATGTTGATTTAAACACCTGGAAGCAGGAGGAAGAAAGGGGGATATTTAACGAAAAAGAACAATTCTATACTGTTGGTGTTTGGTACTTTCATCTGAATCCCCATATCTGTGCAAACATGCTTGCTACAAATTGGGAGTAAAATGTCAGTCACTATCTGGTAAGTAAGACTTCATTCACCCTTTCCCAAAGTAATGAAAAGGCTGAACATATGCATCTGAAGCTATATATTTATTTAAATAAATTAACAACAATTTAGTATATTTCCTGCATTGCCAGAAAGTAACGAGGATTATATTGCCTTAAATAATGCGTTGTAGTAACTGAGCCTAACCAATAAGGATAGATAGAAATCTTTGAGAAATAAGACTAACTGGGGAAAAGCATTCAAAATGAAGATTGAACCAAGGAGTTTTGCTTACATTTTAAAATCATTATTAAAAATAGGAATTTTAAAGCATAGTGATATATTTCTAGCCACTAATTTCTAATCTAAGTTCTAATTTAACAAAATACATGGTTCATTCTCATTTGAGTTCAACATAATTGTCTATAGCGTAAGAATACAAGCGTCCTGAATTTTTCCTCCAAGAGGAAAATTCTTGTAGTCATTAAAAATGCCTGTGATTAAAATAATATCCTACTATATTAGTATTTGCCCAAGAGTTAAATAGCAGATTATGGCCTGTTTCATTTTAATTTTTTGTTTGTTTGTTTGTTTTTAGGGTTTTTTTTTTGTGTTTTTTTTTTCCTCCAGATTAAAGCTATTTTGTCCTAAGGCAGCAACCTCATCTTGTTCATGTACAGGGTTTCTCGCACTTGAGTTTTAAGCAGAAAAACTTTTATTTTTAACTGAAATGAAGAAGTACTTATTTTAAATCTCAGAGTACCTGTTTCAAACCAATCTATGGAAAATTCCTTAAAGGAGCTTATTTAATATTAGTAGATAGATCACTAATAGGTTGCAAAGGGAATGCATGAAGCCTGAAGACCTATAAGATTGCCAAGATGTGCCTTAGTATTTACCCGTCTGCATCCCTCCACTAGCTGTTATGTGTTCAAAGGTGTCTGTGTTATTTTCACACCCAGAAAATATGCAGACATTTGTTTGGTTATATGTGTCTGTCATAAGTACAACTCTGGGAAAGTCTTTAAGGTTTTTTAGTTTGTCATTCCTAAGTGAAGAGTAAATATTTCATTGGTGGATATGAAACTCAGAAGAGCAAAACTGCAGATTGTTTTGCTCATACTTTAGTATCATGTGAAAGTCTTTCCAGATCTTCAATTAATATCCATAGCATGTCTCAGGAAACTTTGCAGCCAAAATAATAAGCTCAGCAATTAAGCCTATCAAGGTTAAGCTCCTAAATTCCTTATATTTAATAAATGCTTGTAAGTTTGTGGGAAAAGATCTGAAAGCCTACAGAAGTAGAAGTTGAACAAAGATGTTATATTAGACCTAGGCTCCTAGTTTGGACTTGTACCTCATGCACCTTCACTCCCACCCCAAGAAATCCCCATAGTAGTCTTGCTATTTGGACTCATACATGAAGCACCAGAGAAGCTGATATTGCCCCCTGATTTATAATAACTTGCCAGTCAGAAAATCCCATGGTCCTCTTTGAGTAGTAGACTAGTTTAAATGAATGGTTTAATTACTAAGCTGTTAAGCAAAAGAGGATCATCCAGGAAATGAGCTACAACAATACTAGCAAACTTAGATATGTCAGGAAATGAATATATGGAATTATCAATATTGTTGGAACAATGTGCTTGTTTGGTCAACACTGTTTGTTGAAATTTCTGTTCATGGAGCAAGTACAGTTCATGGACCATTCTTAATAGGCATTTTGTCTATAGCTAATCTATATGTGGAAGAAAGAGAGTTTAATGACATGAATGAGGCCAGACTGTGTGCCAGCTTATCTTAAAACCGGAGAGGGCCTTTTAGCTATTCAGTTTACCTTAAACAGATGTAGCTCAAGAATCATGGTCCCAGAAGCACACTGATTGTGAGCTTTTAAGATGAAGTTTGATTGATTTATTCTACACATCATGGTACAGTGTGGTTGCCCAAAAAGTATGCTTGATGACTGATATGGTCAGTTCTAAGAGCATTTCTAAGAGATGGTGCCACAATTATTACCATAGTATTTTCTGTCTCGTTCCTTGTGCTTCCTGGATTTTGCATGTTGCAAGTTTGAATATTTTTTTGTTATCCAGTATGCAAGCTGGTTCCCTTCACAACTGACTTAGTAGCTAATATATGAATATTTCAGATTATTTCTTCTAAGACTGTGTGTGACATTAATTAATGTTGCTTACCCATATTATGGGCCTACTTAAGTTCAATATTATTTTTTACCTTAAATAATCAAAGCAAGTTTAATCTGACAGTTTTATTTTCTTGTAGTGATAATGAGCTTTTGTACATAGAATCATAGAAAGGATTGGACAGGACCTTAAGATGATCTAGTTCCAATCCCCCTGCCATAATCAGGGACACCGCACACTCAACCACGCCACACAAGGCTTCGTCCAACCTGGCCTTAAACACTGCCAGGGATGGAGCATTAACAGCTTCCTTGGGCAACCCATTCCAGTGCCTAAACACCCTAACAGTAAAGAATTTCTTCCTTAGATCCAATCTAAACCTCCCCTGTTTAAGTTTGAACCCATTACTCCTTGTCCTATCACTACAGTCCTTAATGAAGAGTTCACCCCCAGCATCCCTATAGGCCCCCTTCAGATACTGGAACGCTGCTAGGAAGTCCCCACACAGCCTTCTCCAGGCTAAACAGTTCCAACTTTCTCAACCTGTCTTCATACAGGAGGTGCTCCAGCCTCCTGATCATCCTCGTGGCCCTCCTCTGGACTTGTTCCAACAGCTCCATGTCCTTTTTATGTTGAGGACACCAGAACTGCACACAATACGCCAAGTGAGGTCTCACGAGAGGAGAGCAGAGTAGAGGGGCAGGATCACCTCCTTGGACCTGCTGGTCACCCGCCTTTTGATGCAGCCCAGGATGCAGTTGGCTTTCTGGGCTCGCACACTGTNTCCAAGTGAGGTCTCACGAGAGGAGAGCAGAGTAGAGGGGCAGGATCACCTCCTTGGACCTGCTGGTCACACTCCTTTTGATGCAGCCCAGGATGCAGTTGGCTTTCTGGGCTGCAAGCGCACACTGTCGGCTCATGTTCATGTTCTCATCGACCACCACCCCCAAGTCCTTCTCTGCAGGGCTGCTCTGAATCTCTTCTTTTTCCAACCTGTAGCTGTGATCCTACCAGTTTGAGATAGTTTCATATGTATTGAGTCTTATTCGTGGAAGATATTCCTTGATTAAGAAGGTCCCACATGAAGATCCACCTCATGCTCCACCATAGGTTTTTCAGTATCATATACAACAATGACACAGGACATCAAAAGCTGTTATAAACCTGTCATGTTAACTATTATTGAAGGGAGATTGTTATCAATAATATATGTTATAGTACAATAACAGGTCCTTGAGATTCCAACGTCATTGCAAGACAGTCCAGACAACAGCTATTTCTGTCTGCAACAATCTTAATGAATGAAGCAGTAGTTAAACATGAAAAATCCACACCTGGAAATCCATCAACTTTTGAATTTCTGGCAGTAAGAGAACAGTATTTACCTGATTTGAAAAGAACTTCCAGCAGTGGACATGCTCAATGTGCTGCCTTTGGTAAGAAAGAAACTTCCAGTAGAAGCCTGACAGCTTCCATTATGCAAAGTGGGCTGAGATATTAAACATATTAATATCTTAAAAAGATAAGGCTTAAGAAGAAAAAAAAAAAGGAAAAGCATCAATCCCATCTTTTCCAATGCTCTGATAAATGTCTCTGAAAATGTGCTCTAAAGAAACCAGACAGGTTTCATCTGAACAGGTCAAGAGGGGAAAGAAACCTTTACAACACGCACAAAGAGGGTATAGCATTCAGTTTTGGGTAGTGCCTTACCTGATGAATTCTGATTGCATCCTCATTTGACTCTTTAAAACTGTTACTGAATGTTCTTTAACACCCAGTGAACTAAACACATCGAGGAGAACTTAGTTTGAAAGCTATTATCGTATTCATTTCTTTTACACTTCTGAGAACATTGCTTATGGCACCTTACGAATTCCTGTGAATTCCCTTTTTAGTACCTTAGATAGAGGGTGTGAAAGAGAATATGATCAAAATTAATGCTGAAACATCTCCATAGGCAAAAAACTGCCTGGAAAATCAGGCCTTAAGGAGAATTCACTGTTCAGCTTTGGCTTTGCATTCACAGATGAGTGTATTCTAAGTGTTTTATATGGAAAGTAACATAGATACAAGCACTTGGCTTGCTAGTGAATTAGGAAATCCTACTGTTCTACCACTTTGCAGAAGTTTTGAAAAGCAGAGATGATACACAATGTGTATACAAGAAAGGCTTTCTTTTCAAAAACATTGTTCTGCTATTAACAACAGGCTTTAAGACCTGCAGACAAAGCTCTAACTATAATATGCTAATAAATGTATAGTATTTAATAAATAATTCAATTTGTAACAGTATAAGTCAATGGTTTACCAGTCCAAGGTATAGCACCAGTACTGCTGGTGAGAGGAATAACACTAAAGAATTGCTATGTGGAACAAGAGGTGTCTGGAATTTAGGTATTTAGGAGGATGTTTATGTCTTGTTCTTATGTTATAACTTCTCAGTGAACAATAATACATGAATCTTAATGATGTAACAGACAAAATTGCTCTCCCTGCTCTTTGCTGAACTGAAGGGCAGAGGTACAAGTTTGCAGCCTCTGAAAAGATTTGCATAACAATTTTATGGCTGAAGTAACTAACAAAATTAACTAACACATAATCTTTTTGCTAAATTCATATTCCCACTGGTGTTCTGAAAGCAAATGTCCCTCTTTAATGAATCACTTCAGACAGCCAGTAGGAGGTGGTAATGTACAAAGTGGGTGGGATTTCAGTCTCAACACCCAGATGCTGTTTGGGGCTTGCTGGTTGTGATTTTCTTGCACTTAGCTTGGAGGTCTTTTTATATTATTAGATCCTCTCTGAGGAGTGAAAAGTTAAAGAGTATCATGGTATCATCTGACACAAGGTGTTTCTGAGGACAATCAGTTAATGTGAGACACCAAGAGTACCATATGTGGAAGTTCAAGAAATCCATATAAACTAACTTTCATCATGTGCAGTGCAGATACCTATACCCACATGCTGTAAGCTTCTAAGTGTAGAAAGAAAGGAGAAAGTAAAGCAGAGGATACCCCTGCCTCGCCCCCCTTTTTAGAAATCAGTGCGGCTCATTTCAAACAAATATACAAGAGAGGTCAGATGAATTGCTTGCTAGAAGTACCCATTTCTCTGTGTTGGCTTGCTGGATTTTCTAAGAAGCCACCTCCGCAGACATTTTAAGTTGGGTGATATGTGTCGCATTTATGGTGTCTATGTTAGATGTGACCTGCTGGGTTTAAACACCTACCATGCCTCCTGGGGTTACAGCCTGAAATTGGACATAGAAACTTGAAGAGCAACCCTGACAAACTAGGGGTTAATAGCAGAAAGAAGAAGCAGCACCGTGTGCTTTTACTATCTACACAATACCCAGATGGCATCAATCTGATTTCTCCAAGAAAACTTATGATAAACTGCAACATTAAGCAGATTGAAGCAATGGGCTTGCATAAAAGCTTATGTGCATTTAGGAGAAGAATATCTTGGTTTCCTCAAAATAAGCATTGTTTTCAAACAGTTTGCACATAATATTCATGTGCATTCATATGCACTTGGTTTGCATGTGTATGTGTGTTTTTCTCTCCTAATCCTGTCGATTTCACTGTATTTTAAAGTCAGATGAAAGGAAGAGCAAGCAAACAGAGTTTTTTCCACTGCTTTGATGTCACTAATGTTCTGTCAACTGACTTATTAAACCATACACTCTTAGTACTCTAAGCAAAATCTTGAGTGCTTTACAAGGTGTCTAAAAATATACTGTGATCCTTAAAAGTATGATCATACTTATCGGACAAGACACTAAATAAAAGATGATGCTCAAGACCTCTTTTATATTTTATTCACCTCTACATATAAGTTTAATCAGAGAGGCAGTATTTTCTATTCAGTCATAGTTAGTTAGGAAAATCTTGCAGAGTCTGGAGGTGAGGTTTTTACACTATGTATTTTAAAAGCAGTTTAAACAACACGATCCAGCTAATTTCCAGCACTGCAATGAAAATGACATTGGAAGAAATAGCTTGCAGCATTATTTTGTTGCAATGGAATACAACAATCCCACAAAGGAACAAGGGGATCAGTGATAAGTGTTGAACTTGCAAGTCATATACATAGTGCAAAGAAGCTAAAAATCTGCACTGGATTACAAGTCCAAACAGATGTTGCTGTGCTGACAGTGACTCCACCCTTGCTCTGAAAAGAAAGTTCCTTACTGATCCCTTTACCTGAGAGTTTCTACACTTGTTCAATCCCTGCAGAATTCCTGAACTTATTCCATGATATTTCAAATGAATGGAGAGAGACAGGGTGAAAAATGTGACCAGGTGGTTGGGCTTTTAGCTGGTGCAACCTGTCACCTCTTGAATAGTAGGACACACAAAGACTTGTTTCCAGACTCGCTTTTGAAAGAAATGTAATTATCTGGAGCCCTAAGCACCATGTCCAAATGTCTTAGTTTTTGTTGGGACGCAAACTGCAAGAATGCAGTACTACTCCCCCAGAGTATGACTTAAAGAGAGCTTCATTTTTAAAAGGTTTTGTGTTGTGGCTCAGTGGACATTAGCAGTGACTCTCATTTTGGCTTCAATGGGACCAGAATGTTATACTTGGTTTCTTTTCCAAATAAATAGAAGATGTTTTATTAGTATTTGTCTTATGACCTTATTTCAGATATTTTTTTCTTTTTGCTGTTGAGTAGCATTCCTAATAGAACTGGGTCACAAGAGTAACAAGAGATAGCTTCAGAAGACGAATAGCTCTTGCTCTTTCTCTGCTTTCTGTTTAGTACTTTAAGCCTCTGTAGAGCTTTTAATCCCTGATCTCTGAATGGGATTCAACAGGCTTAGCAACAAAACATAAAAGCTTACCAAAAGCACCCCAGAAAGGGCTGCTTTATGTCTGCCTTTTTCCTAGCTGATTGCTTATTCATTCTACTTTCATATCTATCATTTTTAATTGCTTTTCATCAGTTTTGGAAGTCACATACTGTTGCTTTGCATTTGAAAAAAAAAAAAAAAATTATCTGTCTTGACAGACCCATGCAGTCACACTGAATGGGGAATCTACTTCCAAAGACAGCCTCCAGGTCAGCACATGAAAACTCTGAGGTCAAAATGTTGTCAGTAATGAGATCTCAAGCATTTCAATAGTTCACATAGCTCTTTATACAAGCCAGGAGAATCCCTCTGTTTCCTCTGGTACTGTTTCATGCTAATTTGGAAGCTGCAAACTGGCATGAAACATTTCAAATAAAACATCAGCTCATCTTAGATCCTAATTTATGTCTTGCAGAGTGCTGGGGTTGAGCCTGTTGAACTCTTAAGAGCAAGACAGTACATGAAGTATGTTGCTCACCAGTGAAATGAAGAATGAGTTAATTACAAATATTCCAAATACATTTTTTACATGAAGTCTGGGATGTGTTATTTCCTGCTTTATTTTTTTTTTTATAAACACTTTGATTATAAAAGGTACAATAAATAATAATTTGCTTGACCAAGTACTTTCCCCCCTTTGGTCCCTTTTTCAAAGGATATCCTACAAATTCAAAGCTGTAAGACTTGGTCACCTTATTCTGATAGGAGCAACTCAGTTCTTCATGACAAGCTCATTTCAATTTTGCAGTCCATGTTGTTGCAAGAAGGATGAGAACTAAATGTGCTTATCACTGTGAACAGAGAAAGCTTCATACCCTGCACACAGAAGTTCCCAATCAGTCCTCAGGCAAAATTTGACACCAGCAGTCCAACAGACTTGTAGATCACGGCTCCATGAAATAGTAAATCTTGATCATCTGGAACCCTTGATACTTTTATGGAGGAAAAAAAAAAAGTTTGAAATTCTAAACTGCACATTTTCAGCTTTCCTTCCCCACTTATACTCCAAAGCACTAGTCATACCAAAGAGTAGAGAGAAAAAAAGATTATTAGAAATTTTCTTGTTTCTTAAGCAAAAAGAATTGGTCATCAATGAAATAATATGAATTTAAGAAGTAGCATTTTACTACAGACACTGAGTTCTACAGTTTGCAAGGGATCAAGTGCTAAGGTCAACAAATGTTAGTGAAAACATGGGAACTGAGTACCAGCTTTTCTTTTCAACTTCAGAGAAGTTTTCTTGTAACCCAAGTAATAAGAAGCTGGCCTATGTTTGAAAGTATGAGAATCATTTCTGTTACAGAGGTCTTCTTTATTTGTTTTGATTATATATTGTGACATTAGATATTTACCTTTATCATATGATCACAAAACCTGTTTATGCAGCACCTGGAGTCTATGGCCCAGGAGATAAAGAGAAGTTTGAATGTTTCTGAGCTGAACCCGAGCTCTGAAGCTTGTGAAATTTTTTGTCATTGATATCTATAACCTGCTGGAAATGCAGACAAACTGGACTTCCAGTCCTTCAGAAACAACCCAGAGATGCAAGAAATGCTATTTTACCTGCTTTGAATGCCTTTAAACAAATGCAGCAGGGTATATCAGATGTAGATTGAGAATTAAGTTCTAATTACAATCAATATCTTTGCCATGCCTGCTTTGCCAAATAATATATATTTCAGTCAGTGCACTTTGGGGATTTATCTCTGCAAGGCCTGTTTCTGCCCAAATCAGTGTGACTTTCCCTTTGATATTCCCACAGTGTTCACATATACCCTCAAACATACACAGCCCTGGGTAATATGTCTCCAATGCGATGAAATCAATGGGAACACAGCCTTTTTTGCCTGACAGTATTGTCAGGGTGTATTATCTGGTTTAGGCTGTGGCTTCAGTTCATAGCAGTCGTCAGTTAAATTTCCCTTTCTGAAGCTGAGCAAAGTGTGGTAATGTCACAGCCACAGGCGACTGCCGCTCACAGGATGGTTTACCGGTGGAGCTTAGCCTCCTGGCTTGTCACAGTGTATATATCTCAGGGTCTTCTTTTCCTTCCTACTCAGAGGTTTCCAAGAATGTTGCCTGGAGCAGTCATGGGATGCAAAAAAAAGAGAGATTTTTGTTCTGCACTTAGCAACATTACCACACTTCACACTCAGTTTCTGATAAGGGGAAATTTAACTGACTGCTCTGAACTAGATATACCAGATAATACACTCTGACAGTGCTGTGGATAAAGGCTGGCAAACCTACTAATTTATATTTCATTATCTCTGCACTTGGCTTAATCTGCTATCTCTTACTAAATGTTAGCTCACGAAGAGAGCTGAACAGCAGAGAGGGGAACCACAAACACTCTTGAACACTGGGTAGCTTCTATACCAGAGGGTAGATAGGGCATTTTGGCTGCTCAGCCCTCCCAAAGGTTAATGTGCAGCATTGATACACTGGGTGTTGTTTTAAACGAATGTTTGTATCCCCATACGACCACCTCTCTGTCAATTGCAGAGTGCTTTTTTCTTCTCTGGGTCTCTGAAGGGGCGTTCATTCCATCTGTAGGTGTTCAAGATAGAGGTTCATCAGGATATCTGTGGTTGTCAACACAGCCCACAACTCCAGCTATTTCAGAAGTGGGTGATATACACAGATCAAAATGTGCCCTTATTTTCTAGTCTCTGAGGAATGGCAGTATCAGTCATTGCTAGTGATGATAAAGTTTTAATCTCCTCAAGGCTGGAATACAAAGTTCATCATCTTGCACAGTCTAATTCTTATTCTCATTTGTCCATTTTTTGCCATAGTCTTGTTAGTACAATGATCAAGAATAGCCCAAGAGCCATTTTCAAATTAATACACACAGAGGAATATTCAGTATTCTTTATAGTTAATAACTGTAGCAACAACTTTTTCCAAGGAACAAAACCAAAGAAAACATTATTACAACATGAATCTTACTTTACTGCTAGAAAGACAACTGCACCTTCAGAGGGCAATTCAATGACTGCTGTATAGGTTCAGGGACTTTGCTACCCATATCTTCAATGAAACTATGGTCATGATACTGAGCTAAAAATCGGGAGAGCTAAATTGTCTCTGTAACTGACATAGAGTCAGAGAGGGACTTTTTACAATGGCATGTATTGATAGGATGAGGAGGAATGGCTTTAAATGGACAGAAGGGAGATTTAGATTAGACATTAGGAAGAAGTTCTTCCCTGTGAGGGTGATAAGGTGCTGGCACAGGGTGCCCAGAGAAGTGTGGCTGCCCCATCCCAGACAGTGTTCAGGGCCAAGTTGGATAGGTCTTTGATCAACCTGGTCTAGCAGAAGGTGTCACAGGAGGGTTGAAACCAGATGATCCTTAAGGTCCCTTCCAACCCAAAGCATTCTCTGATGTTATGCTAAAGCAGATCTTTCAACTTTGTATAAGAGATTGTAAGATCAAGATGTTTTTTGTCCTTTGAGAGAAGTGTGCTTGATTGCTCCACTGTCAAGGATTCCCGCTTTAGTTTTGATCACTCATAAATGCATTTCTGAGATCAAGTCCTCATCTTGATTTAGGCAGAGAAAGGATTTGAGCAAGTTTCCAATATGCTGGTGTGTCACCTCACCAATGAGATACTGGCTGAAAGGAAACTTCATCCTCCAACTGAAAATAACTCTTAGTTTTAAGTCATTTTTGTCTCACTTCCATTAATGTTAACCTAAAAAAGACATTTTCTCAAGCTGGTTGCTGTTTAGGGAAAGTCATTGTGCATTTAGAGGTAGTGGGATTGCAGTCTAGAGATCCTTCTCAACAATCCATGAAAAAGACAAGGATAGTTAAGGTAATTTCAGGACTTTAGACAACATTCTCAGCTCAAATATTGCAAGATACTTGGGAGGTTTGCAAACGCATTTTCCGCCAGTTAAAGATTTTAAATACCTGTAGGTCATCAAATTCATACTGCTTTATAATAAAGGTTTTATTTTGCTTAATTTCCTGTTCCTAAGTTTTGAAAGACATCTCTGAAATGTCAAAATGGTCCACTCTAACATGTATAAAATGAAGACCTTAATTAGATATTTTATTTGAAGTAAGTCTTTGCTTTGAAATGTAGGGGGAAAAAAAAAGTTAAAATGAGAATGAGAGCTCAAAAATATTAAAATAAACCAGTTTGCTTAATGTTTTGGTCAGATCTCTCAGTTTGCAATGTAAAAACATAGGTTCTCAAGTTAGGGATGGAAAGAGCTCAATCATTCAAATGTCTAAGACTGGACAAATGCTTCCTTTATTTGTAATGACAGAAGCTATGAATGAAACAGATAAATGGATGGAAATTCGTACAGAAGTATCTAATCTGGCTTCCTGCTATATAGTTATGTAAACCATGCTATATTTCAACCTGTTACCTGTCTGTATAAGAGTATTTATATCTATGTTTATTTCTTCAGCCCGCCTTCCTTATATTTTCTTCATAACACTTACAAGAATAGCATGTATACTCTTATTTGTACAGAACATTTGCTTTACAAAAGGCTCAATATTTACTTCATTTGTTTACTTTCAAGACTAGCCTTTGTGCCACTTCATGATGCTTTCACATCAAAAGGGACTTTTATATAATTTTTTTACATTTTCCATCAGAGACTGTTGTCTGTACTTATTTAATCAGATGTAATATCACTGTGATTTCCTTTATGGATTGCCAAATATTTTTACCTGTATCTAAAGTGGTTTTGTATTTTTTATCTTGAGGAAGCCTAAAATGCACTTTCAGATCTTAATTATTTTTTTTTTTTTTGGCATACTTTGAATTCTAACATTGATGGCCTTCACCTCTCAGCTTTTAAAATGCACAAATACTTAAACTGATTTTGCTTTACTTCATCACGGGCTGTAGAAGTGGCTTTGTTTTGACTTTTCATGACTTACAGACTGCAAATTTGAAAGAATGCTTTTAGGTTAGGATTTTTCTTTCTTTCACTTTTAATACACACAAACATGGATTTTCTCCTACTAAGCTGTCTTTTCTGACTGGATCAGCATTCAATAAGCACATTGTGAGCTACTGACAGAAAAAGACTAGATGAGATTTAGGTTTTTCTTTCAGAGAAAAGCCTCTCTGAGGTACAGCAGTGTGCTTTTAAAAACAAACTATGAAAAACGCCATGTGATGATAAATTTTTATTTTTTCTTTAATTTTGTCTTTGGCAGTGGTTTAGATCCTGTTTAAAGGAGGAATCAGTGGTGTATATCCTACACATCAGCTAGCTGTGACTCTTTTACAAGATGGTAAGAGTCTTTTTCCCCTTCCTGACTAAAATTTTTAACTTTATCATTTTTGTTGATCACTTCATCTGAAATCTGGGACATCTCTAGAAAGAAGACAACTTAGTCTGAATATGAAATCAGTAATTTCTGTTTAAGAAACAGAACTTACTAATGTTAAGCGAGAAAGAGAGAAAGGAGGGTAGATTTTGCATGTCTATGTTTAGGATGCAAGCTGAATTCTTTTTATGTTCAGAGATAATCATCAAGGCACTTATTTAAGTAGGCTCAATGTGAATGTGAAGACTCCAGGACTGCTTTTTGATATTTTTATCATTCTGTTAATCTGTTGCTAACCCATGTAATATTAATTTGCTTAATATTTCTAAAACATGTCTAATATGTAGAGAATATGGTCTTGGGTGTAAATGCATCAGTCTAAAAAATAGGTGATCTCAATTCAGTTGCTGGCTTAGATATAAGTGTCCAGTGTGTTATAAGTCAAATGGTTTGGAGTTTCTATACCTGTTTTTAAAATGGGGCAACCAGTCCCCTCCTCACAGGGGTATATCAAAAGAGATAAATTTTGTAATGATGCTGAACACCAATGGACAGGGAGTAAAGGTGGCTTTGAGCTCAATGCTGTCAATTAGGATAGCCCCAGGGCTTGTCTAAATAACATATTGCTTCTCATACTGCCTGTGACATTAACAAGCTCTGACGGTGCCCCATTTCTGGCCTTGGTCTAACTCCTTCCCTCCCTTAAACACTCCTGGCTCAGCTCCTTTCCTGCTGAAGATGGACATAGAGCTAGAGCCAGGTTCTTTATCACTTGTCATGGTGTTTGCTCTGTGTTTGGTGTGATCCCTTGATAAGAGGTTTAGCAAGGTTATCTTTAAATTTGACCAGCCACAAACTGTGTTCCTTTTGTGACTATAAGAACATAGATTCAGAAGAGGCCCACAGATTCATCTCCCAAAACTCCATAGAGCTTCTGCTCCTTAGGGGAAGACACGTCACAAATCACAAAAGATGCTCTGATACCTTATAGCAAACTTAAGTGGTGTGGTAGAATACCCAGGGCAGTAACAGTCCTGGAAAACTGAATTCCAAGGCTTTGTCCCATGCCTCTCTGGCAGTGAATTCTTTCAGACAACAGTCCTCAAAATAAGGACAATTTACCAGAACACAGAGGAAGGTTAACCAGAAAATTCCTGTTTAAATCTAGAGGTGCTTTAATTCTGACTGTATAAAAAAGGGGAAAAGGAATCACAGCAACAAAGAAAGTAGATATTTCAGTCTTATCATGCATAGAGAATCTAAATATTAATAAGGGAAGAATGATATCTAGGATGAGAAATATTATGGAATGGAATTATTTTGTCTGAATACTTAAATATTTGAAAGTAAGTACTTAATCAAATAGTTGTTTTTTTTTTTAAAAAAAAAAAGGAAAGGAAAGAAAAAGGAGAATTGTGGTTATTCCAAAGCTGTCAAGAAAAGTTATGGTTAAGAAAAAAAGCCAGTCTTAAAACATCAGTAGGTCTTTACAATGTCTTTTATGCAATATAGCAACAGTTAGGACATGATTCATTTGTTGACAGTATCTGAGTGGTTATGAACCTGCTTTCATCACAATGTTCTATGATATTCTAGGGTAACCATTCCTTATACTCTCTTACTGGAGTGATTGGGTTTTGTTTAAAATATTTAAATATTCAGGTGTCCCGGTGTTTGGACAATCACTTGAGAGATGGGACAGCTGTGTTTCAGTCTATGCTCCAGTGCATGTTTCATTATTTATGCAAAAAGAAGTAGCACCAACAGGAATGACTGAAAGCATTCCACCCCAGGGTATGTTCCACACTGATGATGAAGGCACTTTCTTACCAAGTGAAAGATGAGGGTTCAAATTCTCTATGAAAGAAAGGAACTGAAATTATTTTTCACACCTAAAGTGAATGTCTTACCTTCTTGCTTGTTCAGTAAAAAAGGATGACTTACTTCTATGGCAAAGTTGTGAAACAAACTTGTTTATTGCTTCCTTTTTTTTTTACAGGTACATAAAATTGCATTTTGTATCAGATGGAATAGTTCATGGAACTGTGTACATTTTTACTTAAGATAATATGAGATCTTCAGTGATAATAAGCCTCTTCTCCTCTTTCTGTTGCTAAACCCCAAATCAATTATCAGCTAAATCTGAAGCAGTAATTAAACTCCTTTTTCCAAATGAAAATACAAACAGACATCCTCCCCCCAAACTTACGATGTGTGAAAGAAAAGGGAGAATCAATAAAGAATATGAAAACTCACATCATATAATCCAATGGGAAGCTGGGAAAATTATCTTTGCAGACTGTTCTGCTTACATTTTGGCATTACAAGATTATTTTTGTAAGGAGGAAAGAAAAATCCTGCAGCAATTAAGAAATGCAATTATGGGTTTCCAGTGGAGGCTTTCAGCTGTTTAGGTGAATGGGGAGGATCAAGTCTTTCACAGAAGTGAAATTTCTTCTTTCTTCTTTCACAAAAGTCTATTCTACAGAAAGATGTCTACTCTACAGACAAGTCTTTGTCAAGTATGACACCTAAGTCCTGAGCTCAGTGACAACAGGACAGTAATACTCTGCATGCTGTAGATGAGAGTAGCACGGAGGTCCTGCAGACAGAGTTCTCTTTTAGACAATCCCATCATCATTCCTGCCCAGCAATTCAGGTATTATAATTTATAGACTCTAGTCTTTACATATAAATCCAAGGCAAGTTCCACACACTATTGAGCTCCTAAGACTTACATTGGCCAAAGGCTTTTTTTCAGACCTTCTACCTTAAGACAAATTTCTCCCATTCCATAATTATGCTGACTAGATTCATTCACATAACTTTAAAGTCAATAACAGGATAGGCACTTGGTGGTTGTTGGTGATCATCTGACCTAATTTAGTTGTTAGCATGAGATCAACTGCACTATGGAAATGCTTACTTCTTCCCATTGACTACAAAGACAGGTGAAGACTACCAGTACACATCTAGGCATTTAGAGCTAAAGAATTCCATTCAGAAATGCTTTTCTATGTATACTGTGTTCCCAAAACCCAAATTCCCATGCTACTAAAGATACTCAGAGTTTGCTATTGGCTTCAATAGGCAGCAAAATACCATGATAATGTTTAAGTCATGGATAAGATCTTCACTGTAAAGCTAAAAATTTTTTAATCTCAGTTTTTGGATTTCTTTTACTGTGTGTCTGTTGTCCCCTCTAACTTCTGATAGATGGTCACTCAGCTTCAGCTTGCTGTATCCCAGACTCCTCAGGGCATTATTCAGGGCCCATTACCTTTTTAGCTCTACTGATATCCTGCCAACAGCAATCCTCTATGCATGCCATTTATTCCAATACACTAAACAGGGGTAATTTGGTAAATTGAGTGTTTGAGTAGCCTTAAGGTAAATATTTTTTTCTTTTGCAAAATGATGATGTTCCCTTTAGCCTCAGTGGATTCTTCTATTTTTGGAAGGGATTATTTTCATTTCTCTTTAATTGTTCATAAAAGTGAAAAGTTAAATAATGCCAGTTAGAGAAAGGTTATGTTAAGCCCTCAAACAAATGTTAAATAAAACCAAAATCAAGCAATAATTAAATGAAGATTTTTTTTTTTCAGATGTAACTTTGGTAACTTCATACTCCCTATTTCTTTTATCCATCAACTGATCTGTCAGTGCTAAAGCATCAGGGTAGTTATATTATCTTAATTACTAATTAAGGCTAATAGATTCTGACTTTTGCAGAATAAAATCTAGAAGAGATTCTTGTGATTCATTTCTTTAAATAAGAATAAGTTAACTTGATTATTCCAGTCAATTGCATTTTTGATTTAAGATGCTGCAAATCAGTTCAATGAACAAACACAGACTTCTGTAGCACTCACCACACTAATAAACTGGAAATGTTTTGAGTCTGTTGGAGACAATGCTGAGCTTCTATTGTTCTCTACAGCTCATAATGTGAGAGGATTAAGAGGAAAACTTTAGTGTCATAGCAGTATTGCGGAGTGTCAAAAAGACACTATAAAGACCATCCCATCTTCAGTTGACTTGAGCAATGAAATTTATTCTGGATTTTTTGTTGTTGTTGTTGTTTTCTGTTTTGTTGGTGTTTGGTTTTTT
>NDXB01012553.1:108084-180412 GCA_002631895.1 Agapornis roseicollis | reverse complement strand
TTTTTTTTGTTTTTGGTTTTTTTTTTGTTTTTTGTTTTTTTTTTGTTTTGGTTTTTTTTTTTTTTGGGGGGGTTGGGCTGCTGGGAAATCTAGTTTCATTTTTTAAAAGTAAATTAATTAACCCCCTGAATTTGTCCTGGCATTCAATGCTTTCAACTCTTAGGAAACTGCATCCAGCCTAGGGGCTGAATTTTTCCCCAAATCTGGACAATCCCAGTTTCCAAGTGAGTTTCTGTAAACTGCAGAAGTAAGAGGAACTTTAGGGTGAGATGGTTAACCTGTTGGAAATTTCTCTGTACGAACCAAAACCAATTTCCAGTCACAGGTTAGACACCTAACTTTCAGAAGGGTAAAATTTGGTAAGACAAAGGTCACATGAAGGCTCCAATGCACAGGCAAAACAAGAGGTGAGAGCTGATTATCAGGACATTTGGTCTTTGTGGGTTTTTTTGATCCAATCATAGACAGAAAAAGGTTAAAATATCTGAAGGAAAAATTTCCTTTTCCTTGTATCCCTTCCCTGGAGTATTGTATTTTTTATCCAGTGACTAAATCCCACAGATATCCTGTCTCATTTATCTTCATACAGCTTCTTTGCCATCAGTAAGTTATTTGTTTAGGAAAGCCTTAGAGCCACAGAGCATAATTAGTTGTTGGATCAGGCCCATAGGAAAGCTTTGACCCACAAACAAACCACATCAATAAACATTTTAAATTCCTCCAAGTCTCTGAAGAGGCAGAGATTGTGTTTTCTGTATACTCTACTGCGATATGTTTGTTGATCCCAAAAAGGACAGTGTTTTTTGATTTTATATCATGAGAATAGATAACCAACAGCGAGGTTACTAGAGCTTCAGGATAACAAGAATTTACTCCAGCATAAACACTGGTCTGTAAGCTGCTAGGACTTACTGTCCTAGCAATAAGGGTCACTGAACCTTGGAGTAAAAGAAAACACAAAGGTCAGATTCATCCATCCCATTTAATCACAACTATACCAAAATTATCACTCAGTCAATTATCTGGTTGAGGACTAAGTCCATTGAGAGAGAAAAGTATCTCCTATCTTAGGAAAACGGCTGCCACCTTTTGGAGTGCTTTACCCTACCCTTGTTTTTATGCAGGGAGCTTACAACAGTTATACAGACTCTATGGCGTATTTATATTGGTTAACCTCAAGAAAAACTTGCCCCAACCTTTGCCATAGAATCATGGAATCATAAAATCATAGAATCTCAGAATAGTTAGGGTTGGAAAGGATCTTAAGATCATCAAGTTCTAACCCCCCTGCCATGCCACTCTGCCCAACCTGGCCTTGAACACTGCCAGGGGTGGAACATTCACAACTTCCTTGGGCAACCCATTCCAGTGCCACACCACCCTTACAGTAAAGAATTTCTTCCTTATATCCAATCTAAACATCCTCTGTTCAAGTTTTAGCCCATTACCCTTTGTTTTATCACTACAGTGCCTCATGAAAAGTGCTTCCCCAGCATCCTTATAGGCCCCCTTCAGATACTGGAAGGCTGCTAGGAAGTCCCCACACAGCCTTCTCTTCTCCAGGCTGAGCAGCCCCAGTTGTCTTAGCCTGTCTTCATACAGGAGGTGCTCCAGTCCCCTGATCATCCTCGTGGCCCTCCTCAGGACTTGTTCCAACAGTTCCATGTCCTTTTTATGTCGAGGACACCAGAACTGCACACAATACTCCAAGTGAGGTCTCACAAGAGAAGAGTAGAGGGGCAGGATCACCTCCTTGGACCTGCTGGTCACGCTGCTTTTGATGCAGCCCAGGATATGGTTGGCTTTCTGGGCTGCAAGCACACACTGAAGCTGGCTCATGTTCATTTTCTGATCGCCCACCACCCCCAAGTTCTTCTCCACAGGGCTACTCTGAATCTCTTCTCTGCCCAACTGTCCTGGGTTCAGCAGTAGCAGTTGTTTTTATCCTTCTTAGTAGCTGGTGCAGTGTCATGTTTTTTACTTTCAGCCTGGAAACACCACTGATAACATGATGTTTTTAGTTACTGCTCAAGTGTTTATTCTGACTAAGGACTTTCTGAGTCTCATTCCCCAAGGAGGGGAAGCTGGGAGGAAGCAGAGACAGGACACCTGACCCAAACTAGCCAAAGAGGTATTCCATATCACAGCATGTCATGCCCAGGATGTAACTGGGAGTTCCCCAGAAGGGCTGGTTCACTGTTGGGTGGGGTGAGGTATTGGCCTGCGGGTGGTGAGGTGTTGTATTCTCTTCCCTTGTAATTTCCTTTATCATTATTGCTACTGGTGGTAGCAGTAGTGGTTTCTGTCATACCTTAGTTACTGAGCTGTTCTTATCTCAACCCATGGGAGTTACATTCTTTTAACTCTCCTTCCCATCCCTCCGGGAGCTGGGGGAAAGAAGTGGGGGTGGGGGGCAGTAGGCTACGTGGTTTGGATTTATGGCCTGGACTTAAGCCACAACACCAACCTGTAGCTGTGCCTGGGATTGCTATGTCCCAAATCTAAGTGGCCCAAAGCAGTCCAGCTTGCTGTTCAACCTTTTGAGAATATGGTGGTATCCCTAAGCATAGAACAAACAGGCCCAAAATGATGTAGGTAGGAGTACTGAAGGTATGTGTACACTGGCAGTGCCATATGGATACTCTTCTTTATCCCGAGCTGTGGATAACACATGCCCCAACTGTCCTACAACAGCTAGTGCTTTATTTTCTAGTATGCTAAATTCATTTCTTTTTAAATGCAGAGGCTTGGATTTAAAAAGCATGCTATGATTAATATTTTAATTCATAATAGAGAGGGAAGCAAGGGTTGAGATACTGGAAAGGCATCCGTTAAGCACCTCTTTTCCTAGCCATTTTGAACTTTTTGTCTTTTCAGCAGTTGAAATATGTGATGTGAGTACATTTATGTACAAAGAGGGTGAGATAGGGGGAGATGTAATCAGTCGTACAACATGTAGTGTACTGTCTACATTAAAAGTGTGTTGTCTTCTGCACTAAAAAAGAACAAATCATTCACATGGAATGGAATAGATCCCTGTGGTGATTAAAAACTCCAGTAGAAAGATGATACATATTTAATGAATAGATAACACAGATAAAGAGGAAGAACACATTTACAGTAAAAGGCAGCTAGAACAGCTTGAATGTATAGCTCTTACTGCAGTGCAGAATTAGCTGAAAAAAATTATTAAAGGACATGGAACTGTTGGAACAAGTCCAGAGGAGGGCCACGAGGATGATCAGGAGACTGGAGCACCTCCCGTATGAAGATAGGCTAAGAAAATTGNAATTAGCTGAAAAAAATTATTAAAGGACATGGAGCTGTTGGAACAAGTCCAGAGGAGGGCCACGAGGATGATCAGGAGACTGGAGCACCTCCCGTATGAAGATAGGCTAAGAAAATTGGGGCTGCTCAGCCTGGAGAAGAGAAGGCCTCACAGCAGACTTCCAGTGTCTGAAGGTGGGCTATAGGGATGCTGGGGAGTGACTCTTCATTAGGGACTGTAGTGATAGGACAAAGGGTAATGGGCAAAAACTTAAACAGGGGAAGTTTAGATTGGATATAAGGAAGAAATTCTTTACAGTGAGGGTGGTGAGGCAGTGGAATGGGTTGCCTAAGGAAGTTGTGAATGTTCCACCCCTGTTGGTGTTCAAGGCCAGGTTGAACAGAGCCTTGGGTGGCATGGTTTAGTGTGAGGTGTTCCCTGCCCATGGCAGGGGGGTTAGAACTTGATGATCTTAAGATCCTTTCCAACCCTCACTATTCTGAGATTCTATGATTTTATGATTCCATGATTCTATGGCAAAGATTGGGGCAAGTTTTTCTTGAGGTTAGCCAATATGCTAAATGCAAAATGCAGATGAGATTCACCGCATCTAAGCCAGCAAAAAGAGTTCTCTGGGTTCCATCTATAATCCATGGAAAAAGAAACTTCCAGAAGCAATTAATTCTATCTTAAAGGAGATGTGCAAGATATTTCTGCTCTGGAGGTGTCTCTGTAAGGGATAAGCTTTCCTCCCAGGTGAGATGGAATTTAAAGAAAGGTAAAATGCATGGCTGGCTCTAGACAAGGACAAGAAGATGGAGAAAAAAAATCTCATCATGGCATAATCTTCAGCATTGCTGGATTTTCCTGCAAAAAATTCCAACAACACAGGCAAAACAAACAAACAAACAAACCCAACAACTAAAGAAAATTAATATTGCATGTGACATAGTCTAAGAACTGGTCTTTGAGAGGCAAGAGGGAGAGGGAGGCATTCAGAATAATATAGAAAGCGAACTGACAACTGGGTGAGTGTGAAATGTGCCAGTAAATATTTTGTAAAATACTGGATCAATGAAAAAAATAGGAGAGGGACAGAGAGAATGTTGCAGAATCATGATCAACTGCAATCATAAATCTGTCAAAGAATGGATTTCTTAAATCATGAAAGCATGCTGAGGTTTTTCTTTTTTTCTTTTTCTGTGAATAAATAATAATAAAAAACAAGTTTATGTAATGAATAGAATTAAACAGTTGAAAGTTTGAAAAAGCAGACTAACATTCTTCTATTTCTTACAAAAAAACCCCATCCAAAACCTCCAAAATTATTGGGAAGCAATCAAAAGACCATGGGAAAAAGCCCTGAAACAAAGAGATAGGTATAAAATGTCATTCTAAAATCATCATTATTTCTTTTGGATCTCTCTTACCTATATGCAGGACCTTCATAGGTATGTTGTGTCACCTTCTAAAAACATGTAACTTCTCTGTTTAACTCTGGAGATTGGGACTGGTCTTATTCAACATCTTTGTTGCTGACATGGACAGTGGCATTGAGTGTGCCCTCGGCAACTTTGCTGATGACACCAAGCTGTGTGGTTCGGTGGATACACTGGAGGGAAGGAATGCCATCCAGAGGGACCTTGACACACTTGTGAGGTGGGGAGATCCCAATCTCATGACATTTAACCATGACAAGTGCAAGGTCCTACACCTGGGTTAAAGCAATCCCAGGCACAGCTACAGGTTGGGCAGAGAGAAGATTCAGAGCAGCCCTGCAGAGAAGGACTTGGGGGTGGTGGGTGATCAGAAAATGAACATGAGCCAGCTTCAGTGTGCGCTTGCAGCCCAGAAAGCCAAGCGTACCTTGGGCTGCATCAAAAGGAATGTGACCAGCAGGTCGAAGGAGGTGATCCTGCCCCTCTACTCTTCTCTTGTGAGACCTCACCTGAAGTATTGTGTGCAGTTCTGGTGTTCTCAACATAAAAAGGACATGGAGCTGTTGGAACAAGTGCAGAGGAGGGCCACAAAGATGACTGGAGCACCTCCTGTATGAAGATAGGCTGAGAAAGTTGGGAGTGTTTAGCCTGGAGAAGAGAAGGCTTCATGGAGACTTCCTAGCAGCCTTCCAGTATCTGAAGGGAGCCTATCGGGATGCTGGGGAGGTACTCTTCATTAGGGACTGCAGTGACAGGACAAGGGATAATGGGTTCAAACTTAAACAGGGGAGGTTTACATTGGGTATAAGGAAGAAGTTCTTTACTGTAAGAGTGGGGAGGCACTGGAATGGGTTGCCCAAGGAAGTTGCAAGTGCTCCATCCCTGGTGGTGTTCAAGGCCAGGTTGGACAGAGCCTTGGGTGGTGTTGTTTAGAGTGAGGTGTCTCTGGCAATGGCAGGGGGGTTGGAACTAGATGATCTTAAGGTCCTTTCCAACCCTAACTACTCTATGATTCTATGATGACTTTGGAATGGATGTTGCAATTTCAGTGCTTTAAAGTTAGAATAGCAGATTCACACTCACACAATGTGTCCCCACTGCAGTTCAGAGGCCTAAGTAAGGAGATGTTCATGAATGAGGTGTAAAGCACCACGTGTAAGTAAGCAGCCATAGGTCTGAACACACTGGCACAGACCTGTCCTGTAAGCTACAGCTGGTGCCTGCTGCACCACATCTACAGAGATACAGGAGAAGTGGCTTTGCTTTTCTCTCCATATATTGCCTTTCAGATTCTAGTGGAGGCACTTTTTGATCTTCCCATTACTTGTATCACAGTCTGAAACATTGGCTATATAAGTGGAAAATCCTACAGGAAAGCAAGCATTTCTTCCCACACATTTCCACAAAGCAGGACAGATGAAGGAGGGGATTTTTAATTCACTCATGGCAAGGCTTTTATATTTTTAAAGAATTAATGTGGATTTTGTATTTATCATTTGCAATAACTTGTCTATGTAACTTGTACACAGTTTCTTGATTTTAGCATATGTGGAAAGCTGGGAAAGTTTAGCATACGTGGAAAGCAACAGTGAAAAAAGGTGGTCCTTCCACTACAACCATGAGCTAAATGAAATATATCCGCTCCAGATATACACAGGTCTACATGTGTCAATGCCGATCTGCTGTACATGAAAAAAGTGATACATTACACACCAAGCCTTGTTAAGCATGAGACTTGTTCAGAAGAACTATGACAAGAAAGGGAGAATATCATGAAACCTACTGTCAAATAAGCCTGCCTTCCATTCCTAGTTCATTTTGCCAATTTATTAGAGATGATATTGAATCTGTCAGTGTATATGCAGTTATTTTAGGGTAACTAATTGCAGACAGCTCATCCAGCTGGACAGCCAAAGCAATTAAAGATTAATGCCCCAGTTCAGCAAATAACTTGGGCATGTGCATAATCCCTGTGGCTTCAGTCCTGGAACTGATCCCATCAAGTTTCAGTAATGGCAATTATGTCATAGTTTTCTAGCAGTATGGTGGCTTCTAACTCCTGTTCCCACTGTGTGCATTGGTGAAGATCAGCTAGGCTGTTAACTATGTCACCTTCTTAGAGGAACACTTCTTAATTCCTTTGAGGTGCTTCAGTTGTTAAATATTAACAACATAAAAATGACAAATGTTAACAATGTTAAAATATAAACAGAATACATAGTTCCTATTGCTAGGGCTCTTTTTCTCTGAAACAATAGCTGTGATAAACTGATTTGGCTGATGACAAACTAGGTTAATTTGGACCTGATCATTATGGAAGTCCTTCTATTTTTCCATTGGGATACTTCTCACATGATTTCATATATATGAAAGTGGGGTAAATGATCTCAGCTAGAGATCAAAGATGTCTTCATAGCCAAAGGACATAAGTAGATACCTCAGGGGGGCAACCCATTCCATTTACTTTAGGATGTATTGAATTACCCTTTGGAGGTAGCTGATTCTTTACATCATCTGCAAGGAGCAAGACTAATTGCCCACTTTCAGACTTCAAATGTTAGGTGCACTGAATGCTATCTTACATGTTCTCTCCCTTCTATTGGAAATTTTTTTCTAGCACTTAATATTTTTGATATATATGTGCAGCAGAGAAAAATAGAAATATAAATGAGTATGCTAAATAAGTCTTTCCATCAACACCATTCCACTCTACTCACACTGAGATGGGTGGAAATATAAATGAAAGCAATGTTTGGCCTGCCACTGACACCTATCCACACATAAACACTCACAGTTAGATGAGAAGCTTCACAGTTTCTCTGAATATTTAATTAGTACAAAGTTTGTTTCTTTGAACACCATCAAAAATAAAATTAAAAAGCCCAGCTTCATTTACCTCGTGTTGACTACAATGAACATTAGAACTTCCCATTGCTGCAGGTTTAGCTCTGTGGCTAACGCTGAAATGTTGGCAATCAGAAAAGACTTGGGGCAAATTGCACTTCTTTATCACCACAGGGATAAACTTAAGTGACAGACATACATGGGATAATTACTTTTAAGTTTCCCATTGCTCCGGCTGATGACACAGTGATAAAAAAACATGCTCCCCCAATAAGCCAAGAATTTCACTTACATGGCACTACATCTTTATTACTGCTTTGTTACTTCAGGGAAGCTGCTTTCTCTAAAATGCCTTTCCCTGTGGCTTAAAGTAAAGATTTTTTAAATAAATTAATACAGTTTATGTTGGGCATCTACCACTTGAAGGGCTAATGATTATTGACTACCCTCCAGCAGACATCAGGGAGTCTAGCCTCAGGCCCTTCCCGCTTGCCCCCAAACATGCCGTATGTTAACACATGTTTCCAGATGCTGGCTGGGATTGGACACAAACAAGGCAGTCAGAATGGACCATTTAGTGTACAAGTCAAGATGACAGATCTCTGCTTAATAGAAGGAAGACAAAAATTCGTATCTTATTGAAAAAGGCAGAAGAGCCCCGGGTGCTTTCGCTTTGTGATTCTGCAGCAAAAAGTGGGTTGTGTCAATATAATTCTATGTCACCCGCTTGCAGCTGCCACACTGAATTGACCCTGCTTGCTGCAGACAGAAAGGCCTTCCATTTCCAAATTCTCTCTAATGCTCATCTGCGAGAGTGATCATGAGGTGGAAAAAAGCCAACAAGTTACTTTTATGTATGGGAGTGAAAAACAAAACAAAACAAAACAAAACAAAACTAAACTAAACTAAACTACCTTAATGCCGTGAGACTCTCTCCACTGCCTGTTTCTAAAGAAGCACTAGAAAACTTTCTCATCTGAAAGCTTTTCAGAGAATGCTTTGACAACATGAGCTTTATGTTTTGTAACTCATGTTCTTGCAATTCTTTGTAAGTCTCCAGATCCTCTTCAGATGGAGCAGCAGAGCATTAAATATTCTTGCAATGCTCACCAGAGCCTAATTACTAAAAGTTGAAACATCTTTTAAACTCTGCGATTTTTTTTTCCTTAGGTATTCCCCAAATTAAAAAACACAAAAAAATTGAAGAATGTGCAAAATAACTAATAATTAAGACCATGTTTTTAAAGGGGGAAAAGAAGATAAACAATTTGAAACTAAAAATAGAATATTTCTTGACACAATTAAAGTTTAACGTGATAGTATTCACTCATGAGTCTGTTTCTCATATGTATATATAAGCTCAGATGTTCACACTAGTGAAAATGTTTAACTGAAAACAAAGACAAAAAACAAAAAAAGAAAAGCTCCCAAGTTGCCTAAAATGGTAAAATTAAAGAGATCTCCAATTAGTTTAAAGACAAAATTAAATTGATTTCTGAATTATGATGATTTAAAGAAGCTGAAGATATTTTATATATATATAAAATGTTAGGGTAATTTAAAATAAGTAAAATACACTTTGGAGCACTCAGAGTCCATGAAAATGTACAAAAAATTATTTTCTTTACCTCAGATCAACCTATATTTAGACAGGAGGTTAGTATAACTAAAGAGAAGCAGCGAGACATAAGTATATTTGCTAGTGAAGCTTCCATCAGCTCTTCATCTAAATTTATTTTGAATTATTGGATAGTCCATCCTAGCAATCTGACTTGGAAACATACCTCACCTGCCTGTGAAATCTCCAGAGGTGTCTGTGCTTTGTGGATATCACTGAGAGGAAAAATTAATCTCACCTATGTGTAATCACCTGAAGGTACTAGTCTAATTTAATCTGAGAATTTCTGTATGCAAGAGAGAGAGAAAAGAAATTGCAAGGAGGCCATTTGTCACACTGGTCTTGCAAATCCTGTGGAAAGACTTCTTTCTCCACTGAAAATCAACATGCACATGGTTAGCTCAGACTAAATGCCTATCTATCTTCCATACAGCTGATATTGGATAAGACAAATGCTGACATACCAAAAAAGGATGTTTTCAATTGCATCTAACATTTGCAGAGATTTAAGAGTTGTCTCTAAATTAGGATCAAAGAAAAAAATAAGCTAAGGGGTAGGAAAGTCTGAGGCATGTCAGTTTTTCTCCACTGTCAGTAAAAGACAGTGTAGATTAGCTCAAATAGAGATGTCTATGATGTAGTTAGTCATATTTAACCACTTCAATCCTGTGAAAATATTCTTCATTTACACCAGTACCAAGTCCATTCTCTTGCTTTGCAGCCTGATGGCAAGATCTGGTCATATCTATGCTATGAAACTTAGCTACACCACTCCCTACCACCAACAAAAATAAGTTTCTAAATAAAAATCCTCTTTGGGGATTGTTTCTGCTTTATACTCTGAAAATTGCTTGTATGACTGCTAACTGATTGGATGCAAAATTAAAGTTTTCAGTTGTGTGGTAATTCGTATAATATCAAATGAACAAAAGATCCTATTAGTTCTCTTCAGTTCCAAGCAGATCCTTCAGGAAAAAAAAAGGTTTTGATTCAATTTCAGTTATATTTACATAGCTTCAGCCAAGATTACTTTCAAAAAGTGTGTTAATTACAATGAATGTAGTTTATTAACAGCAATATAGAATACTTCCAATCTCCTATATAGTTTTCATAAAACATTAACTTTTTGTTTATTATGGAAGAGTTTGAAGAATTATGTGATTGCATGCAAGATGCTGAATAGCTGTGGACTTAAAAAAGAGCAAGACTGAGTCAAAAAAAAGAGATAAGTATGCTATTTCTGGATGTGGACTGGGACCTTACTCTTACAGTGTCCACTTACTCCAACAGTATTGGAAAAGGAGACTAATTTAGAAGAACATGAAGTCTAAGCTGACACAGTTGGGTTTAGTTTCTTTTAATACTGAGGGGAGAGGACTGTGAAAAAGGTATTATATATTATATATTATTATATATTATATATATTATCTATATTACTTTATTTTGATTTCATAATGTTGAGGTGTTCCTTAAAAGTGAATGATTTAACTGGAAGTTACCAAGTGTCACAGTGTAACTCCGTATACCACATGTCATTGCAGTGGTTGTTATCCCAGATGTCTCCTAACATCAATGAAATCTGCTGTTTAAGGTTGACTCTTGGCTCATAAATATATGTATGAACCTTAAAAATGCTGAAGACTACATTGCGATATGGTTTATGAGGCCGAACCTCATAGCTGTGTTCTTTGACACACAGAAGAATTGGTTTATAAATCAGACTTCATAAATTGAAAGTCAAAGACAAATTCTGGAGTCACAGAAAATACACAGACAAGTGTATAAAGTGTTTTCTGAAATCCCTAATAAGCTGTGTATCAGGCTCTTTTCCTCTTCAGTTTTTCCCTTTTGCAAATGCAGTTATATTTGACAGAGGACTGCAAGTTTCTGCTTCAGCACCAGTTGAAGGTGTTTAATGTAGCCCAATTTCTTTCAGAAATACTGACAGCAGCTCTCCAGTGAGATCAGATCAAGTCAACAACAGGGAAATGACTGTGTATAAAAGTTAATGTAGCTCAGTCGTGTCTCAATAGAATGGGCTGTCAATGCAGAGAATTAACAGCCTGAAGCCAGCAAATGTTTCATTGCAACATTGTACAATCATTGTACAGTGTGGTGAGCTGAAACACTATTGCTCACAAGATCTTGGCAAATCTTATACTATATTATGCTCCCTTAAGTCTCTCTCAAGATTTCTGGACTGGACAGGGCTTTCAATGAAGAAAAATAAAAAATCATAGCCTGCATACAGGAGCAAAGCTTGGCAGAAATGTGTTTGGTTTGGTTTTTATTTTTAAAATCTTTCAGCTTCTTGAGAAGTTCAATCCCCTTTGTGGGCTCACTCAGCACACATTGAGAGTACTGGCCTCTCCTTCATTGGCTTACTCCTTCAAGTAAGAAGACAGACCTTCAAGGCATGTCCACACCATGCAGTGCTGAGGGCTCACTGCAGATGTGGTGACTACAGAATAAGAAGCCAGACAACCCTCCTGCTAAGCTTGCTTCCAAGTCAGATGCTTTTGTACTAGCCTGCAAACTACATATGCAACAGTTCATTTGGAGTTCAGTCAGATATCCACAGAAAGATGCCAGTTTGTATGGTTTTAATTCAGTAAGAAGAATTTTGTTTCCTTAACACAATGACCTGGTGTCACTGGGGATGCTGTTGGGTATCAAGGGACTTACAGGAGCCTTGAACCCTTCTGGACTAACAGGATAGCCCATAGTGACTGAAATAGCTCTAGACATCTGTGTTTGAGGAGATGAATCCTGCTTATTAGGTCCTTTGAGGACACTGAAATTTAAGGTGAGACTGGGTTCACCAGATATAGATGTGTAGTTTCATTTTAAGAAATGAATAGGTGCCTTGAATACCCTACCATACCTCAGGTAACACTTTGTTTAGGAATTGATTCTCACTGATGTCAGTTGATGAAGTAATTATACTCTTATATAATAACCTTCCCCCTGTCTCTGGTAACAAGTAAAGTCTGTATGGTTTAGTTCAAAGTCATATATGCCCTTGTACTAAGACACTCTCCTAGGTCTCAGCATGATGCAACATGTACTTACGGGAGAAAGAAAGACTGCAAATGCTTGCAGTGGTTAAATGTCAATGAGATCTGGTCCAACAAAGTTTCACACTGACTCAGCTACTTAAGTAAGATTGTGTTAAGCATGTAGCAAGCACATTTATACTATATAATGTGAAAGGATAATCTCCACTCTTAAGCTGGCAAGTGACTGAATAAGACAAATATGATACAAGCAGAAGAAAATATATCTAAGTATTTTCCTCCACATTGTGGAATATATTGATAAACGTATGATAGCATTTAACTATTCATTCTTTTGGAGAAAACTGGTTAACCCCTTAAGTGTTTTGCCCTGAAGGCAGACATTAAAAGTTAATTATAACCACATGGGACAAGCCCCTGGAGGACCGTGACAGCATTAAGCTGCTACCAGCCAAGCATGCAGGATGCGAAGCACTCTCAGAGAACACCATGTACAAAAATGATGCTGTCTCCTTGAATGAGTTTTCAGAAGTTAAAAACATGCTACTTTTGCATGAACAGTAAAAAGGCAGGTTGTAAATGTTCTACTCAGAGCAAAAAAAGCTTCCAACAGAAGAAGAATTAGAGCAAATGAAAGCACTGAGTAATGTGATTAAGCAATGTGGCATAGTGAGAGTGAAATACCACAAATACTGTTTTATGTAGTACTGCAAGGAGAATATAGTAAAATCTCTTCTGAAGACTTTGGACTGCTACCTCATGATAAACATTTTCAGTACTGTGTATGGTCTATGATGTATTTTGATTTTACCACTATAAAATAGATAGGAGATGACACTTGTCCTTAGAGAGAATCACTTAGACCATATGGGGAAAAAACCCATAAAATTTACTTCTAAGGGAGAGGTGCTGGCTATATCTTTGCAATTAAATTAAGTATGGCTGCAAGGCATTGAGGTTAAGTACCATGGAATGGTCTGCACCTCCACAGTTAAACTTTCTTCCCCTTAAATTAAAATACCTGTATCTAAGTTAACTATCAGGAATGGTCCCTATGCTATTTCCCAAACAGTGCTGGGGACTGTTTAGGAAGAATCCTAATTTGTGGACCCAAAAGCATGAGGCGGACTTTTTTAATAACATAGCTGTAGAGAAAGATAGATTCCAGCAATGGGGAATATCTATGACTGTTGAGTTCTAATACAGAAGGAGTCATGATGTCCTCAGGTAAGTCAGGAGATCTGTTTTTCGCTTACAACTGGACAACTGAACAATTGGATTTATATTGCAAGCATCATAATGCCTGTGGCCCAGACTGGGTGTACCCAACTCCTGCTAATATTTAGGAACAGCATAACTATAACTTAATTTAACCTTCAAAAAGCTAAGCTAGATCAATACATCTAATCTGAAAGTTAACTTACTTTAGGGAGGGGGTTGGACCAGATGACTTCCAATATTTACTTCATTTGTATCCAACCTAAATTGCTCTGCAATTCTAATTGTTAAATAAAACAGGGATAGAGACAACTCTATGGCCTTTAAACCAAGTGTGACACGCACACTATGTTCACCTTGCACGGTACCTGGATTTGAATTTCTTCCTGCTCTGCTGTGGTGCCCTGTGGTTGTAAGACATGTTCAGCAGTGTGTGCATGTATGTGTGCATTTAACATAAAATGTTCCTAAATTATGAGATAATTTTGTTGCAGCCCCCCAAGGGGTGCATTCACAACATGGAACAGAAGATGTGCTCTGTGGTCTGTGTTTTAGCATAAGGGCATATCAAGGTGTGTTAATCTGTAAAACCTGCTGACATAGAGCTGGAGGGCTGTGTAAATTTAAAGGAAGCAAGCTGATCCATTTGTGTCAATGTTAGAAACATTTTATGATGTTTGCAACCCTCCAAACAAAAGTCTAGAGAATTCCAGCAGGGACAGGCCAAAACCATGTCAGAGACAATGTTTATAACTAAGAAGTAGTTTGAACTAAAACTTGGGACAGCTCCAGAAGGTGTTTAATGCCTGTATCATAGAAAATTATGTTGAGTGAATCTCTTCTTTGTCTGGAGGTATTCCCCCTCTCTACCAGTTTCTTCCAGAGGAAGTCTAAACAGCTGTATTAAATGCCTGGCTCAGAAAAGGCTACATCTGGGTAAAATGGCATGCACTTTTGAGGATCAGCACTTAGATTATCAGAGAAAATCTCTCTTCTATATTCTCACCAGTCCTGGCTTAGTTTTCAACTCCAGGTACAACTGTAGAAGCAACAACAAAAAAAGTAGTATCATTAAAATGAAATTTAATTCCTATTCTTGATCTTTATGCTTATTTCAAAGAGAGGAAAACCATATTTTCTAATTTCTTTCACTAGAAGACTTCCCCATAGGGGACAACATACAGGATAGAATAAGGCAGGGAAACTCAAAGAGGCAGAGAACTGGCTGGGGCCACTGCGCTGGGCCAAGACAATAACTTTTTAAAGCTACATAAAACTATGGCACCTAATTAAAGGAGTTCTGGCTGTATGCTTCCAGTTTGGTTCTATCACCATGCTTGTTATTTTCCCATCCATAAGGTCAAGATGTAAGATCACACCTTTGGGGAAAAATAATGACAAGAGGAGGAAAAGGACCTCTGAATGAAATTTATTTACAGAATACTCACAATCCAGTAACATACACAACTGTGAGCAAAGGACAGATGTAATTCTCAGGTACTGCAGGAGAAAAGTTCACAGTACAGATCGAGAAATATTGGTGATTTTGTAAATGCAGATGAGACCCCATCCTAAATATTTGTAAAATTTGGTTGCTCAGCTTCCAGCAAATATTATTTAAATGGCAATTAATGAAGGAAGTGTAGATCCCAAAGACGGTAGAGTGGAAAAGATTAGTTTAGCTGCCTGGAACAAAAGGTTTGTTTCTATCAATATGTTGTGAGACCAAGGAAAACACTACATAGTGGAGTGGCAAAAGCATACTAGTGTTTTCAAATTGGACCTCAAAAAGTTTGAGCAGATTGTTCTCGAAACTAAATACCAACAACTGATTGCACACAATGATGTAATGGAATATAGAGGGGATGATATCTAGGATAAAATCCAGTTGGCTTAATGACCCAGTCCTATATTCCCACATTCTTTTGTGTCAAGGAGACATCCCAGAATTTCTTATATAGCTGATACTTCAACAGGTCATTTAAGAAGTGAAGGAA
Source organism: Agapornis roseicollis (assembly GCA_002631895.1). Taxonomy (NCBI): domain Eukaryota; kingdom Metazoa; phylum Chordata; class Aves; order Psittaciformes; family Psittacidae; genus Agapornis; species Agapornis roseicollis. The sequence continues at coordinate 165,011 of NDXB01012553.1, read as the reverse complement.
AGCATTCAATGTGTCTGGTCACATTGTGGATAAGGTGCAAAAAGCTAGGGCTGAGGATGAGTGTCCATCACCAAATTGTACAATAGAGGATAGCTCCACTTCCAGGGTTCACCACTGGTTTCTGTGATTCACAGCCTAAGCTCCTGTGTTCTACCCATCATCCAGGGTATTGGAACAGTAAGCTAGCAAGACCAGAAATTAAGAAAGTTAAATAGAGGAAGTTGTGTGTCCAAAACCAAAGTCTAAGATAATTTAGTGCTCTAAATGTTTTTGCTGGGACCTGGGATAATGTCTATATTTTATAATCACCTCAGGCAAAGTGGGGCAAACAGTAACTGCATTAAATATAGTCCTCTGCGCCTCCTTCAAGTATGGGCACTAGCTGTCAGTCTCTGTCTCAGTTGTTTATTTACACTACATACTTTCTCCTGCTCTCTAACACTGAGTCAGACATGACTCATTGCTGGACAACCTATAAGGCCAACCAACTGTACCTCATTCACTGGCCTGCAGACCATAGAAAGACCATGAAATTGTGATAGCAAATTTCTGAGGCAGTGAGAGGCAAGACCTGTGGGATACAAACCCAGTTGTGAGAATCCATGCTTCATCTATGAAACCAGGCAGGTCCAAGATGAGGTCTGCAGCTCCTGCCTTATTGAGAAGGTTTTGAGAAAGGAAGCCTTTGCTTCTAAAGAAGAGACTTTGTGGCTTATATGAAATGTTGTCTTTAACCACTATGGGTTAAAGTAGTGATTAAAAGGAGTTAGTGGTTAAAGTAGTAGTAGTAGTGGTTAAAGTAGTAGTAAACACCACATTGGGTTTAGAGCCTGTATAAGCCAGTGTTCAGGGCATGAGTACAGGGACAGCTCAGGTGGTAAAAGGAACCCACAATGGGGAACTGACAAGTTCAGAGCAGTGAGGGGAAAGAGATACGAGGAAACATTGCAAAAGCTTGACAATTTTTTAAACTTCCTGATAGTAAATTTTCAATATACTTATTTAGCCCTGGTGCTCATGTTTATGCAGGCATAACCTTTTAAAATTAACATATTTATTCCCTCCTTAACCTTCTACTGTAAGGGAAGCTACAGTTTCCGTTTTAATACTTTGGTAGCGAAGTAGAAAGTGGTTCATACCTGGGCAGGAAGGGACACAGGCACCATAAGGAGGAATGAAATTCTCCCCAACTAAATTTACCCATCTAACAGTTTGACTTCTCACTATGCTGACTTTCAAGGTTCCATCTTCATTCTTGAGTGAGAGAATACTTGATTAATCCTATTAAACTTAGATTTTAGTCCTAATATTGCACCAGTGACTGCCTGAACTCTGAAAAGAGCTAAGCAGTGCGACTTTTTAAATTTCTTACAGTGAAAATCTAGATTCTTAAATTCTAAAGAGGAGAATAACTTAAAAAGGAATATCAAAACCAAACCAAAGAAAACAAACAAAAAAAAAAACAAACCCACCACTTTTCTCATCTCTTGGTTGTATCTTGGTACCATTTTTATATACTTAAGAAAGCGCACAAGAGTTTGCNAGGAGAAAAACTTAAAAAGGAATATCAAAACCAAACCAAAAAAAACAAACAAAAAAAAAAAACAAACCCACCACTTTTCTCATCTCTTGGTTGTATCTTGGTACCATTTTTATATACTTAAGAAAGCGCACAAGAGTTTGCAGCTCTCCTCCCTCTGCAGGTATCTCTCTCTCTTTCTCTTTTTCTTTTCCCCATTTAATTTAGTTTAATTTTCTTTTCCTTTGTTTCTTTTAACTTTTTGCTTTACAAGCAATAGAGTGTGAATTGAACTACCATGCATGATGCTCCTAAAGGGGCTACCTGAACTTTGAATCCAGTCAGGTAAGAGAAATAAAGTGATTTGTTTACTTATGCTGTGCCTCTAGCAAAGGAAGAAGAGGCAAGGCAACAAGAGGAATGAGAGATGGATATAAACTTGACTCCCTACTTCCCTTAATTTCTGGACAGAAGAGTAGAATATTAAATAGGAAAAAAAGGGAAGCATTATAGAGATGTGCCAGGACTATGAATTAATAGATACTGTTGTAGCTCCATAAAAATAAGCAAAAAAGCCACTATGGCAGCTGTCCCAAACCCAAATCTGTTTCCATGCTGTTCTTAGGGCAAAAAGTCTCCTGTGACAGTGCATTGTGTGGACTTTGAAGGCTTGAGACAGCAGAAACTCTACCTTTCCTGCTCTTTGTGTCAGTGAATGAGGAAGATGCCCTCAGAGGATCATTGCAAAGGCTAAACACCTCCTTTAGCTATTGCTTTGTAACATGCCAACACACCTACTGCAGACTGTGGCCATTTTTTCCCTACTTTACCAAGTAAAATTACTTTTGTACCACTCCTGTGCATGTCCCAGGTTGTACAAGATCAACTCTGCTGTTCACAGGCCCTATTTTGATTCTCATCTGCTACAGGTGCTGTACTGTCAACCCAACCAACATTAAAGATTGTGCTGTTACCCACACTGACACATTGAGGGTCATGGGGACTTTGCAGTCACAAAACCGTCATCTATTATACATCTGAAAAACTGCTGAAGCCCAGTGTCAGAAGTCCCAGAAATATATGAGCCTGTGAAGTGGCAAACCCATCAGCTATATGACAGCTTCATGCCCAAGGCTAGCAAGGCTGGACGTAGCAGGAAGGGAAGGCCCATGCAATGTCTGGGGAATTGGCTAAATGGACCTAATAGGTCTTTTCCTTCACTGGTGTCTGTGGGCTATATCGTGCCCTTAGGCTGGGTCCTGAGTACGGGATGGCATGTAATGATGCTTCTCTGGGAAGCAGCCCAAGGAAGGTACTGTGTCAGAGAGAGTTATGATCCCTTTCCTGAATCCTTTTAGCTATCGGATGAGAGGCAGTATGTCTTAGTGACCTGGAAGCAGGAGATTTTTTGCTCTGGTAGCTTATCCCCAGCTTTACCCATTTCTGTACTCATTCTTCGTACCCACTTCCCTGTTATCTCTTTCTTCTTATCACACCCTGTAAGAAGATGTGGCCATTGAACTGTGTTTGTACTCATCGCTGAACCTGAATCTCACCTGCCTACACTGTCTTCTCTGCTTGAAGCCAGTAGGGTACCAGCTGTCATGTCCAGCATATGAGACTGTGTAGTAGAGTACAGTGGCTTGGCTGCATTTGGCAGGTGAACAGTGTCCTGAAGAGCCAGCCAGGGGAGGTCCCTACTCATTGCAGCATGGGGAACTGTGACAGGGATGCCTACCCTTACCCATAGAGGAGTATGTATGAGCCTCAAAATAACTGTACTCTCAGCCTCAGAAATCAAACTACATCTGCCAAATTATGGTCTCCATAGGTCCAGAAGGTCTGGCTGGAAAAGCCTGGAAAATTTCCTGTCAAAGATGGAATTACAATCTCACACTATGATTTTGGGGGGACAAATTCTTACATCCTTTCCCGACAAACAGTCATACCTTTCAAGAGGTGAAGTGCTTTTTGGAGTGGCATGGCTGAATTCAGCCTGTAGAAGCAATGAAGTACATGCCATCCATAGAGATGTATCTCTTTGCTGGAAGAACATCAGTTGCAGATGGTCAATGTTTTTAAGAGCTAGTGAATCACAGTCTATTGCCTCTTTCTATCCATTACCACCATGTATCATTCATTGAGACAAAAGAGATTAAGAAAATTAGTATTTATTTATATTTCCCTATAGGAATTAAACTACCTAATGACTATGTGCATATTTATATATGCGTAGCTAATAAAGGTATCTATTTAAATATAAAAGCCATAGTATTGTCTATGTGAGCAGAATATTTAAAGCAATTGTCAACAAGCATTTTTCAAATACACAGAAGTAGCTGAGACACAGGAGCTGCATGCTGCCATTCTTTGAGGAGACTCATAAAAAGAAGGAAGATAAACATACATAGAGATAAAGAAAGACAAGAATAAATGCTCATGTAAATAAATTGAGTCTGATGGGACTGATGGACTTGGGAAAGGATATCAGGTGTTCCATTCTGGTGATTTTTTTCCTTCCCTTTGTTGTCTGAAGTTAAGAGGAAGTTATTAAGATAGCACAAAACCTTTTAAAGTCAAACACTGCTTCCAATAGCCCCTTTCACTGACAATAATAATCTGTTGTTTCACAAATGGAGACACTAAAGCAAGGGCTGCCAAGTAATTAGAGGAGACATAAACCAATAGGTGCAATTCTGGGTACATTCTCACATGCTGCTTTGAAAGTAATTGTTCTTAACCCAACTGATTAAAATTTTCAATGCCAACACAGTTGCAGAAGAGGGACAGGACTGTCTTGCTGTTAATGCCTGACCTTTAGCCTTATTTCAAAAAAAGGTGAAAATTTCCCCTGTCAGTGTATTGGGATACAAAATTTCTCACCCTGGATTTAACTCTGGTAATGTAAGTTAGAATCGCCATAATTAAGTGTTTAATCTTACTGGTGCCCTTTTATACACAAGATTTATCCATTTTATCCCTCCATAGATTAAACAAAGTATAGCAGCCAATTATTTTCTCTTCTGTCTTGAACAGACCTTCTTGATGCAAGGCAGAAGATCTCTACTGTGCTAATCTTTCTCTTCTCTCTTTCTTACTATTGAAATGAACCTATAACAGAACTCAGTTACCTAATAAACATCTATTATTCAATTTCTATTAACAAACGATATAAAACCATTAAGGTGGAATGAGAAAAAAAACAAACAAGCAAACAAAACCAAAAAAGCAAATAAAAGAAGGATAAAACATTATTTAGGGCAGGAGGAAATGGACTCAATTTTCAACAGGGGAGGTTTAGATTGGATATTAGGAAAAAATTCTTCACCAAAAGACTTGTCAAGCACTGAAACAGGCTGCCCAGGGAAGTGGTTGAGTCACCATCCCTGGAGGTATTTCAAAGATGTGTAGATGTGGCACCGAGGGACAAGGTTTACTGGTGGACTTGGCACTGCTGGGTTAAAAGTTGGACTCCATGATCTTTAAAGTCTTTTCCAACCTAAATAATTATATGATTACATACAATCTATAATCTATAGATTATACACAATCTATAATCTACAGATTATAATATGTATAAAATCTCTATACAAAAGTACCTGGTGAATAAGAACTCAGTAGAAAAAAATCCAAACAAAACATTACTCTAGGACAGCTTTTTATGTTATGTGGGTCACGCTAAAAGTGGGATTCATATAACTTCAACTGAGCTGCCTAAAGATGGTGCTTAAATTAAGATAGCTGGGTTAATTTTCCTTCATAGTATTGGAAACAAAAAGGCATCTCCAGAAGATTTCTGTCTCACAGATCTACCATACGAAGGAGTAAATTATCTCAGGAAATTCTCGTTTCTTCCATCAAGTGCAGAGGGATCTTAGACACTTGGTTTGCATAACACATCTAAAGTTGCATAACACATCTAAAGTTGCATAACACATCTAAGGGATGTGGTCAGTTTGTCCTGTGCTAGTGAATCTCACCCTTAAATTTTTACCTTAGGAATCCATAGTTGGCTCTGATATGATCAGTGATGATAATGTAACTAAATAACCAGGTAGGTGTTATTGGGTTGTGGTGTTTTTCATCACTTGCTGAGGTGAGTAGCTCTATTGAGGACACCTTCAACACCGGAGTGGGGGGAGATCAGCATCCAGGAGCCTCAACTCAGAGCAGTGAGAGCCACCGAGGGAGCCTCGACAGGACCTGGCCAAGAGCCGGCAGTTCAGCTCACGCGAGGAGCTGATTCACCGCGGGCAGAGCCAGGAGGGGTGGCACCAGCCCTGAGTGGGTAAAAACCTGCCCAGGGAGCGCGAGAGATCAGGGCCGGTCGAGGCAGTTTGTGCGAGCGGGATGGTGAGCGCTCGGTGTGTGACCAGGGCCCAGCCCAGGAGCTCTGCTCTGGCTGCCCCGGCAGTGGCAGCATAGGCACCCAGACAGAGCCAGTGAGAGGGTAGGCTGCAGGGCAGAACTTGGGGTGTAGAGAGTGCCTGCACTGGTCTGGTATGGGAACCGTGCACAATGGGCAGGGCTGCACTCGGTGTTCACTGGTGGAGGTCCTGCTGCAGCAGGGGCTGATCTGTGGAATGCAGTTAATAGGCTGTGAGATGTCAGGGAAGCTGAGAGGAAGCAGCACTGCAGTACTGCTTGCTTGCTCCAGGCCCAAACCGTGCAGGTGCCTCAAATGTCCCCTCTAGCTCTTGAAGGAAATGAGGCCGTTAACTCAGGAAGCTGGGAAATAGTTACAAAAAAAACCCAAAAGAAACACACACAATATAACACACACACACACACACACACACACACACACAAAATAAGAAAAGGAGGAAGAGGACAGTTAAAAGCAAGGGGCTTCCTCCTCAATCTGTTGTCCCCACCCCAGAACCAATTTGCTGTTCTGAAAGGGGCTGATGAAGAAATACCTTTGCACCATGAACCAGCTGATGCACTGCTAAAGAAGATCTCCACTGGTGCTGCCAGGAAAAAGCAGCAAGTCATAGTGGTAGGGGAGGAGCCAAGAAGGAGAAGGGCCATGCTTGACCTCGTGCTCACCAACAGCGAAAGGCTGGTTGGAAATGTGATGCTCCAGGGCAGCCTTGGATGCAGCAATCATGAGATGGTTGAATTGGAGATCCTCAGGACAATGAGAAGAGCTTGCAGCAAGCTCACTGCCCTGGACTTCAGGAGAGCAGACGTTGGCCTCTTCAGGTACCTGCTTAGTAAGGTTCCATGGGATACAGCCCTAGAGGACAGGGGGGCCCAAGACTGTTGATTGATATTCAAGGATCACCTACTACAACCTCAGGAGTGTTTCATCCCAACTAGAAGGAAGTGCAACAGGAGGGCCAGGAGACCTCCTTTGATGGATAAGGAGCTGCTGAGGAAAATTCAAAGGAAAAAAGGGGCTTATAAAATGTGAAAGAAAGGCCAGGTGGCCTGGGAAGAATACAGGGATGTTGTCTGGGAAGCTAAGGACCAGGTTAGGAAAGCTAAGGCCCAGTTAGAATTAAACTTGTCTAGGGATGTTAAGGATAACAGGAAGGGATTCTATAGGTAGGTAATGAATGAAAGACAGAATAGGGACAATGTAGGCCCCCTCCAGAAGTTATCAGGAGAACTGGCTACCCTGGATTTGGAGAAGGCTGAGGTTCTTAATGACTTTTCCTCAGTCTTCACTGGCAAAGGCTCTGACCACACCACCCAAGTCTTGGAAGACAGACACAGGGACTGTGAGAATGAAGACCCTAGACCCATTGTAGGAGAGGGTCTGGTTCGAGACCATCTTAAGAACCTGAGTGAATACAAGTCCATGGGACGTGATGAAATCCATCCGCAAATGAAGTAGCTAAGCCACTCTCTATCATATTTGAATAATCATGGCAGTCAGGTGAAGTTTCTGATGACTGGAAAAGGGGAAATATAACCCCCATTTTCAAGAAGGGGAAAATGGATGACCCAGGGAATTACAGATCAGTCAGTCTCATCTCTGTGCCTGGCAAAATCTTGGAGCAGATTCTCCTGGAAGGCATGCTAAGGCATATGAAAAACAACAAGGTGCTTGGTGGCAGCCAGCATGGCTTCACTAAGGGTGAAATCCTGCCTGACCAGTTTGGTGGCCTTCTATGATGGGTCTATGGAGCTGATGGACAAGGGTGGAGCAGTTGATGTCAGAACTTGTGCAAAGCATTTACACTGTCCCACACGACATCCTTGTCTTTAAATTGTAGACACATCAATTTGATAGGTGGACCACTCGGTGGATAAAGAACTCGCTTGAGGGCTGCACCCAAAGGGTTGTGGTCAATGGCTCAATGTCCAGCTGGAGACCACTGTCCCTCAGGGATAGGTGTTGGGATCAGTCTTGTTTAACATCTTTGTCGCTGACATGGACAGTGGGATTGAGTGCACCCTCAGCAAGTTTGCTGATGACACCAAGCTGTGTGGTTCGGTGGATATGCTGGAGGGAAGGAATGCCATCCAGAGGGACCTTGACACACTTGTGAGGTGGGCAGATTCCAATCTCATGACGTTTAACCATGCCAAGTACAAGATCCTAAACCTGGGTCAGAGCAATCCCAGGCACAGCTACAGGTTGGGCAAAGAGGAGATTCAGAGCAGCCCTGCAGAGAAGGACTTGGGGGTGGTGGGTGATCAGAAAATGAACATGAGCCAGCTTCAGTGTGTGCTTGCAGCCCAGAAAGCCAACCATATCCTGGGCTGCATCAAAAGGAGAGTGACCAGCAGGTCGAGGGAGGTGATCCTGCCCCTCTACTCTGCTCTTGTGAGACCTCACCTGAAGTATTGTGTGCAGTTCTGGTGTCCTCAACATAAAAAGGACATGGAGCTGTTGGAACAAGTCCAGAAGAGGGCCACGAGGATGATCAGGGGACTGGAGCATCTCCCTTACGAAGATAGGCTGAGAGAGTTGGGACTGTTTAGCCATGAGAAGAGAAGGCTTCGTGGAGAGCTCATAGCAGCCTTCCAGTATCTGAAGGGAGCCTATAGGGATGCTGGGAAAGGACTCTTCTTTAGTGGCTGTAGTGATAGGACAAGGAGTAATGAGTTAAAATCTAAACAGGAGAAGTTCAGATTGGATATAAGGAAGAAGTTCTTTCCTGTAAAGGTGGTGTGGTACTGGAATGGGTTGCCCAAGGAAGCTGTGAGTGCTCCATCCCTGGCAGTGTTCAAGGCCAGGTTGGACAGAGCCTTGAGTGGTGTTGTTTACTGTGAGGTGTCCTTGCTTATGGCAGGGGGGTTAGAAATAGATGATCTTAAGATCCTTTCCAACCCTAACTGTTCTATGATTGTATGACTCTGTCATAGATTTGAAACTATAAGGTGTAGGTGAGACCAAGTGAGTGTCTTCCTGAAATTATTTTACTTAATAAAAAATGCATCTTTGCAGTCTGAAATCTGTTTTTCAGTTTAGACTGATTTTAACGTATATTTTCAATATTGGAAAGGTATTTCAAAAAAACCAAACATGTTAAAAAGTACATGTTAAAAGTTAAATAATGTGTGGGGTTTTTTTTTTTTCCTCTTTTACAGTTTATTTATTACAGGATAAGAACTGAAGTTTATATACAGTTGAAAGTTCTACCAGAAAACCTTAAATTTCGGCAACTCTAGTTTTAACCAAATCAATTTCTTTTGCTTATTTTTTTTCTTTTAGATTTGNTAAAAGTTAAATAATGTGTGGGTTTTTTTTTTTTTCCTCTTTTACAGTTTATTTACTACAGGATAAGAACTGAAGTTTATATACAGTTGAAAGTTCTACCAGAAAACCTTAAATTTCGGCAACTCTAGTTTTAACTCTAGGTTCAGAAATCAATTATTTATGAAGTTTCTTTATGAAAAAACCTGTATGATGAATATTTTCCTGCATCACAAATTGACTTTTAGTAAAAATAAAAATTTTCTTGAAAAATTGCAGTGCTAAAGACATTTTCTGTAATCTAGGAAAACCTTTTCACATTCTTCAACATTTTCTACCATGGACTGTGTTTACAATAATCCACAGTGCTGTCAGTACCTTTCTTGTAAGTTGTGCTGATTTTTAAATCATATGAAATAGGAAATATGACAGAAATCATTACAAAAATCAGATTAATCTATTTACTCTTTAAAAACAATAAAAACCCTCAGCAATGGTATGTGTGACAAATTCATTAACTTCTAACATGTCTGAGTACTAAGGCTGATTATTTCCTTTGCATATTAAGTTTTGGTTTAGTTTATTTGTTTGGTTTTGTCTTTTTTTGTTTTGTTTTGTTTTTTAATCAGGCCACCTGAAATTCTGTTTAGCATGAGGAAGATGTGATGGAGGTCATTTTACTCAATGTTGTGTATCTAAAAGTTATCTGTATAAGCTCTCTAAGAAATCTCTGTAGTCAGTGAAGAGAAACAAACTTTTCCAGAGTAATTCATCCTACCACTTGTGAACACATACTTTGCAATGGAAAGAATCACCCTTTCCATAGGGTGATCTCCTTCAGCTGTTGCAGAATAGATACCCAGTTTGGTGTTTAATCTGACTTTCAGCTTCAAAAGGCTTAACAGAAGTGAAATGGATACCACTTCAGCTAAGAAATAACATTGTTAGTGATCATAAATCAGGCATGAGCTGCAGCACTTGACTCATCTATTGTAGTCTGAAAGAGTCAAGCCCTGATGTAACTTGATCTAATCTCAGAGGCACAATGAATTGAAGCCAGTACAACACTAAATGGATAATCAACAGAGATTCATCGGCTAACTCAGAGCTTTTGACCTGGTTTTGCCTTTATTTTCTCCCCATACCCAGAAACTCTGAAGAAGTAAGTCTGGCTATAACCTGGTTTAGCTGGGGTTGTAACATGAAATCACTGGGTTTCTGACATTCATCCTCCATTTTTTTCTTTCCCACCCAACTATATGCTCTTAAATCGCTTCATTAGCTCTGAGTACAGGCAGTGAACACGTCAAATTTTAAGACAAATAGAACAGTATTAAGAGAGCTATTTAGGGTGGGACAAGTCTTGCTTGGAAGTGCTTCTCTGTTTCCTATAAACCAGATGCTGGGATTCATTCAGCAGTCTCTGTTATTAACTCATCTAAATCAGCATGCTATCAATATTAATTTATCACAGCTGAAACCAAGTCCTCTGACACTTTCTGATGGCTGCTTTTAAACCCTGCTGATTGCATCCCTGAGTCCTACATTAATCTACTAAGACTGAGAATGATCATATTAAATAAAAATTATGACTTGGTTCATGGAAACTAAATCAGGTTTTCAAATTCAGTTTCGACTGAATGTGTATTTTTGGACAAAATCAAACACACAGATAAATAAGGACCACCTCCAGCCCCTCAAATTGAGATAAATGCTGAATATGAGAAAAGCCTTCACTGGACTTTTTAATGATATATTTCATTTTGGAAAAGCAGAAAGATGCTTCACTATTTTCAAAAGAAAATTAAGGCATTATTTTATTGAAAACATCCATCTACAAAAGAATACTAAATCTAAAAGAAAAAAAAAGATAAAAACAAAATCAGCTAACCAAAATAGACTTGGGTTAAATCACCATTTTAAATCCAACAAGAAATTTCTTTTTCACTTCAGCACTGCCTAATACTTTTCCTCAGGCTTGTTATTTCAGCAGCAAACTGAAAAACATTCCTTTATCCAACTCATGTTGTTACTAGAAAGATTGAGTTATGGCCAAAGAAGCATTGAAAAGGAATGTTTTCAGTGCTGAGCATTGGAGCTGGAGCTTGGCAGAGATGACAGACAACTCTTGCTGTTCTAATCAGAAAGAAATGTGCTCCATCTCTGTGCCAAGAATAAACAAGCAGCTGAATATTCCATTGTTTTTATTTACTTATTTTCCAGGTAGTTCAGGTATCTCTGACTATCCTTATAAATGAGGAGGAAAAAGACATTACATTATTTGTATTGCCACTAGCTAGAAAATGACAGATTCCCACAGCATGGCTGGAGGGGTTTTATAGGATTTACTTTTATTTTTTTTTAAATCTTACCTTCATTAATATTTAAGCTAAAGCTTAGGGAAGTGAAAATGAATACATAACAAACAACCCAAGTTAGTGTTTTCAGGTCTAGTTTGAAGTTCAGAGCACTAGTAGCTGTTGAAAATATTAAATAGAAAATATCTATTCTGTGGGACACATTTTTACTGTATCTTACCAAGAACTATGTAACATTTCTTAATTCAGTGCCATACTGTCTCATTCACTAATTACTATCAATTGGAACAGCTTCGTACTGCTAATAAGGTACTGCCAGATTACACAATTGTATAACCTGGATCACTGTTCTGTAATCTGTTTTGCAGAACCTCACAACTAAACACTGTTTCTCTCTTGAAGAGAAAAACAAATCTCTGTTGATGTAAACTGAAGTTGCTTTGCTTGTTTTGTGTTTTATTTCTGGAGAGCTTACTGTAAAATTATTCTACCAGCTTGGTCTATAGTAGAATCAGGAAAAAACATTGAAGAGAAAAACTTTTTCATGTAATTAAAAAAACCACCCAAACCCTCCAACTCTGAAATGTTTAATTAAACAGTTCTAGAGAGAAGTGGCTAGAGGCTGAATTTGGCATGGAAAATATACTGAAGAAACCTTTGCAAAGGACTGAATGAAAATGTGTTTTGATTTGATTAAGTTCTCAGAGAAAATAATAAAATTAATCTGACAAACAAGTCAACTTGATAAGTTCTTGCAGGACTATAAATGCCAGAAAAAATAAACAACCAACCAACTTTCCAACTTTGGCCTGAAAAAGAAGGGCTAGTTTTGAATTCTACAAACACCTGGGAAGTCTCCTGGGAAGAGTCTGCCCAGTGTTTTGCTTATATATCCTAGTCAACTAATCCTTCCAATGGATAATGTTTTGGTTTTAGAATAGTCTATAGGACTATTTACAAGAGCTATTTGCTGCTCCAGGAGCGTGAAAACTAAGCAGAGTCTGCAGTCTACATTTTCTGTATGCACCTCTACATAGCTTTTGACTTGGATTGGTGTTTTGAGCCATACTATTATTACTAATTTATTTTGATATTTTCCTTAAATAACCAGCTCTTAAAGTCAAACGAATGCTTGAGATTCTTGGTCTCCTACAAGCAAAAAAACAAAGAAAAGAACAAAAGAATGGTTCTTCCCATTTTGAAAATAATCTATGTAAAAAGTATTAACTATAATAGGGACTGATTCAACACGTTAATGATTTATAGCTGTAAGAATTGAGTAATTTCCCCCTCCCCCCCCAAAAAAAAGAAAATCTTATTATACACTTGCATATAATTAGGGGTCTATGTCCCCCTGTTTCAGATTGATAAAAGGGTAGCGAAACGAGCTGGCTGAAGCAAATAGGACTTTTAATGCCAATAACTAGATGAAAGGAAGGCATGTTCACAATTTGAGCCTCTGCTTATTTTAAAGCTGATGATCAAGTCTAGAGCCAGCTTTCACTTTAAGACCAAAAGCCTTTTCAGTGGGGACAATTTCCAGATGGGCTTCACTTTTTTAGCTCCCAGCCATCTCCACTGTAGAACTACTCAATTAAATGCTGCAGCTTTGTTAATTCTAACCTAATAATTTTCTTTCACACTCACTTTAAAACTGTTTGAAATGTTTTGGAATATACTTATTGCTCTAGAAATATACATAGGAACTTAAGGTAGGAACTTTTGATATTTGTCAGTAGGGAAGCCTTTTAATGGATAAAAGCCTTTCTTTTCAGAAAATGTTTCCATAATGGAAAGAAACATTACTTGAAAGTTCATATAGCCATTATGTTGATGAAACAAAACAGGGCATTTCTTTTGCACCCATTTCATAGAATAGAAACGTATTTACTGCATTCCTGCTTGCAAACACTGACCTACAAATTCTGCAGTGTCCCTGTGGCCTTTCTTATATGATCAAGCTAGAGACTCTTCTCATTCAAAAGATGGCCATGCAACATATTACCAGTGATTTTTAAAGAGTAACTCAGGGTATTCAGTCTGATCTAAAAGCCATTAATGACTTCAGGAGATCTGTTGCCTTCACTGGGCTCTGCAGTAGGTCTTTAACCTACTGGAGCTAAGTCAAGGGAAGACTGAGGCAATAGTGCTAGCTGTGGATCCTCCTCAGAGTCCTGGAGAGGATGTAGAAAAAGATTTTTTATGTGTTTAAAGTGTTTTATCCAAAATCTGTTTCCAAAATAAAATACTTGTAGGAGCAGTCCTAAGGGAAGCTGACACACCATGTTCTGGCTTTAAAAAATACCAGATTGATTCACCACATGAGCAGTGCAGGAATTCTGGTTTTGAAGTTTGATATGGCTTGAGAAGCATGTTCTATTTGTGCCAACAGCATTTTGGGATTCCCTGTCTCTTCTGAGCATTAGTCAAGAAAATCTGCACTCCAAAGCCAAGCTACAAACCTCTTTGAGGGGTTGTTTTTCTCTCCTAGTATATTCGGCCATCTCCATCATCTCCAACTCTTCTTCCTGCTATGACATGTGATGAGAAAGTTGCTTGGAACAGCACAGAGCCATGAAAAGCAGGCAATCTAGGGATGCCAAAGCAGAGACAAGAGCAATTTCTCATCTGCCCTAAAGGTCCTAGAGGAGTTATCTGTTTTAGCTTTGTTTTTTTCATGTGATGACACTTGAAGAATTAATACAGCAGCCTGCTGGAAGCTGTTATGATCATTATGCCAGTGATACCCAGATATTTATCATGACCTCTCACAATGGAATATCATCCCACAGGTGCTGTCTGGCTGGAGTAGCAAGCTGGGAATTGGTTCATCACAAACTGCAAACACAGAAAGGACCTATAGGCTGCCTCTGCCATTGCACCACCCCAGGAACTTTCTAGAAGATGAGATAGTTTGAACAATTTTCCTTCTTTTCAGGTTTATAATGAAATAGCAGCAATCTCCTCTTGTCCCATTTTGATGCTAAAACCCTGATGAAAGTGTGAAATCTAAACCTGATGATAGTCTGCAAAATTGATGCTCACCTTGAACATCATATTCACTAAAGTCACAAAGTAAGGAAGCAGATGAACAGTCCCAGGAACAATCTGCATTAAGCAATTTTCTCTAAAACAAGGAGAAACCCAGGAATGGGGCCTTGAGAGCAGCTGAGCTCATGTGGTTCAGTAATTCAAGCAGGAGGGCACCACAATGTTTAGGCAATACAAAAAAGACCTTGTTTGGTATCTAGACCTCAAGAAGTGCCTGTAGGTCACACAAGAAACAGGTAAAACAAAGTCATGGACATGCTATGTCTTATAGCTACTTAGGTATAGCTCTTTTTTCTCTCCTGAAACAAGAAAAAATAAATCAATGTAGTAGAAAGCAGCAACAATGCATTTCAAGGAGATTTTCACTTATGAAACTGCTGTTAATTCTGCTTTAACAAGTGCAGAAAAACATGTAGAAAGAAAATGGTCCTTAGTGCATAAGTTAGTTGTGATCCAGGTCTGAACCCAGTGCAGATGTATGGGACTGGGAAGGGAGAGATGTTTTGAACATATAGGTATTAATTGTAATCTCACTGCATCACAATTACATTTAAATTAAAATTAATTGAACAGCTGAAGTAGAAGGGATAACTGGGAAGTACTAGGGTCACCATCCCTGGAGTTATTTAAAAGGTGTGTAGATGTGGTGCTTAGGGACCTGGCTTAGTGGTTAGGTTAACGGCTGGACTTCAAAGTTTTCTCCAACCTAAATGATTCTACAGTTCAATAATTTTGTGACATCTCATAGTCCACATTGTGTTGCCCTCTTTCACTCTTCAAAGGCTCCTGCAGCCCTGTCCACTGATTCTGTGCCTGGCCGTTTACTAGTACCAGCTTCTAATTTGAACAGAAATGCCATAATCTTTTGTTAAAAAATGTAAATGTCCCCTTTTAAAATGTTTCTCAAGAGTATGCCTGCCTTCAGAAATCTTACAGTAGGCTGTTTGTGAGCTGGTAGTGTTATACATGAATAATTAGGTGAGTGTGTATGAGGTTTTAATTTTCTGCTTTTTCTCTCCTCTTTTTCTCTTACATTGCTCCCTGAAACTGCACCAATAAAACTGGTGGCAAATCAGCCTTTCAGAGCATGCCTGGCACACAGATGATGTGTTTCTCATTGATTTTGGATGGAGCAAGCCAGAGAACCAGGTATGCCCTGGGACACAGGGAGGATGTGTGAGAAAAGGAGAGGAAGCTGTCAGAAAACTGAGCCTGGGACTTGCTGAGCAAGATACTTGTCGTCATGACTGCAGTGTGCAAGAGCACTGAATCTGTGGATGCCCTCATGGTTTTAAGCAGAGATGCTTTTCTCCCACAACATGCTCTACTTTGTTCTGTCTTGCAACCTGACTGTTGGTTGAGTTGTCTTAAAACTTGAGAGCTTTGCAATTTCTCCCCCACTCCCTTTCTCCTTCCCCCAGTCTCACCCTTCCTGCTCCTGCTCTCTTTATATCTTGATCCTGAAAACGTTAGCAGTGATAACTAAACTTTTAAATTATTTTTCTATACCTGAATAACCTCTTGTGTGCAGGATATTTTCTGCTTTAGGGCACAATCTGTTGCAGCACAGTTATAACTGTTGCTAAGGCACCTATTGTCATTATATATGCCTCGGCAACAAGGCATTCTGTCGTGTTTCTCATCTGTGAGCCCAGTGATTTATTGATAATGCTAATCTTGTTTGAAAGTTATAAAGCTTGTAAGTCAAATGTGTTTAAAGGGAGAGACAGAGAATCCTACTCCCCAACTTTTTATTGTTTACATGTCAGAATAATCAAGTTTTTCAGCCACCATTTGAAGAGCTCAAGGTGTTTCTCAAGCATGAGTGAAACCTCACCACAGTACCACAAGGAGGCTTTTTACATACTCATTAAATGCAACAGAGAAACTGAGTAGCAGAAATGACAATACATATCTTAACCTATCTTGCATCTAGTAGCCATAGGACTGAGCCTAAAGGGGATATTGGGCTAGTTTTACATTATCTTTTCTATGATATATAGTAATTGGTATGTATGCCCATATCCTCTGTTGAAAACAATTTTCTATTAAAAACAATTTGGACAGATACTTTCTTTATTACCTTTGCTGTATGATACTCTTCTATAGTAAAAGATGGCCCCTGCCCTGAAGTGCTTTCTGTCTGATCAGCTAAGCCAGACAAAATAAATTTTGCAATCTCTATTTTACAAATGGGGAAATAGGATATAAAGACATTAAGGAGACAGTTTTTGCAAGATCCCAGCAGAGAGAGGATTCTCAGATATTGTAAGGCAAACTGCAAATTCTGACCACTTATGGAAATACAGCTATTAAGCTAATAAATTGGTAGATATAAAGGCATTCAATTGTTTCCTTTCCCACTCCTTATTACAGAAAGATCTAGATTATACTGTTATTGTGGTATTCAGCTTTCCGTCAACATGTGAAAATACTGCTTAGCTCCATTTTTTAGGGGGTGAACTCTGGAACAGAAAGGCTAAAGGTGAGTTCCAAACAAAAGGTTAGAGCACCCAAATGCCTCTGCAATATTGTACAATATTCTGCTGTTACTGGCATTTAGATGAGCCTTGTTCAGTTTTGTCCTTGCTCTAGAGATGCCTGAAGTCCCTTAAATATGTGTGTTGGCACAACATTCCCTAGGGTCTGATGCCACCAAGCGATTAGAAACCCTAATTATATCTAAACCCATTGCCTTCCCAGTGTGTTCCCTAGCTTGGCTTACCTGAAAGGCTCCTTAGAGGCAATTAAGCTTTTATTTTTTACTTTTTTCCCTCCTGAAAGATGAAGTGGAATTTTCATCTTATCAGCAGTTTAGTATATAATCACTTAGGATACAGATAAAAGTTTCACTCCAAAAATAGGTTTTAGTGTCTACTCATAATGCAACTGCTTTCACAAAAAATCCTGGAGGCAGAAAATAATGCATTTTTCTTAGCAGCTTCGACTCTTATTGTGACTCAGTGTTGGTTGCAATGGCCCAGATCCTATCCAAGATGAGGCTGTTAACTGAAGGATTCAGTTTAGGGTTCAAATAGTTTCATTTTAGTTTCCAGAAGTTAACCATTCTTGTTAAGTAGTTACACTGCCTTGGAGTAAGTGAAGAAAAGATAATCTTGCCCATTCTTCTGAAGGTGCTGGTTTCTCACCACAAAAAGAGAGAAATTTTGCTGACAAAACTTCTAAATTAGTTAATTCAGCGTTTCTGTGTTGTAGGTATGTCAGTTGCATCAATAGTGCAAATTACATTTTCTTCATCTCCTGCCTCTGGCTAAATGCTTCCCTTGCACTGTGTATGCCACTTTCCTGATCCCCTTCCTTGCCTTCATGAATTGCCTTTAGAAGGTAAAGCTTAGAAAATTAAGCCTAACAAAAATAAAAGAACCCTCCCAAACTCCAAAACCAAATGCAAGCAAGCATTGCATTCACACTGAATGAGGGCTAAGATAAATGGTTGAAATGACACAAAAGAATGGCACATCTATGTGGTTGATGGCAAGGGGGTCTGAGGGCAGA
This sequence comes from Agapornis roseicollis, assembly GCA_002631895.1. Classification (NCBI taxonomy): domain Eukaryota; kingdom Metazoa; phylum Chordata; class Aves; order Psittaciformes; family Psittacidae; genus Agapornis; species Agapornis roseicollis. Next base: position 146,956 of record NDXB01012553.1, on the reverse strand, counting down.
CCTTCTTTAGCAGGGTTAGTCAGCAGATAGGTTCAGCTATAATATTTGGCTATATAACCCTTTGGTTATATAAAGGTTAATAACCCTTTTGTTAAGGTGTGTAAAGATAGTGAAAATGTATTTGAGACAAAAATGTACACCAAAACATGTCTGGTCCTAAATGAGTTGATCCCTGTCATAAATTATTCATCAGAGAAGGGTTCAAAACCTAGATCCAGCTGACAATAGTGCCTTTACCCTGAAAAAGCTCACTAATGACAGTATATGCACTTCTGTGCAGTCTTATTCCTGGGCCACCCATTTGGTATGTCTTGACTGTTATAAATGGTAGGTCTTAGTAAAAATACCCAGAATGAGATAAGAAGTCCCTGGCAAATCTTACATGATTAACTCCAAAACCACTATTTCTGCTTAGTTCACTTATTGTAGGTCTATGTATATCTAATACCTTGTGCAAGTTCACTAATACTATCATACGTAAATAAGAAAATGTGGCAAAGCATTGAAATAAAGAATCAGTTTTACTCTTTAAAACTATTGATATATATATCTGTCAAACCAGCTCCAACACTAAAAAATACAGGCTCCTCTCCAGCCTTCTGGCTTTTATCTTCATTGAGTGATAGAAGGCAGCTGTCTGGCATGAATCAAACATTCACGACTGCAAAATTCTCTCCCATCTGTTGTAAAACCAGCGCAAGCATGAACAACTGAGAGGTGAAGCAATTTTTCAACCTCCTTAGCAATCTCATAAATTATCTGCAGCTAAATAACCTAGAAAGCAGAGCAGAATCTCCCAGCCTTAGGTAACAATTACACTATGTGAACTTTGAGAAACCTCTTGCTAGCACTCAAAATTAGGAGCTTAATACACAAATGAATAGTGAAGCTATGGTGATAGCAGTGTTTAGAAATGATTCTGCAACCCACGCAGGTGTTATGCTGACTTGCTTCTGAATGTGGAAGTGTCATAATAGATTTCACTGGAAAAGAAGAAGAGTAGACTGGCATTGCCTGCCTCTGAATTACCATGCAGCATGCATCACTTTGCTTGACCATTTGAGGCAAGAGAATGCTCAGGTCACCTTCCTAGCATCAGATGCTTCATTTAGACACTTGTGCAAAAGTAAAGCTCTCTGACTTCGGAGCTCTTCTCAAATGCAGAGTGAGATTTTAGTTGTTAGTGCCACTGAAAATACAAGGAATCCAGGACTGTGTTTTCAAAAGGTTATTCCCCCAATACAAAATGCATTATTTTTTTTTTTTATCAAATCAAACACTTTTGATCAAATGACTCAAACATGGTAAGTGTTCTTTCCTTCTCTTTCCTAAGTATCCTTTCACCTGATGGCCCTCAAAAATTATATATCTCTATTTTATTAATGTTTCCACTTAACTCAGCCATTCATCAGTATTTGCACTTATAAGCCTCCCACCAATACTTTTGGTTGGATCAGAGCCAGATGATCTCAATAAGATGGGAAGAGTGAGCTCACAAACAGATGATGATGCTGATTTCTGAAGAATCTGGTATCTTCAATGCAGATCAGAGCTGGTCTGAGCATCTTTTGACCCAACAAGGCTTTCTATAGTTCTTGGTTCATCAGCCTGAGGGTAGAATATGTCCTTTGGCAAGCTTTGTGCCACTGGGGCAAGGAATGGTCAGGTGCCAGACATGCTTATACTTGAGCAACAGGTTGGCCTCCACTGATGCAGCTGATAGGTCCAGTTGATATATTTAGTTCACATCTCCCAGGATGCTGTAGAAAGTTAGCAATGATTATGCCCACTTTACATAGAGGGAAAATACAACAGAGAGAAGCTCAGGAAGTCATCAACGAGATTGTTGATTGACAATCACAGCCTTTTTGGACAGACATGGTGCCATGCTGCTATTTCTTTTCCTTTTCTCTCAGGGCTCATCTTCTCATGGAGGCAGCTGAAGCAGTGTGCAGCCCACGTACAGACAATCCTGGACAGTACTGATAAACTCAGGAGACAACGATAAGCACATCAACCAAGAAATAATTTTATTCAAGATAATCACACCTTTCTTTAAAAATGTCCCAATCTTCTGAATTATTCTATAATTACATGATCTCCAAATAACTGCTTTTGCTCCAGTGCCTAATAATCCCTCTACACTAAATTTTCTTGGCATTTCTATTTTTTTTCCAAGGGGTGCAGGCCTCAAGCAGGTATCTCAGGTGTGTTCCCATCAATACTTAATACCAGCATGCTAATCTCCCCTGGGTTTTTTTTTTTTATTTAATGCCTCCCAAAATCACATTGGACTATGTTATTTATTTATTTATTTTCTGCTATAGCACATGGCAAGCATGTAACAGTTTTGCTGCTTGCTCTTACCCCAAATTTCTTTTGGCATTCATTTTTCCTCAAGCCTCTGCCTGCCAGAAAATAGCTGCATTCCTTATTATTGCACTTAGGTGAAGCAAAGGGTAATTTAGACCTTATTTCTTAAAAATACATCTCTTTTGGTAACCATAGCAAATTGTTTTGGATTTTTCTCTATGAATTATTCATAAAATTCAATTTAGCATGATTATTAATTCTAACCTCTGCAGTGTATGAATAAGCAGTCTCATTGCTTAATATTAGTGCCTGACCATTCTTCTTTATAGCTAATGACCTGTCATAGATATCTGGGTTCAACAGTCATCAGGAAGCTGGATTGTACTTAATTACTATTAATTTAATAAAACAATGATTGAACTCATAGTGAAAAGCTGTCAGTGCTTTGCCTCAAATTAATAGGAAAATAAATTAGCAATACATCTAGAGTGACACATCAGCAATCAAAATAGTTTTTTATACAGGGGCAATTTTGAATCTTCATTTCCCTGTGCCCGAGTCTTGCACTGTCATGTGTCATCTTGGGGAAAAAGCATGTCTGCACCCTCTCATTTGTACAGTTTGCTGGGAGAACTCTCTCACACATTTCTTATTACTTTTAACATTTCTAGGTGGAATATCTGATAGAAAGTTTTTCCTATTACCCAAATCTCAGCCTGAAGGACACAGATGTAGAGAAACATTATTTTGGCCCTTTGATACTCAAGAGTTTTTAAAACCATGTCCAGCAATTAATTCCTCCACTTTTTCTGCCCTAACCTTTAAGTTAGTTCAAGCTGATATCTTAATTTTGTCAGATGTATATTGGTAAGTTCACTGAGATGTCTCACAAGCATCTGGATAAGAACAACTGAAATGAGTGGCTACTATATATGATGCAAGTGTGCACTGGGAGAACAGTAGTAGTTTCACTATCTGGCTTTGCTGTTGAACTCGACTACTCCATTTTGAGTCATTGTAACCTGAAAATCTTTCAACTCATTCAAGGCAAGAAATGAAACTGTTTGCAGGAGATGACACAATTCAGAAATGAAAAAATACTGATAACCAGGAAGCACTTTTAATGACAGTGAATTTAACCTAATTGTTTTCTAGGTTTTGGGAATTTTACTGGTATAAGTTAATGTAACACTCATAAATGTTCACAATCTTTCACAACAAAGAAGAAAAAAAATCATTCATTACCCATGGGAAATCTTTCTATGACAGTAATATTAGCATTGGATGACACCACCACCAATGTCAGGCTTAATTGCTGCAGATAATAAATGTGCTGAAGTGGAAACCTTATCCTGAAGAACTGGTATGATGAGAAACTTTATCCCCTCAGTTACTAAGAAGGGGAAACTGGCAACCAACTGCTATAGATCCCAGAACTCCTGATTTCCCAGCCCAGCACCAATCTCAAACATCTTGCAAATGTTTGAGTGAAATTCAGACTGCACTTCCAGGGCCTTCAGTAGCAGATTGCAAGGCTAAGAAATGACTCGTCACTATAAGAGTGCAGAAGAGTAGGAGAAGTGACAACTGAATAAGATGAATTTTCAACAGCACACCAGTTGTATAGACCTGTAGATCTATAATTACTTCTATATGTGTGTGTACAAGCACACACATACACACATATCTTTCATGTTGCATAACAAGGAACATAGGTTAATGTATATGTTCTGTTGTCTTTTACCGATTTTTAACCATAAATTATACACTGTTCTCTATAATATATATGTGTGTATATAATATAAATTGCATAAATACAGATGAACTACTGCAGTTGTCATATCGTTAGACAGTTTAGGCTTTGAAGTGATTCTTTATTACTTGGTTACTGTGATTTTCTGACTTTGATTGCTATAATAACATCAAAACACAGTGCAGCTTTTAGATGTATTCACTTCAGCCTTTGTTCTTAAAAGAGACCAGTTATTTATTTCTGTCTTCTAAACAATCTCATAATCCAAGTAAGGAGTCAAATGCCAGGAATGCTATGAGATTACTGGGTGTTCATGTTCATGCAGGTTTTTAAAAATAAACACGTGTCTGATTTTTTCATTTAAATACATTTTTGTACATGTTTGTGTTTGTGTTAGAGAAAACGAGACATTAAGAAAGTGTACGATACTGCATATACATGTAATAGTTATATACAGAAAATATGGCAGCTGAGCAAATATTTAAAAGCCTGAAAGTCTTGCCAGCTTAAAAAAGCTATGAAAATAGCAACTATTATATGTTATACCTTTTTTGTATTTTTATGGTAAATCTAGGCATTTTTTACTCATGTGAATGTTTACATCAGTGAATTTTGCCAATTTAGTCATGAAAGCACTATGAAAGGGGGAATTTATTAATTTGAACCTAAATGGACTGTGTAGGGTTGAGACAGCCAAATGTTTCTCCGTATTACCATAAAGCAATTTTGTTAAGCAGTATACCAACTTTCCTTTCTTTTTTTGTTGATATTATAATTCTCATAATATCTTGGTATTTTACATTTGTCTGCCTATCCCAGCATTTTCCCCACTTACAGTGTTCTCTTGGAAATTAGTCAGACAATTTTGATTAAAATGGCAGAAGAAGTTCATTCCAGGCCCTGTAGATTGATAGTGATGTAACTGGGATAAAAATTCAGATGATCAAGATGCTATAGTGAATGGAAAAAGTTCTCAGGAGAAAGCATTTAAAATAGTATCTTTGGTCTAGTAAAAAACCCTTTGTTATCACAATTTATTTGCAAAAGGACTCAAGAAAAATGATAACAGATATAAAATAAATAATGAAATCTTCCATTATTTATATGAGAAACTTGGGGCTGTTTAGCCTGGAAAAGAGAAGGCTGCATGGAAACCTCATAGCAGCCTTCCAGTATCTGAAGGGGGCCTATCGGGATGCTGGGGAGAGGCTCTTTTCATTAGGGACTGTAGTGACAGGACAAGGGGTAATGGGTTCAAACTTAAACAGGGGAAATTTAGATTGGATATGAGGAAGAAATTCTTTACTGTAAGGGTGGTGAGGCACTGGAATGGGTTGCCCAAGGAAGTTGTGAATGTTCCACCCCTGGCAGTGCTCAAGGCCAGGTTGGACAGAGCCTTGGGTGGCCTGATTTAGAGTGAGGTGTCTCTGGCAATGGCAGGGGGGGTTGGAACTAGATGATCTTGAGGTCCTTTCCAACCCTAACTCTTCTATGATTCTATGATTATTTAACATGCAGTTGGAAGTGAATTAAACTGTCATGTTTAAAATCACCACAATCTGTCAGTATCAGTGCCTCAGAGTGTAGTTTTGTACACAGCTCAACAGAAGGGGTAGTTTTTCCTCAAACCTCATAAACAACTAGCCATTTTTAATTTTCAGGTGGCAATGTAGTTACATAATATAGGCTGTCTCACAGCATCAAAAAAAAATGTCTGTGTGGCTAAAATACTTGATCTTTACTCAAAATTTAATAATGCAAGTATAGCTGTAGACTTCTGTAACTGATAAAAAGAAGGAAGAAATGCTGTTTCCCTTGAAACAAATAGCAAAACTCTTGCTGACATTAACAGGATTCCATATGTATGCGATCCACGTTTCGGATCTCTTTTTTTTTTTTTTTTAAAAAAAAAAAAAAAAAAAAAAAAAATTATTAAAAAAAAAAAAACATTTTTTCTTCTTTTTTTTTTTTTTTAAAAAAAAAAAAAAAGAAGAAAAAATGTTTTTTTTTTTTTAATAATTTTTTTTTTTTTTTTTTTTTTTTTTAAAAAAAAAAAAAAAGAAGATAACAGGATTTCTTTGTCCAACAGATTTTTATTTTTTTATTTTTTTTTTCCAAAGGAGAAAACAGAAAATATGCAGGAGATGCTCATTTGACATAGTGATTGGGTTATATAAATACAGAGAATGACATTTACACATCTAAGCAAGTTGCTTTTCTTGTTCCATAGACCCCAGTGATTGTGTTAAAGAGTGGTTTAACCTCAGGGTCCCAAATTCATGAGAGGCAGATTTCAAATATGAAATCAGTTTAACAAATGTCAAAATAATATGTCTGAAATGGCTGTAATTTATAACCATTTTAAAAGACTGAATTTTGACATTTCAGTTGTGGGGTTTTTCCCTCTGGAATATGGACATTTTTTTTCATTTATTATGCNGATTTCAAATATGAAATCAGTTTAACAAATGTCAAAATAATATGTCTGAAATGGCTGTAATTTATAACCATTTTAAAAGACTGAATTTTGACATTTCAGTTGTGGGGTTTTTCCCTCTGGAATATGGACATTTTTTTTTCATTATTATGCAAACATTAAAAATAGTTTTTCTAATTGTTTGACTAAGCATCCCAAGAAAATATAAGGATGAAACTCAGATTCCCAGTGATGATAATTGTGTTCATTTTGGGATCCAAGATGAATACTAATTTGACAAGTTTTTCTAAATTCCATCCTTGCCTATAATAACCACCTTAGCTTAGGTCAGTAGTCTTGAAGCAATATGCAGAAGTCCTAACTGATTTCAGCATTTTTTATCTTCCTCAGATTTATGCATAAAATCTATACCTCTCCTGTGAGCCATCTAGAATAAATTGCGTTAATTCTTGTATTTACTGAAACTGTCTTGCTAAGCCACGTGCATCCAATTATGTGAAATGGGAAATGCTTTAAAATATCACATTCAGGCATGAAGTGTTTGAAAATCTTTTGGGGGTGTTATTTTGTCTTTAATAACAAGTCCCAGACTGTGCCTAGTGGTCCGCTTCTCTGAAAACAAAGATTCCAAAGTGTTATTAAAAAAAAAAAACAAACAAAATCCAAAATTATCTCATGGCTACTAATTCTGTAACTGGAAAAGGAGGATGAAGGGAAAAAAAGCAGATTACTTGAAAGGAAAAGCTATTTTATTTATTTCAAGAAACACAAGGAAAAAAAGCTGTTTTATTTTCAGATCCTCCTTTCCCTATTTCCGCAATTATTAGTTTCTCAGTATTTACATTGGTTAAAAAAACCCAAAAAAAAAAAAAAACAAAAACCAAAAAAACCAAAAACCAAAACAGAGCTATGATAAAACTATGATAATTTCTGAGGAAAAAAAAAAAAAAAGACTTTTGAGAATTTCTTGTAGGCATAAAAAATGCCTCTTTGTTCTGCATTGTGCTACATTTTGCCCCTGTCAGACACACCATGAAGAATGTCAGTGGGCATTGGTGGGTTGTTTGGTAAATGCATTTTATTTTCAAAAATTATTTTCTTCCTAAAGAACCAAACAGCACTTGAAGCATCTTGTTATATTCTGTGTCAGACAGGCATTTGCTTCTGGGTGTATGAAAAGTGCAAATTAGCAGCCAAACATCAGAAGAGAGAATGGGGGGAGGTCCCCACTGGGTAGAGATGAGGGGATGGGTTTTTTTTTTCTTTTTCTCTTTTTTTTTCTTTTTTTGTTTTTGGATCTGAAAATGCAGACATATCCACGGGGAAAACAGGAGAGGAAAAAGTTATTGTAAATAACATTCATGCAATTGGTTCAGTCCTGTTCCTAGTGGAAGTTACACAGCCTTCCTTGGAAACCACAGAGGTATTGCCTTCCTCTCCAAAGACAGATAGGTATGAACCTAAGAATATCGTATTAGAAGACATATCCTGAATTTCCAAGCTTCTTCCCCAGTTATTGCAAAAGCATGTTATGATCCTTATAATGCATATATCAAATTCCATCTGAAAAAATAATTAGGCTTTGGGGGTGTTTTTCTTTTCCTGGTACTTGTACTGCAGGGCTGTTCTAAAGCCTTCCTCTTCTGATGTTTTATTAGCCTACTTCAAATTTCCATGATAAATATGGGCATATTATACCCAATTTTTCTTGGGCCAAACCTGCTTATTGATGTGAATAGTCATTCTCTTTCCCTGATGTACACATCCTATTGTATTTACCAATGAATGGGAAAAGCACACAGGGTACCTCATGTGGGGCACAGCTGGACCTTAAATATATCCTGTGGCTGCTTCTCTTGCTTTATCCAAAAGCCAAATCCAGCTGATGAGGATTCTTGATTCCTGTTCAGTTTATTGAGCCAAATGATCACTGGAATCTCTGGACTTCATACACAGAACCTCTAGACCAAAGTGAGAAGACAAATATACCCAGCTCAGAACAAATATGATGGTGTTACATATAAGACCCCTGATACTTTGCCTGTGTTTCCAACATTTCAAGAGCTTAATACAATACTAAAAGTAGTTAAAGAAATAATGTGAGTAGATCCACCTTCTTACTTTAGGCATCTGCAACATGATTGTCCTCCTGTGTGCTAACACAAAGCTCCTTTACAGCCACTGGAAAAAGATATGATTGCCTGATCTGTGCAAGATTTCTACTCTAGCATGAAATTAATCATAACCAAAGAGTCTTCAAAGAGGTAAGTACCAATTTATTTTGGAAAACTAACTTGATTCATAATAACTAAAAAACTAAATTCAAATACTTTGTTTCAGTCTTCAAGCTCAGACAATATGCAAACTACTATTAATTACCTGGATAACAGGCTAGGCTTTTCATTTTACAAGTTTTTTCTCCTTTATCAAAGACAGTTGACCCATCCTAAAACCAACTCAAATTCATATTTATTAGATTACTTGTATAATTTAACACTCTCCCTAATTGTATAATTATTCACCTTTATACTTCAGCACTGCAGACATCACAGAATCACAGAGTGGTTTGTTTTGGAAGGGACCTTAAAGATCATCAGGTTCAACACCCTGCCATGGGCAGGGACACTTTCCATGAGACCAGGTTACTCAAAGCCCCACCCAATCTGGTCTTGAACACTGACAAGGATGAAGCTTCCACAACTTCTCTATGTCTGTGGGTACATGAAGAATAGCAGGTAAGGAAACTAAGGAACTGATTACTCTTTGAAGTTGCTGTAACTAAGTGGAAATGCCATCCCAGTAATTCAGACATAATCACTGGGAAGTGAGGAGGGTGGTCTCTGAGCTTCCAAAGACTTATGTGACATTGGGGAAATCTTTTTGATCCAGACTGGACTCTAAATGTCAATTAGAGTAGATTTTATGCTCCTGGGCTTCAGAGAAGGATTTAGAATGCTTGCTCTTGGCCTCTTAATGCTAGGAACACTTAAAATCACTAGCATGCCTACACTGGGGCAAGTAATTTCTTTGGTGCTTAAGTAGTCATTGCTTCTCAAGGGAAGAGGAACAGGGAGCTAGTGTGATAATATGATTAGCAGAGACAGTGGCCTCAGCAACAAAAGCAACAATCACACAGCACTTGTGTAAGGTAGGCCAATAGGTGTAGTAGTGATAATCAACTTTAGCCAAGAGTTCAAATAACTTGTCAAGAGCATGGTGATAAAGGGGGGTTGGGAGAGATGATCTTCAATGTTCCTTTCCAATCCAAACCATTTTATGATTCTGTTATTCTATGATAACGTCAAGATAGGAAGGTAAACCTATGGGTCAGGTCAATATATGGAGCAACAGAGTACACAGTCAAGCATTGCCTGCTGGAGATTGCTGGCTGGGCATAGTCACCTGTTTTGTTTATATAGTTTGCTGTAGCCAAGCTGGGTGTTTTGAAGAGGTAGTTTGCATATCTCCCTCAGAGCCTTAATTCAGAACAGGAACTGGCAATATTTAAAGAGTACATGAAGCACCTTATTTCCACACATGTTTTGAGGAAAACTACAAAAAAAGTGTGAGGTGTCTTCCAGGTACTATGGCAGATCAGTGAAGGCAGACACAGGACTAGGAAATTAATCAAAAGTTATTTGCTGCTAATAAATTCAAATATATTATATAAAGTCACCAAATTTAATATTATAACTTATTTAGTATTACACCTGTTTCTTCCCTCCAGTACTTCTGAAAAAGTTTGTGTTCTATTAGGGGCTTCATATCTTATTACCATACATGAAAAGGTATAGTCACAAATGTCATGCTGAACCTTCCTTTTTACAGGGCTGAATATACAGAGCTAGGGCACTGAAAGTAGTAGTGTTTCTCTGCTAAAGTAGATATGAGTGGGAAAAGACTGTAGTTCTTAGTGCAAGAAGGGTTTTAAGTGGTTGGTGAAAAGAATGATTGGCATTGCCAGAAGAATTTTCACAGCAAGAAATATTGGATATATAAGATAGGGTACAAAGTTACATCTCCCAATATAAACAAGATGAATATATTAAAGGGAAAAATACATTATTTGTCTCTGAAATTTAGGATCAGAGGGCATCATGCAAAACATTTTTTAATAGATTGAACACTTACAGAAATAAATATGCCATAACATAATTAAAGAACACATAATTATGGCAGTAAATGTTTCGCTTAGAAATAGAAGCGTGGGAAAGATATAAAACAAATGATGTGATACAGGGCATAAGACCAACACACTTAATGATATTAGGAGACATGTTATTTTGGGAAAAAGATATTCAGATCTTGCTTCTTGCAACAGCCACTTTTGTAGCACAGATTTCATGCAGCTTCATTTGGCTGCACTCAGAGACAGGCAGATGAACACTTGGGTTCCTTTGTTGAACCATTGAAGAAATTGTGCATTGTGCTGGTCAAAATTAAAAAATAAAATGCACACCAATGAAACCAGAACTTCACATAAATGTCAAAAAAATCAGGAAACAAAGCAAGAAAAAAAAAAAAAGGTATTTTATGCCTGTTCGTCCTTCATACCTCCACATACACTTCAGACAAAAAAAGTGGTTTAATATGAAGCACAACAGTTTCATCCTCTCCAACTAGAAAATACACATGAATGAACATTTACCACCCCCCCCACCCCACCCCCCCATTAAGTAGCATCAAAGAAAACTGACTACCAGAAGGCAGGGCCTTGAGTTACTGCTCTTCCATAGAGTGTCAGGAACTGATGACCTCATTAAGCTCTGCCCTCCTAAGCAAGGAACTTCTGAGAGGTAAAGGGGACAGAGCAATAAGCACAGGTCAGTGTCACAGAAAGCAAAAAAGCTAGGAGCTGTATATTAGGCAGCATAATCTTTTATAATGAGGGCATAGCTACAGCTTAACATCTGAAGGGAATATCTCTCCATGGAGAACACCTATTCTCTGTATTCCCGTTTTTATTATCATTTTATCCATTAGTGTAATTTCTCTGTTATAGAAAATGAATGCCAGAAAGCAGAATGTTTTGCTGACCCAAGCTAATGCCAACCAATACTACAAGTATTCCCAGTGCCCTGTCAATGCACTTCAACCCTACCTTGTTAAGAGTCCTTCTTAATTGACTCCAGTGAAGCAAATCCTATTTCCACATTCTCAGTCCCCGTACACATATGCTAAGACAGCTAAATTTAAACTATTTCTGCTCAGTATTGTGGTGTCTACTTTGACACAAATGAGAGAATGATATTACCTGAATTTGCTTTATATCTTATTTTTAAGACCATTTAATCGGAATGATTTTCTGCCATTGTTTCTGGGTGATATTAAAGTGATATCCTAGAGGAAAAAACAAATGCATTATTCTACCCCATCATCGACTCTCTCTGAAACCACCTTCTTTACTTTTACTGCCAGATCTGATTTATATCTGAGGCATAAGTGTCAATAACTTGTTTTTGATGGGCAAAATACTGCCAGAAAAAATGGATATAGTTGAACATTAGGCTATAAAGTGGGGTATGAAGTATAATTCAGATGGGCTTCATGACACTTGTCCCTCATATGACACACATTCTTTTCATTTCCAATTTCATTCGAACAAGAGTAAAAAACTGTTTCCAATCTGTCCCACCTCATAAAAATAGACCTTTGTTTAATTCTTCAGGACCTAAAATTATCGTTTAGATATTGTCAACCAATCATCCAAGGAAAACGTTCATGGACAAAATAATAGAGAAATCTTCTAGGTACAGAGATGGCTAAAATATTGCTGTAGCTTCAGTTTTAATGACAGCGCTCAAAGTATTAGGGGAAAGATAAATGCGTTGATAATAGGGGGATCATCTGGCATATGCTTTTAGGGTTTTTTTAGTAAATGGTGTAGTTTGGTCCATGTGTTTCTGCAATTTATACATATAAATGATATCACATAAAGAAATATCTAATAATATTCCTTCCTGATATACAGTGGAGGAACTGCATGATCTGAAAGACAGCATTCAAATACTACTTGGTTATACATGATTATAAAGTAAAATAACTTCATGCATGGATGCCTTGTTTTGTCTTTATGCTTGTCTGGTAAGTAGCTACAACAAAGCCTTAATATACTCTGGCTTGGGTTTAATTGCTATTTCCTCACCAGAGACAGGAAATTAGTCCAAGGGCCAGCTGTGGTTAAGGTTTTCTTCAAGCTGAGTTCTGGATGTTTTCTTAGGAAGGCTGCTGGTTATGTTGAAGTAGAGCTCCTAAAGGCTGGCAGTCTTCATGATTGTCCTGGGTTCAGCAGTAACAATCATTTTTCTCCTTCTTAGTAGCTGGTGGAGTGCTGTGGTTTTGACTTTCAGCCTGGGAACAGTGCTGATAACAGCGATGTTTATAGTTGTTGCTCAGTAATGCTTACTTTGACCAAGGACTTTCTGAGTCTCATGCTTTGCCAGGGAGGAGGGGAAGTTGGGAGGAAGCAGAAACAGGACACCTGACCCAAACTAGCCAAAGAAGTATTCCATACCACAGCACATTATGCCCAGCATATAAACTGGGGGCAGTTACCCAGAAGGGCTAGATCACTGCTCTGATCGGGTTGGGTATCGGTTGGTGGGTGTTGAGCAGTTGTATTCTCTTCCCTTTTTATTTCCCTTATCATTATTATTATTGGTGGTTGCAGTAGTGGTTTCTGTCACACCTTAGTTACTGGACTGTTCATATCTCAACCCATGGGAGTTACATTCTTTCGATTCTCCTCCCCATGCCTCCAGGAGCAGGGGGAGGAGATGGGGGAGTGAGCAAGTGTCTGTGTGGTTCTGGGTTGCCGGCTGGGCTTAAACCATGACAATGATGTTGGGAAATACTTGAGCTAGAATCTCCAGTGTTTCTGACAAGTTTGCTTTCTGAATATTAAGGTCATATAGTGCTGACCAAACAGGTATAGAAATCATAGAACCAGATCAAGGAGCTCCTTCATGAATGCCCTACTAATCACAAATATAGTTGCATCAGTTTAGAGAAAAATTACTTTGCAAACAAGCATTGTAAGCTGAGATAAAAAAAACCCAAACAAGTCAGGTAAAAGTTTTTTCTCCGTGCAAATGAAGTTGAGGAAAGAAATTGTTTGACTGAAGCGCATATCACTGACTCTCTTCTCAGGATTGAAACGGTCTTTCCAGTTACAATTTCAGCATTGCAGTCCTCTCAGTTATTTTATTTCTGGTCCTAGTACAACTACTGATGGTGACATTACCTTTAGCAGAAGTTGAGATAAAACACACCTTCAGGTGTCTCTGAAAGTCTCACAAATTGCATTTAATGCAACACAGGGTACAGCCACACTCAGAAGTTCCTGTTTTCACTGTCTACAGTGACAATTGTATCTAATTTTGATAGTGCATACCTACTGTGTTAGCTCTTCCAGCAAACTAACTCACTATTCATTAGCAGTCCAATTTAAATTAGATTATAAAGGCAGATTACAAAACTATAGATGAAGAAATCTGTATTTTCTGCAATTTCTTTTCAGTACTTTAAATTTCAAACCCTACTATGCCATTTTCAGTGTGGATAGTAATAGTAAATAGCAATAGTAATAGTAATAGCAATGTGAATTCTCAGTGAGTTTTGATTTTTCTGGCTCTGTTTTTGTCATAGACTACGTAATTCTTTCCTTACCTCATCTGTTACAATATTAGATTTGGCATTGTCCTTATTTCATTATAAAGTAGATGTTTAATAGGAGTAGAAACACATAAGCGTGGAAAACTTTAGAAGAGTTCTATTATTCACTTAAACTGTTCTGGAAATTCTCAGCAGCAATACAGTGGCTAAAAAAGTTGTGTAAATCTGTGTAGATTCACTGAAGATAGGGAAGCCCTGCCATAGAAGCTGAGAATATGGTCCTTTGAGCCAACTGTATGCCTGATACAGCTCCACAGGAATGAATGAAGACACACCAGAGATTAATTTAAAAACATTTCCACAGCTAAATGGACAAAAAGCCTAGGTATGGCCTGCTGTAGCAGGCATGAAAGACACTATTGTCTTGGTTATTGGCTTCCAAAGTAAAGAAAAGGCTGCTGCATTGGCCCTAAAGGATTTAGACCTATGTGTTTTTTTCTGGTTTGCAAACCCTGCAGCATTAAAGGATATAAATTAGCAAAAGAAACTTGTCTTTTATCTTTTTCATTTTTCCGAACCAAATTAAAACTGGAGGATAAAATGTAAAGAAGGTGTTTTGAGAGATTTGTCATTCTGTGATTCTGTGATTAAGCAAAATTACTTATCCTCTAAAGATGATTTTTTTCTCCCCTTATTTACTGTTCAAGCAGTACAGAAATTGCCTTTGTGTAACTTCTGTAAAATAAAGACTTCATGTCTTTATCTCCATGAGTTAAGGAAGCTCCATTACCTTTGGTCTTCTAAAGCCAGTTGTGTCATAGAATCGTAGAATGATTTAGATTATTCTATGTTCTATATATTATTTGTTATTTGGGTCATTTTCATTTAGACAGCAAAATTCATAGTGATCTTTTATTTCTGTTACATACATCACCTGTTAAATCAAGTTGAGGATGGTATCATCCAGAGGACAGCTTGCCACAGTTTCGGCCAAAGATGGTGATTTCAACTGAACATTAAAATTAGTGTGGCTTAGCTAATACAGTCATCAAATATATGACATGAGGATTCAGACTTTCACATCTACTCTAGAATAGTCTTTTGATGACTATCTCACACTTTTTGAAATCTAAATTTTTTATCTTCTTTCACAATAAAAGAAATGTTTAAAGAACAAAGCTCAGTTGGACTTTGCACTTGTTCCTTACATTGTGAATTCTCATGGGTTTGGTCCTGCCTCTGTGGGACTTCTATCCACACACCGACTTTAGGCGTCTAACTGAAAAATGTACACACTTTATCTGCCACGGTTATCATAAGCCAGTGAGAAGAAGTAGAATCATTCAGAGGAGAGTCAAAACACCTAGTTTATATTTACTGCAATAATCCTTCAGAGAAATCTTTTTTTTTTTTTCTTTTTTCCCCATTTGTTGTGCTGGCTAAATCTATCCTGGTAAATCAATTCTCCCTGGATTGTGTTAGACCCTGTACTGCTCACCATATGAGTTGTCCCAAAGCAAAATGATGACAATGATAAGGTTAACAATCATTATCTTGGTCATGCCCTGGCCCTCTTTACTAGTGTGGATGTAGCTATAGAGACTACAGAGAGCTTCTTAATTTAGTCTTTTAAATTAGATGGTTAATATTAGGTATGGGGGATAGTTCCCCAGACAAGTTTGATGCGTTTGCAATGAAGATAATGCAGGGATGAAGTCTGTCTACAAATATGTCAAAAAAACGCCTAGTTAAGCTAGTGCACATTTCTTGTTGTGATGACTATAAGCTAAACAAAGGCTGGGAAATGAGATGAAATGAACTGTCTAAGGACCAGAGCAGCAAGAATTAGTAGTAGAGAATTCTAGTGTACCCCAGTTTTCAAACATTCAGTTTTACCTCTGTGTGTAGTTTTCAGATTGTAATGGTACCTTCTTCCTCCAGCTCATCTCCAGTGAGTCATGTCTCAGTTTTCATTTAAGCTGTCCCTTCAGCTGGCTCATTGCCTTGTGATTTTACTCCTATGGGCGAATTGAAGCAAAGTGCTCTGAGGACAAATTCAAGGGTAGCAAAACCAAGCAGGTTTGGTTTTAACTTTTCTCCCAGGCTAAAACATGCTTCTTGACTGCAGGTGCTGCTGGGTTGAGCTTCCTCCCAGTCCTCTGGAAGCTCTGAATATTGTCTCTTGAAAAACACATGCCTCATCAATTATCCCAGGAGGTATCATAAGAGGTCCTGTGCCTCTTCTATACAAATTCAAATATCATCAGTATCTCAGACGTATCTTCTTTCTATTGCCAGGCTCCTACAGCTCAGAGCTGTGAGCAGATCTTTGCAGCTTATGGTCTTCAAAACCATTGGCTTAAAGATATCCTTTCCTTTCCTATCCTATCCTTCAAGAGGCTCTATATATTAACTGCTCAAGAAATAATGCATTTTTTTTTCCTATTCAGAATAGTCTACACTACAGACTTCCTTAAAATGGGGTTGAGAAGTTTGTTTTAGCTTCTTATTTCAAATGACTTAGTATTCCTTTATTTCAAAATTTCATTTAATCGTGTGGGTTGTTCCTGGAAAATGTTTTTCAGAAGGTTGGGGGGGGGTTTAGTATTTCTGGGTAAATAGGCAAAAGTTGCACTCTTTGTGTGATTCAGATGTTTCTGCACTGGCAATGACCTGACATACTAGAGCTTAAAAAATTACTCCAGAATTTTTCTGTTGTGCCTGCACATACTAAAAGGATGACTGGAGAAGGAAAAGGATGACTGGTGTGTGTGCTTTTAACTTGGCAGTATTGATTATTTTTTTATATGTTAATGTGGAAAAATATACACATGAATAATTCCTTTAAGATTTCTTCTCAGAAAAGTGTGCACAGAGTAGTTCTAAAACTACGGGACTCAGATTAGATAGTGTAAACTTTGTAAGATGAAAGAAATGGGAGTGTAATCAAATGCATTACGTGTCATATTAGTAATTATATATATGTGTATATATATATGTATATATGAAAATGGTTTTGTGGTTCAAAATCCATATGGCGTCTTGTTGAGATCATCACTGAGTATAAAGATCATTGATCTCACTGGTTTTAGTAAATGAACAAAAGATAGAAATTGCTATTATGAAGATGACAGGCTGACAGAGTTGGGGCTGTTCAGCCTGGGGAAGAGAAGACTCATAGCAGCCTTGCAGTATCTGAAGGGGGCCTATAGGGATGCTGGGGAGGGACTTTTCATTAGGGACTGTAGTGACAGGACAAGGGGTAATGGGTTCAAATTTAAACAGGAGGGGTTTAGATTGGATCTAAGGAAGAAATTCTTTCCTGTTAGGGTGGTGAGATTCTGGAATGGGTTGGCCAGGGATGTTGTGAGTGTTCCATCCCTGGCAGTGTTCAAGGCCAGATTGGATGAAGCATTGGGTGACATCGTTTAGTGTGAGGTGTCCCTGCTTATGGCAGGGGGGTTGGAACTACATGATCTTAAGGTCCCTTCCAACCCTAACTATTCTATGATTCTATGATTCTATATGGTTCATATTTATGCAAGTCAGATGTTATACTAAATGGCTGTAATCATGCAGATATCAGGCTGAATTTTTTAATTGAATTTTAAAGCAATCTTTTACAGTGACTTGGGGAAGAGAATAATGATTATTCGTTACATTATTATTACAAAATTTCCATCTCCCACCATTTCTGTCAGAGTCTCAAAGATATCAGAGGTAACTGGAGTCTGACCTGCACACTGTGAGTGGCAGATAGAAAAATGATAATTATGTACAGAACAGTAACAGTTCCATGAGAGACATATGTCCCTGGTATTTCTTTCTGTTAGCTGGGAGCAGCAGACTTTATGGTTCAGTGATCTGTTGGATAATCACAAAATAAAATAAAAGATATCATTTGTTACAGAGAATAAGCCTCAATAATGCTGTTGAACTACAAAATGACTCCTCTGTAATCACCGGTTCTAACAAGATGTGAATGATCCTTGTGCCATACACTGACTCTGACATCATGCTATCATTTACGCTACTAAATGAATAAGCATTCACTTTCATATGAAGACATATTACTTGTGTCTCAGAAACAGCACTGTCATAAATTTCACTTATTACTTTATTCATATTTTTCGTTTTCCCCTTAGGAAAAGAAGTTATCCAGTAGAAAGTACTGCCAATGGCCCACTGTGGGTTTTGGTGGTGTGTAATGCAAATAAATTTAACAGTGTCCAGTGTCTGGCCTGTATGGAGGCTTGAGCTAAGATGTTTCAGTGGCATCACTACAACTAAGTATGGATGTGGTTCTAAACATCACTTTAAATGTGCTGAATTGCCTTTGCTTTCACTAAAATCGGGTATTTCTTTGAACATAAACTGTAGACATTATCCTTCATCTTAGAAATCTATACTTTGGTCTGCCTCTTCTTGTTTGAATTTGGCCATTGGAAAATATGTCCCACACATATGGAAAACAAATATTCCTTTCTACTTTAAAGCAACACCCAGATAAATTGCTTCAGTGGCAAGCTTGCCATCTAGATTATGAAAGAAACGCCTGCTATTAATTCATATCATTAGGAAAGGAATTTAAAGCCCTTTGCATTCATTCAGGATGAAATTCCAAATGTCAAGTCAGTCTAAGGCTCTGCCTAAAGAGCACAAGTCTGTTATCTGACCCTGAGGTGAACATTATCATCTACCCATATTCAAACTCTTCATGAGTTTTGCATCCCAAAGGAAGCTTACAATATTCAAGCTGGGACTAATCCCTGTATTAATCCCTAAACCATTTCAGGAAATGGCACAGATCTTGCCAAGTGTGCCATGATCATGCTGGCAGCTGAAAAATGGTTTCCGGTGCTTCTGCAAATGCCCTGCGATTACTTAATATACTAGGATAGATGTAGCATGTCTGTCCATGTTATAGTTCTGAAGTCTTGTCTAGGTTCAAGATGTACACTGTTTTGCTATCTTATAGTCATGAAAGAATTTTGCCCTTATTAATTAAAAATGCTGACAAGGATTCTCAAATTTGCCCAAAGTTTGGTTTAATTTTTATGCATTGAAAAAAACACCCTGATTTTCAAAAGCAGAGCTCTCTTAAGAATCAAGAGTATATTTCCTCAGATATCACAGATCTTGAACTTGGAATCTTTGGCTCTGAAGATAAAAAGGCTATCAGCAGTGTAAACTAAAGTTGATAGATTTTTTAAAGATAAAACAGTATTAAATACTTCAAGAGGTTTATTTAACCCGTTTCTATTGAAAATTTACAATGTCAGATTTTGAAGTTTTGTTCTGGAAGATTAATTTACACATTTATCACAGCTTATATCAGCTATATTTTGGATGCTTTATTTATATATATATGTTTGTGTATATTCATATATGTACGTATATATATATATTACTGTCTTTTCAAAGTGTTTGCACCAGAAACTGCTGAATTTTGAATCCAGAACCCTCTAGATTATAAGGTAGCTTCTGTTTTGCAGCAAATATATAGTAATTCACAGATTTCATAAAATGTTTGAGACTGTAAAAGTTACATAGAAAATAGTGATGGATTTTGTTTGCTTTTGTTTTGTAGGCATTTCATGCAATAACATGATTTTATGTAATTTTGATATTTCAAAATAATAAAGATTGTTAGAAAAAATTAGTTGAAATTGCAGTTTTGTTAATATGAAGATTCTGTAAATATGAAGTGTTTGTTGCCGTCTTTATTCTTTTCAGATATTTTCTTCTTCAAAAGTCTTTATCTGATTTTTTTTTTTCTGAAATGTTTTATGTATTTTGGGTTGTTAAACATACACAAACATACACATGTGAGAATGTTCATAACTTCTCATGTATGCATGACAAGGTGTTCAGTGAACTGCAACAACACCTTTGATTATTGTTTGTAATAATTCTGCTGCTGCAGTCAGAACACTTTCCCAAAATAAGTAGAAGATATGTCAAATTGTTTGAAATGTTGTAAGGACATAAGAATATAAAATTAGCAGAGAATTTGAAGATAGGTTGAGAAAGCTACTGCTTATTCATTAGTCACCTCAAAACTGTTTCATGCAGTAAGTTTTCTAGAGCTCCATCCAAATGGAGTTGCCAACTGCTAACCCAGTAGACGTTTTATAGATATTTCCTTTTCTATGTTTCTTAGAATATTAATGGAGACAGTGATAACCCTATTTTTTTTTACTTCTTGTCTAGTTATTTATACTATTTCCATCTTTTCTGTAACCTTTTATAGAGCACATCTGGATAAGAAACAGCAGAAAGAGTTTTTCTTCAGTGTGGTGTTTGGCTCCAGTATGGTTACCTGCAGCCCAGCTGATCTTCCTTTACAAACAATTCTGTCTATCTCATCTCTTGCACTCACTGCCAATGTAATCAAGTGATTATCAATTCAGGTTACATTCCAGACCATCAGCAGATATTTCAACGAAGCTGTAGTGACATTTTAATGTCTTGGCTGTCCCTGACTCAACACCAAGTTTCCTAAATTGTCTCATGCTTACCCACATACCCTCAGCTCTTTGGTAGCAACAATGGAGGGTTTCCTACATCCCTCTCTTACTACTGGGTATGACTGGAAAACCCCTTTGCCAACATCTATTGCAAATACAAACTAAATATTGAGAAGTTTCATGTATATCTCTATATTTAGATATATTTTTTTTCACACCTACACATGTATATATATAGATGGTACAGATAGCTGCGTACAAACATTTGAACATAAACACGTGCATCTCCACATTGTCTAAAATGCTGAGATTTGTCATTTCAGCACATTTTTAACACAAGTTTTCATAAAATGGATCCTAAGTCTACAGGAGCACTGAAAATGTTCTTAAGTTGTTTAGAATTTCTTTCTTGCTTCTAAATTTAAAACTAGGCTTTTGGGGCACAGGCTGTACTTTCTCTGGGGGTGTAATTGTCATGTACATATTAATATATGCAAATAAAATTGGAGTTTCAACAGCCACTGTTCCTCCAAAGGTTACATTCTCTAATTAGAGCCAAGCAATTAGTTCTAAAAAGTTTCCTTTTTTTTTTTCTAGAAGCCTTGCATTTCCTTAACAGTGAAATTACGACTCAGCCATTCCTTTTTGTTTCAAGATATGAAATAATTACAACTGTACCTTCATTTCATCTTGCCCACTAATTGCCCTCTTTTAACACAGATCGTTTCAAATGGTGCCTCTTGGAGATTTTATAGCTAATACGTATAGGAGTATAGTTGCAATGTTGGAACAAATTGAACCATTGTTTGCCATTCTGACACCTTAAATCCCATGTTGCTGACTTATGTGACTAGGGAACCAGCAATAACTGAGTCTTCAGGCTTAATCCTTTTTTCCTTTTTTTCTTTTTTTTCCATTAGAAAAAAGTCTCAGTTTGATGTAGGAATAGTGTGACCCACTGAATGCACTCAAAGGCAGATGAACAGTTGAACTTTTTTCTTCCTTTAGTGTGGGATCTTAAATTTCAAAATAAACTGTATTTGACCTTAGCATGACTTTTTGATTCCTTCTTGTAAATGGAAGAATCAACAATGATCAAATGAAAAAGGTCAGACAGTAAGAACAGCAAAGCGATTCATGTAACTTTGAATGATTCATGGTACGTGATCATTTTTATCATAAAAAAGAGTAAACAAATCAATGTAACACGCCTGTCAGTTTGTTTTCTGAAGCAAGTACCCACATCCACAACATGTAACTAGAGGCAAAAGAAGTCTATTCTCCCAGCATCTCCCTACAGGGAGATACAGGCAATTCCAGGGGGTAAATCATCACTCTCAAGATGCATATTTCCCTCCAGTGTTCATCTCCCTCTCTCCACTGATTATCTAGGGAGCTCAGAGTCAGCAGGCTTGTAATGTAGATCCCTCAGTCAAGTGCCTAAAAATACCAAATACCCCAGCAAAGGAAGAGTGAATTCCCTGTGTGTCACTTGGGAAGCAAAAAATAATTATAAATTCATTTGCAGAAACTGATGGGCAATAGATGGGGGATTCACTCCACTTCAGCTCACATATGTCCCACGTGCAAACTGGCTGAGCCAGTAGAGTTCACCCTGCAACCTGTTCCCCATTTCATTGTAATATTGAGAGGTATAAATACCTATCCAGGGTAGGGAAAAATAGGAGGTGGAAATGCCCAAAGAGGACTGCAACAGGGTTGAGGTAATGAAGATGTGACATACATAAGCAAATATGCCAAGAACCTGTCAGGTTGTACTTGCCAAGAAAGAGAACCCTGATGTCTAAAGCAATCTGACGCAGCAGCATAAGGAAGTGACCTGGAGGAGCTAGAAAAAGCTGAGGAGGCTGGGAGCCCTTGGGGACTAGAAAGGATGAGTGCCCAGAGAAGGAGTCCAGAATTGCCAAAATGTCTCATTAGTTCTGTTCAGAGGTACATTGACACTCAGAAAGGTTTAGAGGGAGAATTTTATGTTTAGCTTCTCCCCTCTCCCTGTTTTTTCTTAGGGGTAGGAAGAGAATAGGGGGAAATGAAGGAAAGGAAATAAAATCCAACCTGTTCTTTCTAGTTTATGCACCAGCCCTTGCTTAGGGCTGTGCCTTAAGGCACAGTATAGAACAAACTGATTATGATAAGAATTTTAAGCTTATGCCCACTTCCAGAAATGGGTGCACTTACACAGGTGCATACATATTAGCCATGATAGTGATTGCTTTTAAGAAATGGGGAGAAATAGATACTGCAAGCGCCATCGGGAACTCATCAGCCCACAAACCAACAAAGGTGGCTTTATTAACATCAATAGAACCAAGGATCTAATCACCTGCCTGCCTGTATAAAGACATAAGATCTGCCTGAGATAGCAGCTGATATTCACAATCTAAAAACTCACCTCCTTGAAGCCTAACTCAATCATTCAGTAAGTAGGCAGAGAAAATAAAAAGACAATGACTTCTCTAGAATACCCTTAAATATTAGGCAAACAACTTTTTTATTCTTAATAAGAGAAAATATATATCAGATTTATTATGTTGATTACATAGTTTGTGGCTTATAATTTTTTCACATATTTTCTCATGTATAGCAGCATTCATTTTCTCAGTCCTGCAGGGAAAGTATAAATAAAACAGTCCTTCAGCATATTTTTTCCTACATTTCCAGATGTGATAGGAGGAAATTACTCTGGTTTTAAGCCCTGCATCATTGCTTGACAACAATACGTACATTCACTGGTAAAGGAAGGATCTACTTGCAATGCATTGATTTAATCTTTGTACTGTCATCCATTGGCATAAACAAAACTCCGTGGTACAAAGAGTAGAATAAATATCTCTTTCTGGCAAAATGACTCTTCAGCAAGGTTTAAATTCTTTCCCCTAAGCAGGTGACTTCACAAGAGAGGCTGCTACTACAGTCATTGCTCACTAGAAGACATTCATGTGTCTGGAAGACTGTCAGTAGCCAACAGAGCATAGAGAAGGAGCCTTATCTGCAGCTACAGCAGTGATTTGGGGACTACAGTGTATTGGGCACCTCACTGTCCTGTGAGAATAAATGTTTTTCTGCACACCAAAGAGGGCATGCAAGTAGAAACTCTCTGAAAGTCATACATCTGGATGCATTTCTAAGAGCCATGAGTAGAGCTATCTTCATGAAGCAATGGGTCCAGTCTCCTCCCTAGATCATAGACATAGCCCCCAAAATTATGCTGTGTCAACCATGAACCTGCTGATGCTGGCTGGGGAAAGGAATGGATTACATAGCCTCTTGAGATATCTCCCATACTTTTTTCTACACCTTTATGAAAGAAGCAGCAGGAAATGGGTTCATTCAGTTCAACCACATGGGATCTTCCCTCATCAGGTTTCTGTGGAGCCAAGGTGCAATGTAAAGCAGTCATCCCTTTGGGTAATACACAGGGGGCAAGGACAAGGCAAACACCATCTGCTCTTTCTCCTTGGCACTGCATCTTCACAGGCTCTGGGAAGTGCATTTGTACCTCCATGTGGAGTTAAATCCAGATCTCACTCATCAAAGATATTGTAATAGTCGGCCAGAAATCTAATATAAATGTCAAGCAGTTGTTCTCTGAAATATCATAGGTGTTGTTTGCCATATTGCTGCCTTTACCTTTCTCATGTGAATTCAGTTAGAACTGGTAAAAAAGTGTTCCAAAAGAACATGGGAGAATGCTGACTGGACAAAATGAAACTTTCTCCAAGAACATAATTTTGTCAAAATTTTCAGGGGAAGGTATTCAAATGTTTGGTTTCATGAAAAAATAAACAAACAAAAACCACCCAATATCAGAGTCCTTCACTCCCATTTTGTCATGTATTATAGATTACATCATGCAAGCATACAAAGAAAAAATGCAATAAAAATGCCAAAACAACAGCATGAAAAGCTCAGAAGTTCTCAAAGCAAAATATTTAAAAGCCAGCAAATTTCTCAGAATTTTTCACACAATACAAAAATATCAAATTTTGTCCAGAAAGTAGTGAAACTGTATATCAGACTTAAAGTCTACAGAGGTAAAGCGTGGCTATGAAGGTCTTTACATTTTACTCAGTGTTAAGTTAGAGAAATCTTTCTAAAACTTGCTAAAGTTCTTCACATATAGGCTCTGGATGTACCAAACAGGACTTCACACCCAAACCCTGTATTTGTCTATTCAAGTGTATAGCTGACAAGTTTTGCAAGAGGCTATTCTATTATGGTATTTTTGAACAGTTCTGAAGCTCCTTGAATTCCACTTTTGTGAATGCTCAGAGATATTCCTGTGTGATTGTTTTGATACCACCCTCACAGCAACATCCCCTCAGGCGGATGAATTGGCAGATGTCTTCAGATTACCAGTTTACCAGTCCAGACACACACTTCATTAAGTAGAGATACAGACACTTTGTATTGAGAAGAGTGACAATGTCTATCTTTCATATTATAATCCCATGGTTAGCATGCAGATATATGTGGGAAATAGGGTCATCTTCCTTCTCAAGGACACAAATTCATTTGCTCTTCAGTTAGAAGAGAAGCCACAGCATCTGGTAGGTTCAAGCAGCTGCTGCCTGAGCTCATTTTTTTGTTTCAGATGGTGACTTTTGCAATGATGTTTGATGTAAAGACAGAAACACCAAGATCCCTCAGTGAGCTCTCACTGGAGACTAGTAACCTGCATGACTGACATCAAGCCAAGAAAGAAAGAAAAGCCAAGTTTCCTACTTTGAAAGGAAGAGTACATACAGGAAGTTACAATACAGAGGTCAGGTGAAAGCATCTCTACAGATGCTAAAAGCAAAGCGTCCACTGTCTTTCCAAACACCAAAAAAAGGAAACTCTCTGGAAAACACTGTGGACTGTAAAAGAAGATGCTTGACTCCAGCTTTGTCAAGTTGCAGGATCTCAGAGATACCCCTTCACAGCCAATCAGCTGTTCCCCAATAGATAATGCTTATCTTTAGGTTTTCATGCCTGAGGTGCACACTCTTCCCTAGTCAATATATAGCAAACATCAATACGGTTATGGAGTGTGTTGCACATGCAGTACCAAGGCAGGTCTATGTGCTATACTAGACCTAGCCATTCTTCAGTTGCCTCCAGTTGCTGACTCCTCTGATCACACTACCTGTAGTGATACAGGGAATACATCAGATTGTTTGCATGACTCAAATGAAGTTTAACCTCAATGCTACTTCAGAGTACATTGCTTTTCATAGTGGGTACATTTCAGGCAGTGGAGTTATTTCTCCAGCCATGCTGCTCATATTCTGTGGTACTGGAAACTTCAGTAGAGTTGTTCTCCTCATTTACATTGCATTGTAGGAGTTTAAAGCCTCTTTGAAGAAGTGAGGTTAGAGAAAGGATTTGGAAGATGAGAGAATGGGCAAAAGAGTATATCAGCCCTTTCATTCTTTAGATTTGAAGGGCATGTGAGATCAGTATTCAGTAGAGCCAAAATGCAGTCACAGTTTTTGGATGTATCCACTTATGAATTACGAATCATATAGAGAATTTTCCACCCCCAGTGACTAAAGGACAGACTTCAGGCGTCTGATATCAAACTGGGGTAAATTATCTTAGTTTGTCTGACACCAATAAAGCCTTGACAGTTTACACAAGCTGCTCACAGATGTCACTTGCTTGCAAACACTGCCATTGTAAGCCAAATTTTAACGGGTGACCTATTGATTAAAGGCTTATGTGTTTCTACTGTCCTGTTTCTAATCCCTCCATCAAAACTGTTTTGAAGACAGTACCTCTTGAAGCATGCAATGTTAGGTCCTAGTAAAAAGAAGGCCAGTCTTTGGAAAGGAGCTCTTAGTGATCCCATAATGATTTCTATTTCTGCAATTTTGCTTGATTAAACTTCTTTGGGTCTTACCAAAACATAAGTTACAGTAAATAATGACAGCAATGTTGGAGACTAGCTTGGAAATTGTGTCAGATCTTTGACCAGAAAGCTCCTGAATTGGTTTCACTCCTATTAAACTAACGGATACAGCTTTGTGTCTGCAGGAGATGTTTTGTTCCTCTTGAGATTGCATGTTGCAGGACCCCTGCTGAGGCATTCTGTCCCATTTTATTGTTTATAGTTTGCCTGTTGCTACTGGGCTGTCAATTGGAAGCATGGGGTGGGTTAGACTGCATTGTCATGCAAATAACATCCAGATTTACATATTACCCCAGACTAATATTCATTGTGATGTCTCGATAAGGTTGTTTTTGATGGATAATAATTTTTCCAAGACTACAGTTTTCTTTGAAAGTGCCAATTAAACAGAAGCCCCATTAATAGGATTTCAATAGTCTTTAAATGCTGTCAACTGTTCAACTGCATTGTGGTGTTTCAGGGTCAGATTCTGCCATCCCAACTTATGTTGGTGATTAGTGACTGTTCTGTGAACAACTTACAGACGAGAAACTCAGAGTGAGCCCAAGTGCTAGAACCTCATCTTACAACAAACACTGGATAAGTATAGACAATTTTGGGGAATATTTCAGTTAAGATAACTATGTAATTCAAGAAAAAATAACCAAGACCTGTAATACCTCACAAAAAGTTCAGTCAATACATTATCTTCATTGCAATACTGCAAGGGACACAATATTTGAACTTGTAAAGGAAGACTGCTGAAGACATGATATTCAGTGGTCAAAACACCAGTGAAATGTCAATATCAAACCTTTCAACGAGCTTTGGAGACACAGATGTACTCTACCTGAACAGGCTTTTACATGTGAACCCTTTTCAGGAACTTAATGTAATAGCAGAAACACGCAGAAGGATTTAGAAGGAATGCAGTTTCTATTTAATGTCTCCTGTTTCATCAGGCACCCTGCCCTTCATCCAGACTCCATAGCTAAGAGATGTTCTCAGTTTTATATCCTTCTTTCACCCAGAGTTATTGCAGTCAGTTTGCAGCTCCTGATGACTGACCTCCCATACCTACTAAAGAGGATTAGTTAGACATCCAAGCAGGGAGCTGAGTTTTGTTTGTGCTGCTGGAACAAATGTATTTCTAGTCACTGTGTCTGAAATAAGACTGTTATGTTTTCATCTGGGAATTCCCCAAAAATGACTGCTTTTACTGTATTATACTGAATCAGTCCAGTACACTGAAAAAGAAAGAAGATGTCTTGAACACATACTGACTTCTGTGGAGTATACGGATGGGAAATCTAGTGCATCATTAAGTGAGAGACACATTTCACCTGAGCTCAATACAAGAGAGATGGATGAAAACCTCTAGTAAATGTCTTCAGTTCTGAAATTCCATCTAAAGAAAATTATATATGATGAGAGGTTATCATTAAGGCTGTACCCTTATGGTATTTGTCTCACCCAATTAAATGTAAACTTATAACCTTACATCTGATCTAATTACTCTAAATTGTGATTATGAGCAGAAGAGAAAAAAAAAAAAACCTTAGAATAAACAACCTCTAAGAGTTTTCTCTGATGTTATCCTGCTTGTCTGCTTTTGTCTATTAGTCTATCAAGGGTTCCTAACGGAATGTGCTCAGATGTAGCTGTCTATATTGCAGATTCGCTTAAAAGAGGTGGACCTCCCCTACGATACCTTTATAGCCCTTCAGCCTAGCAGGATTCTTCTACCTGTAACAGCAAATTCTAAATTTCTTTTTTGTAGCCATAGCCTTTGCAGAACTCTTCTGAAAATATAAATCTTTCCCAGATGTCACGTAAAAGGTTGCAACCTGTGTCTTTCAGTCATCCAGGATCTTCAGCTCTAGCAGTTTGTTGGACTCTCAGAGTAGTCTTATGTGAAAATAACTCTGTCCAGCTGAGTTCCTAGCTGTTTATCAAGATCCAATGACTATTAACTTTCCAATACCTAAGTTCTAGTTTATGTGTATGTAAGATGTTGTGGATACTTTCCCATTACAAGTTAAACATCTAGCCTAGCATTCAACCTAAATATTTAGTATTTCTCCTAGGTCAATCAAAGGCATGACACGGGCAGTTCATATTACTTCAATCAAACTGAGACAAATTCTTTCCTGATAATGCTCATCTCTGACAAGAAATTGAACTTTTACATAGCATGTGATTAACTAATGTATATCAACATATGTTATAATTTTACTGGGTAGAGATATTCTTCTGCTTAAATGTTTATCTTGGGCAAAAAGTAATCCCTATCTTTTTTTTTTTTTTTCCTTTTCTCCTGAGAAACCCTAGAAATTATCTGCTAACTAACAGAATCGTATTATAGTTCCTGAGAGCCAAATGAGACACATTGCACTGCCTCTAGCATAGCAAAGAAACACAGATTTCTCTGAGAGGATTAAGGATGTGTTATATACTCTTTCTCTCCATGCAGCAGCAATGACTGCCTGGTGAAATCCTACCCTTGTGGAAGAGAGAGGTGAAGTTATTCTGGATTTGCAGAGCACGAGGATTTCAACTATTAATTGCTTGGTGGTGAACTAAGAAAGTAAAAGCAGAGAATTCTGGGTATATATAACTGGTGAAAAAAAAACAAGGAAAACATACAGCCTTTGATATAGCTTTATCAGTTACAATGCTAACTTATTATTTTCCTTAGCTTCATTAATCTATAACTAATGTGAGTGGGTTCCAAGCTTGCTCTCTCTCATTCCCAATTAACCCAGTGGCAATTATTACTGGCTTTAGTCTTTAATATGTAAGAACTCTCTTTTACCTCTTGAAAGAAGCTTTTGAAATCTGAAAATGCTAAACCAGCTAATGTTTTATTTAAGCATAGAAAATGAACTTTAGGTTATTTCCCCTGCCATAGGTTAACTAATTATTTATGAAAAAGGGAATGAGAGAAAGGAGAGAAAAAAGAAAAGGAAAATTAACATCCAAAACCACCTCAATTGTCCACTTTAATGTTATGTTAAAAAGTTTGTTTCCATTGTCTGTGCATTCATTGTACCCTTTATAGTTGTCACTCTTAATTTTGGTCAATATAGCTACATCTGTATTGAGAAATTTACATCTATTCTTACAAAAGTAACATTCTCTTATCCTAAGAGTAGTTGTTATGGTCTGGCCATGTCCCTGCTACTGAAATAAAACAAAATCACTAGCTGTGAACCACATACACTGAACAGTCCTTCATCCTTTACAAACCTCAGCACTCTTGGGAATTTTCGAGTGCAGCGCCACTTCGTCCAGGCCAAAAGTGTGCCAGGGTCTGTGCTCACAGATAATGTACCAATGATCAGTGCTTTATTCCAAGTGCTAGCAGTGTTGAGTTACTTACAAAGCCACAGCTGATGCATGTGATACTGATTTAACAATAAATTTAGAATTTGGCCTAATTTCTCTTAGGACACCAGTGAAATTCCCACTGACTTGACTTACTGAGAAGAAATACTGTTTTACAACTCAAACAATTTGAGTAAAACAACTGGTATAGTTGTGATGTAAATCTGCACCTAAACAGGCCCAAAGTGTCCAGGCAGATGTGGTGAGGGGTGGGGAGAGGGAAGGTCAGTGTTTTATATGCAGTACAGCCAAAATATCATTTACATTCTAAGGGTATGAATAGACAGAATTTTCTGAAGTTCTTGCAAGGGAACACATATATATTTGGACTTGAATATAGATGCAAAAATTCAATTTCATGTATATTTAGGTCTAACTTGACTTAAACAGGTAACCTGCCTCACTTTCCCAAAGTGCAACAATGGGAAGAGTGTTATTGTCACAAAAGTGAGATGAAGCATCACAGACAATCAGTAGCCAGAAACCAATATAAACTATATTCTTCCATGACAAGGAAAATTAAAAGTAGTCTGTATTGTAATGTAGAAGCCAAAATTGCTTAAGAAGAAAGGCTGAGCTCACCAAAAAAGGTAGAAAAATAAAGACCAAGGAAACTTTGAGGAAGGCTAAGGAATTCCCTTTGTTTTCAGCTCACATGCATGTCAGAAAAAGTGATAATAAAAACCTATTAAGCTCACTGAAGCTAGATACAATTTTGTCATTCAGTTTTATTTAAGATGACAATAAAATTGTGCAGTCTGGATGACTGGAATGATCTCTCACTACGTCTTTCACTAACCTCACTACCTCACTAATTCCACTAGCTGGTACAGCAATCTAACCTATCTATACCTGTCAAAGACATTAGTGTCTTCATTTGTTTATTGCCATCAACTGGGGATTAATGCCCCCACAGTCCTGCAGCCAGAAGACAGTATCTCAATATATCCTAATCTGTGTCACAGCAAAGTCAAATGAGCTAAAAAGCATTATCAAGATTTATATGGAGGACAGCTTACACTGCACTGAAGCAGGTGAGGGGTATTCACTCAGTCCTTTCCACTATCTGTAAGTAAGAGAATTAATTTCCCGTTAGGATCACTGACAGAGCAGCTTATAGGTGGCAGGGCTTAAAATTTTGTTTATTATACACAAAGTTAAACAAATCTTTGGTCTAAATGTGAAAGCCTGTGTGGTTTATGAGGGTTTAGTCTTCTTCTGCTAGAATCACAGCTGTTTCCTTCTGTAAGTAGGAAGAGAGATTTGAAAATGTGAATAACTTGATGTCAGAAAAAGATCATTCAGAAGTACTGAAGAGTATCACAGGAGTATATTGATATTTAATCACCCCTTTAAAGGAAAAAATAAACACACATCTTTCTGACTTAACCTTTTCAACATTTTCACTACAGTGAACAATATGCAATACACAATATACAGTGTGAAATCAACAGAATAAAATGTAAAGAAAGAGAAATGTCTCAAGCATGTCAAGTGTTGCAATAGAAAGGAAGATTCATGCAGCGGGAATGCATTTAGATGGCAAGAAAATATTGTGAAAATTTCTGTCAGCAACAAACTGCTATTTATCTGCGCTGAAAGGGATGTGACTGCTGTCATGTTCTAGTCTCTTTCCATAAGAGAAGAGGATTTAGGAAAGGAGTCCGTGGTCTGTTTTATGGAGCAGAGGAACAGTATTTTGGTAGAGGAGCAATACATTACCCTTTGTACTCTTTTCCTAACAGAGTTAGTTACTTGCAAGGCCTTGAGGACTTTTTTCAGTGGCCTAAATTCTAGACACTTCTGTCAGTTTTAGTGCTGGCTGGCTATGGACCATCCATAAGTCCTTAAGGACGAGGAAACAGAATCATAAAATCATACAATCAACTAGATTGGAAAAGACCTTTAAGATTTGATGAGTCAAACTGTTACCCCAGGACTGCTAAGTCCAAAGCTAAACCATGTCACTAAGAGCCTCATCTGCATGATTTTTTAATGCTTCCAGGGATTTAACACTCCACCACTGCCCTGGGAAGCCTCTTCCAATGCCTGACCACCCTTTTGGTGAAGAAATTTTTCCTAATATCCAGTCTAAACCTCCAATGGTGCAGCTTAAGGCTGTTACTTCTTGTTACCTGGGAGAAGAGGCCAGACACCTCCTTGCTCCAACCTCCTTTCAGGCAGTTGTAGAGAGCAATGAGGTCCCTCTTGAGCTTTCTCTCTCTGAAGTAAACCCCAGGTCCTTCTGCCATTCCTCACAAGACTTGTGCTCCAGACCCTTCACCAGCTTCATTGCCCTTCTCTGGACCAGTTCCAGCAACTCAGTATCTCTCTCTCAGTGAGGAGCCCAGAACTGAACACAGTATTCCAAGTAGTAAATGCACAAGCTAAAATGGATTTTAAGCTCCATATAAATGCTCTATAAGCATCATCTATTTTTTCAGTTCCTTCATCTTCTAGGTGATATTAGGTAGGGGTATGTGGGGTACTAAGATATACTAGGTTGAGTCTTGTCCCCTTGCAATTTAAGTATTTATGGCCCCTTAGAAGGAACAGCAATCCATAATGTTGGGCAAAAGTCAATGCACTGTTGTCAGGAATAAGTTTAGATGTCAATTTCAAAGCTTACACTGAATTTTTGCTTAGAAAACAAGCTTTTTCTTCAAGGAGAATTATCAGGGATAATTATTTTTAAAAAAGTTGAATTTTTCATTTTTTTTCCTTTCTTCTTTTTAAGTATGAAATATATTTTGGGAAATAGGTCTGTTAACTGTCAATGTCATGAGGACAGATGGACAAGCAGGGAGCCAAGCAAAGCCTCTTCAGAGTTTCAAAATTATGTGTTCTCTCCCAAGAGTAGCTCTTTGAATGAGAGTCTCCTTCTTGTGCTGCTCCCACTAACTAGGTCTAAACTGTATTTCAGGCTCAGGGAGTTAGTAGAACCATGTGGACACCTGTAGACATGCTACAGGCATCCTGTAGGCAGCAATCCACAACATTAGAGCTGGGTCAGACAGCATGCTCTGTCTGACGTGACTTCCTGCCTGACACCCTCAGGCAAAACTCTGAAATTCCTTCTCTCTCGGGGTTTGAGGCACCTGAACCAGGTAAGGTGTGGGGATAGGAAAGCAGGAGATCATCTGACTGGGGAGAAGCCAGACAGCTAAATTGCAAACAGGAAAGCCAGCATTAAAAGGAGATACTTGGAGGACAAGGTCCCACCAGGTTCCAACTACTCTCAAATGGCAACAAATGCCTTTGATCCCTGATCCTACAAGGCCAAGTGCTACTTCTCAGATCACCAGTGGAGCTAACTGCTAACACACAAGCAATGAAGCAGAAGAGATGCATTAATGATGCAAATAAGCAGTAAAGAGAATGTTCATCTGGAAATAATTGTGTAAAAGTAAGACATTGGAAATTTGAGTGAGGCCAGAATAGATATAAATATCAAAATCATATCAACCTTACCAGGTGATTCACTTTTCCTTCTGTAACATATGATCTTGACAAATGAAAACACTGTATGGGACTATATCAAAGTATTTTTCCAGCATCTTTCAGTAGAAAATGGCCTTTAAAAACCATTTCTGTTTTCTCATTGTAATTATGTGGAAATTATGCATTAAAATTATCTCTTCAGTTAATCTCTTAACTCATAATTTATATGCTTATTTGTAAGCATATAAATATACATATATGTACTTTCTAGGGATGGCTCCTTTTGTATCCTAGAAGATAAACAGATTTTAATGTCTACATTTTAGCACTGTGCACACATACATACGTGCAGACATTTTGCTTCAATATTGATATTATCAAATGGAAAATTCCAATTGTTCAGAAAGAATTCTTCTGCATAATTCGCATTTTATGCCCCATTTTTTAAAAATTTTTGTTTCAGAATACCTTAGTAACATAATCCTGGCTACTGAGTACCATAAGTGAAGACAGAATTGATTCAAATCTCTCATTTTTTAAATATCACACTATGGAAGAAATGGTCACTGTTTTCTATACCCATCTATACCCATGTTATATTATAGCTTCATGATAGAAAAACATCGGCAGCTGTGAAACTGTAATAAATTCCCTTTTCCCCCTCCCTATGGCCACTCATTTCCACCTCTGTACTACAGCCTGCCTTCTCTTCAGATATACTGTCACTAACATTTATTTCAAAGAAAAAGAACTATCCATACTTCATATGTACATATGTACATACTTCATATTTTTTCTGGCTTAAGAAGGAAATACTTTGAGTGAGGACTGAGACCAGTGGAAGGAAAAGGACATGCAGGACCACAAATCTAGAAAGAAAAAGGGGATAGAGTGTCAGGCTTGGGACTACACCTTTCAGAAAGCAGCAGTATGTTAGTCCTAGGAATGAAGTGGTATCAAAACCTGTCTTCTGTTCCTGAAGTTAAATGTCCTAATCTGACTACATTTCAGTAGCTTTTTTTTTTTTTTTAATGCTCACACTCACTCAATTTTTATTTGCTGTTTGTGATTTTTTTTCCCCAGTATGGTTATTAAGTGTTAGTAGAATTATTTTGATGAATAATTTTCAGACATTTGGTTGCTTATGAGCTGTTTGCTGCAACTATTTGATGTTTGTTATTCAAGTTGTATGATTAGCTGTGCAAGTCATGCATAATTCTTTCTGATTCTTCTTTCGAAGAGTTCTCTTTTAAAGTAGATGGTGAATCTTGATGTCTCTTAAAAACGTTTAGAAGAATATTGTGCTGTATAAAATTTGTGAGAACATCAGGATTTATGAAAGATTACACAAATGCTCACTCTACATCCATCTGAGTACTCACTGACTTTTTGTTCAGTGTTTCTGAAGCTTCAGGTATATTCTTTTTTTTTTCTTTTTTTCTTGATCCTTCACAATGGTGCATTCTGGGCTTTGCACAGCCAAAACAGTAAGAAAGAATAAGGAAAAATGTACAAAGAACATTTTTTTTTAAATGAAACATCCAACTTTTCTCTTTATCAAAACATCCGCAAATTGGAACTTTAAGTATTTCTACCACTCTACATTTTTTTTTTGTGGTGAGTTTGCTTGCTTAGCTTTATGAACAGTTTCTTCTAATTGGAAGAGCTGAATGCTGTGCCAGTCACAAAGCTTTTCTAATTAACTGTGTTTTCCTGAACTATTTGCTATCCTTTGATTCTTTTTTTCCCCACTAATACTTCTGTAAAATTAAAAAAGAAAATATTAGAAACATGTTTCAACCAAATTTCTTCTTATCCTTTATGTTGTGTTGTTTTACTTCATGCTCTCATGATTCTCAAATGAAAACGCACTTTTTTAATGCTACCAGAATTAATCCCTGGAATAATAAATAATATATACAAGAATTGGTGG
This sequence comes from Agapornis roseicollis, assembly GCA_002631895.1. Lineage (NCBI taxonomy): Eukaryota > Metazoa > Chordata > Aves > Psittaciformes > Psittacidae > Agapornis > Agapornis roseicollis. The sequence goes on along the minus strand of NDXB01012553.1, from coordinate 111,715 downwards.
TTTCCTGCTTAACTTTGGAGCCCACAAGATATATCAGTGTTTCTTCAGTGGCACGTTCACTGTGGATGCGAGGATTTTGCCAGTGTTGAAAAGGAATAGGACAAGAGACAATGGCTTTAGACTTAAACAGGGGAAGTTCAGGTTAAATATAAGTTCTTTACTGTGAGAGTGGTGAGGCACTGGAACAGGTTGCCCAAAGAAGTGGTAAATGCTGCATCCCTGGCAGTGTTCAAGGCCAGGTTGAACAAAGCACTGGGCAACACGGTCTAGTGTGAGGTGTCCCTACCCATGGCAGGGGGGTTAGAACTAGATGATCTTAAGGGCCTTTCCAATCCTAACTATCCTATGATTCTATGAATCAGTAATCCCCAGGAAACAAGGAAGTGTACATTTTTCACTAATTTATTAACAGGCAAAAGGAAAGTTAAAGAGAACTTGCCAGTCAGAAATGTGGGTGATTCTTCCTTACAACTAGGACTATCCTACCTCAAAATATGCTTTTGCTGAAAACCTAGTAAAGTCATCACACCATAAGATATGATGGTGCAAGAGTTACAAGAGCTCCAAGAAGGCTCAATTTAACAATCCCTGCCAGATTTAGCAAGGCCTAAACTGAAACCAAAGGACTTAAAATTAATATTCTGTGAGCATATATCAATTCCTCTGCCTCTGGTAAAAGAACAGCAAGCTGCAGCCCATGACTATGGCTGACAGCTAAGCTGGCAAATTCCTCATTCACAACAACTAAATTTGACAGGGATCATCGGTCAGAGCCTTTAGCAAGTCCACTTTCCCCCTTCTCCAGAGAAGAACTCATGCCACCCCCTACTTGCTGCAGTTTGAACCTTACATCGCCTTTAACACCTGAACTACTAAGACTTCTAGGCAATTTTTTTTCCTTCCCTTGTTCCCCACTTCTGTCAAACCACCACTGTTTCTATTTTACATTTGCAAGGACTTAAAAAAGTGGATAGTCCTACAGGGGAGCAAAGAAAGTTCTTACTTTTTTTTTCTTTTCCCCTTGATGGAAATATTGTCACAAAGATTAGCAGAGACCAAAAGATTAAAAAAAGTGATTAAAGCTTCCAACTGCTGGCTTAATTTTTAAGTGATAAACTCTCCTGACTCTCACTAATTCAATTGTGTTGATCTGCACAAAAACTTAAGTAAAACCCATCTAAAGCTGTACTCCCACCTTTGATTTGTGATAGAACAAACCCATGGTACTCCCATGAATATACATCTTTTATGAAAGCAGCTTCAAAAGTAAAAGGATTTTGAAGTCAAATGGATTACTGCGTGGTGACAGAGCTACAGGAGGAAGTAGAGAGGCTAAGGGGTCATAATGGAGTCTGAGGAAGAGACTTATTGCTGGAGCCATACTCTACCATCTGCAAGAGAAACGAGCTAGCCACAGAAGACACAAGAAATTAAGGATCCCCTACTCTCCTGCCACCAGACAGATGGAGGTGATCTAAAAAGCAGTGGAGGTTAGAAGCAGGTTACTCCTCTGGGTGGATGGCATATTGCCTCCCAGCCTATGTCACCTTTGTAGGTACCCCTCTACAACAGATACTTGAGGAACAGGAAAATGAAGAAAATGATAAACTAAACAAAGGATCATCCAGATTGGAAAAATCACAATAGGTGAGTCAGTCAACCCCTGTATAATGACCACCTCTACTAAGAAAATAGGGAGAGTAGTTTTGATTGGTGACTCCACACTGAAACAGAGGACTCAATATGTCAGCCAGCTCTGACTCACAAGGAAGTCTGCTGCCTCTCTGGAGGCAGGATAAGGGACATCACCAGAAAACTCTTTCTTCTGGTGTGGCCTAATGATTACTTACCTTTACTGATCTTTCAGGTGGGCAATGAGGAAGTCTTATTGACAAGAAGCCTGAGGGGAGCCAAGAAGGACCTCAGGGTCTTGGGGTGACTGGTTGAGGGTTTGGGAGCCCAAACGACTTTCTCATCTATCCTGTCAGTCACAAGCAATGACAACAAAAGCATCAGGAAAATAATGCAGATCAATTTCTGGCTCCAGGACTGCTGTCAGTGTCAGAATTTTGGTTTCTCTCACCATGGGTCTGACTATATGGCACTAGGCCTGCTGGCAACAGACTGGGTATGTCTGACCATGACTTTCAGCTGCAACTTGCTAAGTGCATTTTCAATGCCTTTTGCAGATGGTTCCACACCTACATGTAACAAGCTAATCTCAAATACTTTGAGCTCTACAATGTTTATACCGGGCAGCCAGCAATGATTTATGCTAGATCTCCATACTCAACATATAAAACTCTGTGGCATGTATTACAGAAAAGTCACATACTGAGTGGAACATAAACTGGAAGTATCATGTTCTCTTTTTCAGTTAGAGTAAGGACAGTTTATTAAATAGTGACAAGCTGCACACAAAGTGCATCTCCGTGTACTTTTTGCAGCACGCAGAGGATGAGGTGAGCACATTGACACATAACACACACAAAAGTAAAGGAGCCTTAAAAGTCTAGAGCAAAGGCAATGCTAGAGAAGGAAAAGAAAACTCTCTGGAAATCAAGATCTGACTGGGAGTGAAACTTGAAACAGATGAAGAACACTTCAGTGTGAATTGTGTCTTTGACAGCAAGTCTGCTGTGCTGTGGAGAAAAACAGACAACTCTTTCTCTGGGTTGAGCAGAGTAGGAGTTAAAATGATGAATAATCCTAATGAATAACCCCTGGAGGGGGGCTGTACGGTAGTAAACTAGATTTGTGTAATCATTTTTGGTTTAGGTTCTGCTGCTAGTTTAAAGAAATTGAATTACTGAAATTCCTAATGAGACAAGCCTGGTTTTCTTGAGATAATTGATATAGTAGCTCACAGTAAATAATAGTGACTTTAAATATTGCCAGTTCTAAATGCTATAAAGTGTAAAGTGTTTTCATCAGTCAGGAAAGAAGTGAGCTGGGGAGGGCAGACCTTTTCTATACATAAACAGATGTAAAAAATGAAGGAAATAAGAACATTTGTTTTTTATGAAAAAAAAAAAAAAAAAAAAGGAATACTAGCTAAAAATATTCTCCCCTGAAAGTTCTGTAGATCCTACAGAATACATGTTGTAAACAAACTTTGTTCCATGACTTTGAAGTCTTTCTCACCAGTCTCCCCCAACTTATAAAAATTAGACTATTTATAAAAGTGCATAAATTGTAATTTAAGTAAAAAGCCTTTAAATTTTTATCAAAAGCATTCAAATTAGTCTCTCCCCAGGTCAGCTAATGAGTTGTCATGAGCTGGCCTCTTACTGTAGTGCACCTCCTGCAGACTAAGACAGTGAACCATGTTTTCATCAAAGGAAATGCTCATTAGTAGAGCTTTCAGAAACTGATTTGATTATAGTTTCACTTGTTAAAGTGAAATATTTTCAGCTCATTAGGATGATTATGATTCAAGGTCATCTTTTGAAGCTAGTCCTGTCAATATGAGATAAATGGGTCCTCATCTTTTCCCCTTCTTTACGTCTGTGCTTTTAAAACTCTTCTGTGCAAAAGTTCCATAGCCATAATTAATTTTTAGTTCTTCTTTTACAAAGCTGCATAAAAAAAAAAAAAAAAAAAAAAAAAAAATTTTGTAAAAAAGAAATAA
>NDXB01012553.1:81420-96779 GCA_002631895.1 Agapornis roseicollis | reverse complement strand
TTAGTAATAAGATGTAAAAAAAAGAAAAAAAAAAAAAAAAAAAAAAAAGGCAAGATATTTAACATGTACAAATGGGTGTATCTCCTACAAGGAGTTACAGATTGGTTTGTACGACTAAGAATCTAGGTCAACACACAGAAGTTTAGTTGAAAAGGGTGGAATTCAACACGCTTAATTTTATATTTTTATGAGAAATTAGATGTCTGCAACAAACATTTTTATTGAACTAGTTACTGATTTATATTAGATGTCTACTTTAGAAGAAGACGAATCACAGCCTGATTCTAAAGAGAAGTTCAGGGTGTCTTTTTGGCAGCATTAATTCCCTTTAAGAGGGCACAATGTAGGATTTTTAACCTTGAACTTTTATCAAATAAGTACCCAATAGTTGTTCAGTCTTTCTGTTTCCACTTGAACCATTCATTCTCCTTTGCTAAAGATTGAAAAGAATATCCTTTTTGTATCAAAATGAGTACAGATAATTTGTTACCACAGTGCTACAGTATTCGTCATTCAAAAAAATTCCTTCACCCATAACAAAAAAAGAGTGGGAAATAAATGTTCCATAGAACAATCTAAAATTTCAATTCTGAGACTGAAAAAGAAGGAAAAAACAAACTGAATGGTAAATTTTGTTACAGACTTGTAATTCAGATGTGTTGAGTCAACAGATTTAATCTCTGGATTGCATCTTGCAGTAAACTGGAGCTGCAAAGTAGCCTTTTGTGATGGTTTTTCATCATAGTCAGCATGTACTTTTTCACTGAAAGCTGTTCTTCTGCGACTGACAGGAAGAGAACAGATTTTTTTTTTTTTACCCCAAGCTTATCTTAAAATTATACCTATCCTAAAATATTTGTCTGTCTTATATCCTTGGGTGATAACAATTCAACCTATGCTCTTAGGTACTGCATAGACCCCCAAGAATATTCATATAATTTGTGACAAGTAACTAAAAAGAATGGTCCTTTAATTAACAGGCAGAATATCATTATTCAAAAGCTGTAAAAAACGTAGGTTTCTGCAAATAGAAAAACAGATCATCACAAGTGCAACATTACAATATTAGGTCCAACCTGTGAGTTTTGGCTCAGTCCTCTGGTAGGTTTTGGAGGAAGTCAAGTGCTACACTTGGTGACATGCCTTAATAGTTCCTCCTGTTTGAGTTGGTAAACACAGATCAATTTGATTTCAGATAACTACACTCCTGTAATAAAAGCTACAGAGTGTTTGGAATGGCAGTAGGTGTTGCTTAAGACAGGCCATGTTCATGCAGGCATGCTGAATGGTCATATGGCTTCTTCCCTGAGGCCAACTGCAATATTCTGGCTACATCCACTATTGAACTCTCTTACTGTCCAAAAGAGGTGGTCATATCATAATGATTGTTGGAACTGATGACTGACCAAGCTAATTCCTGAAGAGTCTACAAACTAGCTGGGAGAGAAGTAGCTAGATTGAGACAAAAATAAACCAGAGATTTTCTATTAATGTAAGAGTGCAGGCAAACAAATTTTGATGGTGATGCTATCTGGCACAACTTAATTTATGTAACAAGAAGGATATTTGAATGATGAAGTTGGTCAGTGGTCAGATTTTGCTATATGTTTAATTACATTGAGTATTCAGGGGGACATAGGATATAAAGGATTGTGTGGTGACAAAGTATCACTGAATTGCATGTACTGGACTTGAAAATTATTAAGAGATCAGGGCTTTACCTGCATAATTTATATGCAGCTGATACACACAGACACATTAAATTTCCCCCTAAACTTAGCAGGAAAAAAAATGAAGGAAGACACCATCACCACTAAAAGCCTAAGAATGCTGTGATTTGTTTTGTTAAATACTCCTGAACGGAAAAAGGTTCTTTGCTTTATGGACAGCTGTTTATAATGCCAAGTTGGAGATATATTACATATTCAGACATTCAGAGGGCTTTTCTAATCCTCAGTTGCAGTTTGTCAGTGCTCCAGGAGTATTCCCTTGCTCCAATTGTTCATCCTCAGCAGGAGCTGGATTAGTAACATCAGAGTCTGCAGATGCGTATTGTTTCCCATTAGTCTCAGCTTGAGCCTGGTGTTATGTCCTTTTCATCAGGAACCTCCCACTCTAAGTCAGTGAACCAGGACTAATGATCCCAGCCTTCCTGGGAGACATCAGAGCCTGTGTATGTAATGTCCAGAGCTTTTGCTTCTGCTGCTGTTAGCCACTTAATGTGCTTCTTAAGCCTCAGACCATTTACTCCCATTGCATAAGCAAGAGGCTTCTAATGTTTCCAAGAAAATACACACTTGAATATCATTTTTGCTGCATCCCTTTGAATCTTTTTTATAGTTGCATGTGGCAGGAAACAGGATAAAAAAACAGTGAAGGGAAAAAAAAAGAATCAATTTGCAAATGTCTAAATGTTGGTGGCCAATATTTACAATATTACTGGCAGACTACTTGCAAATACAAATTATTTATAAATCATTATTTGGCAGAAATGGGGTAGAAAAATGACAGCATTCACATAGATGAATAATATCTGAGGATTATTCAGCCAAGTCTACTTAACAGTATCAGACAGAGAAGTGCTTTGTAAAGGTTACTTCTGTCCTTTTTCTCTCTGTTTTCTTGCTAACCCTGTTGGCCTTTCACAGATATCAAATTCTTGTTTCCATCTCAACACAGCGAATAAAGAGCTCCCTTTAGAAACAGAGGTTTTTGATAGAGTCGGGGATGTTTCTGTGATGGAACCAGCAACCTGAACCTTCTGCTCTGGACTTTAATATGAACATATAAGACTTCCCCTGGCTGTCCTCCTTTCATAAGCAGCTGCCTAGAAAATATTTTTCAAGCTTTGTGATACTAGATATATTTTTTAATGAAGGTTTAAGAATTTCCGCCAAAGTTCCTCTGAAACCTACACACTGTAATATTTCAGTGAAGTCTGTTTCTTGATTTGCCAGTCTGTTTACAAGGCTCGTAAGACAGTGTTAGAGCAGGAGAATTTCACTTTAATTGGCATTGCTTCTAGCTATTTAAGCAATGTGCTGAACTGTCTATCATCAAACCTGGGCAGCCAGAACCATTTCTTACCACAAATTTGATATTAACTAGAGTCAAATACTTTACTTACAGCCTAGACAGTGATGTTAGTACTGTATTAGGGACTTTCATAATCATTAAGTACCCTAGGTACATTTCTTTTTCTAAACGTTTTGGCTTGATGCAGACCATCAACATAACAAAAACATCCATTAGATAGTTAGGATAATCAGTTCTGGTTTTTATTGCCATGGTTAGCTGCATTATAATAAGACTCAGAGGTTTAATTACGGATCAATGTTTTCTACTTAATTTAGTGTTATCAAATTCCCTAAAAGGAAAATGACTTTCTGCCCAGGAAAAACTGTGATGAAAGAGGAGTTGAATATGAACAATGGGATGGTGAAAAAGATGCTTGGATGGTTGGACCCAGACAATAGTGGTTAATGCATCATATTCAACCTGGAGGCCAATGACAAGTGGGTAATTTAGGGTCTCTCTTGTGATTCATCTAGTTTAATCTCTTTATCGATGACCTGAAGGATAGGATGGAGTTGTCAGATGGCACCAAACTTTGGGACCACTTGATACAGTCCAAGGCGGAGTTACCACCAAAGGGATGAAATTCAACAATGGCAAATGTCTTGCACATGGGAAGGAAGAACCATTTGCAGGGTGGGGACTGATTGCTTAGGAAGCAGCTCTGTGGCCAGCATCCTTGGCCACCAGCCAGCAGTGAGCTCTTGAAGCAACAAGGGCCAACAGCATCTTAGGCTGCATGACCAGGAGCAGAGTCAGCAGATCTAGGAAAGGGATTATCACCCTTTAGCACTCAGTTTGCATCTAGATTACTACTTCCAGTTACAGGTCCCTAGTACATAAATGACTGATCCAATATATTAAATTCGGATGACGGTCACAGAGGCACTCAGGGACTGAATAACTTGCTTGATGCAAGAAGGTGGTGGGGCCATTCAGCCCAGAGAAGTGGTTGTTTGTGGAGACCTAAAGTCAAACTCTACTACTTACAATAAGGATATCTAGAAGATGTAGACAGGCTCTTCACTTTGGTGCATGATGAGAGGATGAAAGACAATGGGTATAATGGGAAACAAGAGAGATTTGAGACAGAATAATGAAAGATAATTTCCCCATGACAGTCAGGTATTGGAGCAATGTGTCCTGAAACGTTGTGCAGTCTCTACCATTTGAAGTTTTTTAAACCACTGCAGTACACAGTAACCTGGTCTGACCCTGAGTCTGACCATGTTTTGAGCAGCTAGTTGGATTGGAAACCTCATGATAACTCTTCCAAGTTGAATTATCCTATGGTCTTGTGATCTTGTGATACTAGCCTGGAAGGAGGAAGAGAGTTTGACTTGGGATTTGTAAGACCATTGTTCTGAACTAAAAATCAAGGAAGTCACTAGAAAAGAATGCTCTTAAAGTTTGGTGTGTTTTGGATTGCATTCTTTGTGAGAATGTGTGGATTCTGTTTTGATCTGTTATCTCAAGGTGATGGCTCTTCACATGAAAGGAGTCTGTTAGCTGCAAGGATGCAAAATGTTACAGATGATAGGATGAAAAGGTGTTGCCTGTAAAGAGAAAACGTTGTATTGTTAAGTACCTTAAGAAGTTACTTTAAAAATTATCACTCCCTCTGTTTCTGAAAGGTGTTTAACAGCAAACACATATTCAAATTGTTTCCTCGCCCCCCAACCCCCCACCCTCCCCCGAAAACCCCAGATTTAAATGATTTTTAATTTTCCTTTTAACTGCATGGCCAGAGATATACTTTCTATTTTGTACATAGGCTGCTAAACTTTGACACTGAGACTGTTGTTGAGTCTTTCATAGGATATCATATTCACTGGGCTGTCAGGCAACAGAGGGTCAGGCTTTTCTTTGCTTGAGTCTCTCTATCTAACTATAGAGTTTAAGGAGGAAATTGAAAGAAAGTGTATTTTTTTCCTGGGCAGTTTTGTGACTTTACTTGGAAATTTTATCATCATCTCAACACTTTCGTTAAGCTAGCTTTCATTCCCAAGCGGTTCTGTATCAAACAGCATAGTGTTTGTGATAGAGAAATGATTTACTGGAACAAAAAAAAATAGCTAATTTCCCATTACTGCATGCACAGGTTTAACCTGCTGCTCATAAATATGTTCTTTACAAGTTTATCACACATAGAGCCATGTAAGCTATGTTTCATACAGAAGTGTAATTATTTAGGGTCTGAGTACCATTCTTAGCAAAGAGTTATTATCTATTTTATTTTTTTCCCACTTACTAATTGTGTCATTTCTTCCAGCTGTAGTGTTGATTATTTTGGTCAATCTTTTCTTATTTCTTCATCTCTAAGAGCTTCCCCAAGCCTAAACACAATAGCATCAGAGGCTTCCTGAATCTGTCCTTCACGACATGCTTCTTGGTCATGACCTCAGTAGCAAGCCAGAGAAAACTTTGCTACTGGGACACATCTTTGCTAGTAAACAAAAAAATGCCAGGGACTATTCTCCCCAATATGTCAACAGGCTATTGTCATGTTATCAAACTCTCTTACTGTCGAAAATCCTTCCCTGATATTTCAATGCTGATATCTATGTCAAAGCTACTTTTTGGGAATGCATTTTGACATATGCTAAGTTTTACACAGGTTCTGGGAATAGTTTCAGTGAGTACTAGGCATCCTGGATAAAAGCTACGTAAACACTGTGCCAGCAAGCAAGCTGGCAGTGCAACAGGATGGATGGTCAAGCTTCAGTTTGTTAGTACACAGTTTCTGTGATCAGTTTTTACATCTTTTTACCTAAGCCTCACCTGATGGCTATGTGACTTTGTTTCTCTCAAGTTTTAATGACCTGTGCTTTTAATTCCAGATAACTGAATCCACTGTTGATGGTTCAGCATGGCAAATTTAGGTATACATAAAAACTAGGCATAGTAGTGTGGTTTTACACCAAGACATTTTGAAATATAACACATGGTGATTCTTCAGTACATCCTGTTCAATATTATTGGTTTTGTTCCCCAAGAGAGAAGTTTGAAATGTTGATGATTAAAGTCAATGTTGCTAGAATCCACTTACCAAGCCTCAAAAAAAATTCTGTCAAGTAGGTCATGTCTTTTTTTGCTTTTACTACAGTGGAAAGTCTATGAAGTTCAATGTCTTTGGATGCAGTCTGCATGAGTTCCTCCTCACTGCCCCCTTTCTGCATGAGTTCCTCCTCACTGCCCCCTTTCTCCTCATCTGTGCATAGTCCTTTTCCTCTTTAGGAAGTATTTTCAATGCAAATACTACAGGCTTTTCTGGGCTATTTGGCATTATGGGAGAACTCACCACTTCTGACCTCATACAGCAAAGCATCAGTAGTTTAACAGATTGGCAGGGATGGGACAAAGTGCACTAAAACCCTGGAGGATATAAGTGTCTGTTTAGCCAGCTTGAAAGCCTCTTGACATTCTTTTGACCAATGCCAGTATTTATTTTTCTGTAATAGCTCTGTTGCAAGACTAACTATAGTAGACAGATTTGCTATGAATTTCCCTTGGTAGTTTATCATAGCCAGGGAGAAAGTTAATTTCCATACATTTTTCTTTGTACATGAGCTTGTGTAATATACAGTATCAAGCTGCTTTTCTGGGAGAAGAGTAAAACACCTCTGAAATCTGAAACTTGACTGTATCTGTAGATTTTCCTAACCTCAGCCCTTATTTTGGTAGAACCTCAAAGACATCCCCAACAACTGGAAACCTTTCTGATCTCTCCCTTCAGGATATAAATGCTTGCAATCCCCACCTAATAAAACTCAAGCATTGATGAAAGGGCTGGGTAAAGGGAACACAGTGGGGAGTTATTTATTATAGCAATTATTCCCAATGTTTATCTAACATGCTTAGTGTAACGTACAGCCCCAAAAGGCCGTTGCACTACTCACCTCCAAGGTATCACAGTCTTACCCCTGACTTTCCTCCTCTAATTATCTTCTGCAGCAGGATATCATTTGGCCCAGCCTGTGGAGAAATCCTCTGAAAATAGACTATGGCTACCTTAGAAGTCAAACAAAACTGCCTCAAGGTGAAAGGCTATGACACCATAGACCAAGTACTTGAAATACCTATCTAATACCTGTCTATCTATGCTAATATCAGCACATGCTACTTAAGACATTGACCCATGAAAGTTTTTTCTTACCATATATGATGCAGATAGGCACAGTATCTCTAATTTAATCTACACAATACGCTGGATCTCTCCTGTGGCATTGAAGTGTGAACTTCTCCAAGGTGCCCAAATATTTACCATTTGACCCACAATGACTACACCCTGAGTAAATTTTGGAACCTGTCTTCTCTATGGAATGATTTGGACATACTTGTTAAAATAGCATGCTTTCCTAGCAAAGAAAAAGTGATGATAAGTTGAAATTTTAGTGGAGGTTGAAATATACATCTCAGTAAGACCCTTTTAAATATTTCCAGAAATGTTCTGTCCTAGTTGACTTACAACTTTCATACCCTACCAGCAACAACCTTCTGCTCATGTGCACCCAAAAACTTGTGGGCTGGGTCTGGAGCAAGGCTTTTGAAAGGCTTTTTTTTTCTTCCCTTCCTCCATGATAAAGAGGAAATTCACCTACAAAAGTTGTTAGTTTCTAGAAGTGGATGTGCTGTAATGATAACTGATAACTGCTGTACATCATATTTGATCTGTACAAGGGGGACAGAAAAAGGAACCTTTTTAGCTCCTTAGCTGGAGATAAAGACAAAAATATAAGGGGATATCCTTGAATTCTTTCATCAATGTTTATAATGTCACACCAACATACCATGGTATGTATCTGTATTACTGAGCCTTTCTGAGACTAATAGACTCCATGTCTGGACTTTTTTCACAACAGATCTCCATTTGTATAACACCTAAACTTTGTTTTCATGTCTCCATTCTCCTCTCAGATACAGCATGTATTTGAGACATAAGGAAACACAAGCCCACCTGGGTTTATTCCCTACTTCAGATTTTCCATAGAAATTTTTTATACCAGAAAATTGCAGTGCAGCTTGACGCTTTCCTCAAAAGAAATGATCTTTCATTTAGACATGCAATGGCACAATCCCAGAGGTAAGTTGAGAATGACAGACTTATTCACATACTGATTCATGGTCTTCTGTAAAGTTCAGCCATTCCCCAGGATTTGCAGTTCAAAACAGGGTGAGATATTTGTAAATGTTTGATCTTTTCAATCAAATGGGTTAGAGAAGTCTTTTTAGTTCTGATTATACACATATTCTGTGCAGTTCATACCCAAACATTACTTGATTACAAAAATTTGAGATGCTATAGTCAACTTCATGGGACACAGCAGACTGTCTGGGCAAGATTCATTTCACCCAATATTAGGCATCTAAAAAGTGAAACCTTCTATTTGTGTAACAGATCATTCAGTCATTCTGGGCTTTCTTGACTGTCTATTAGAAAAAAAAATGAAAAATAAAGAGGCAGTTCTATAGGATAACCCATCTGACATGTCTCAGATATCTTCTGTGGGGTGATAAACAAGCCCTAGGAATGCCCCTTTCTCACTGCTAGCTGTAGAGAGCTCAGATGTCACTGGTTGAATGTCTAATTATAACAGTTTATGTCTCTCTGCAGAAATCCCGGTTCATGAGTGAACAGATAGAGGATCTTTTAGCAAAGACATTAAATCAGCTCTTAACAAGTGGGATCCATCTTCCTAACTTCACTTAATTGAAAATAGAGCACTTACTTGGGATCTCCCTTTTTAATAGAAAAAGAAACCTTCAGAAGGTAGCTCAATACATGTAACCCAATGTTTTTGTCTTAAGATTGATTCAATGAAGCTTGAAAGATTTTTCCATATTTTTCTCTACTGATTATGAAAGGGAAGCAAATGCCTGTACTAGGCACAAAGCTCAGTAATAATTGCTAACAGACAGGGATCATGATATTTTGCCTCAGACAATCCCATCCTAAAACACTGATTTAAAAAGTGGAAGAATGGAGATGCCTATTCTCTTCCTTCACTGTGTAGACAATGTTTAGTAGACTCTTAGGCTACGATTTTGCACAAACAAGGTGAGAGCACAGGCTTCATGTCTGATCATTTGCACCGTGAGGTTATCAGTACAGCTGGGTCACAGGCCAGGGTTAGCACAGACTATGGACAATTCCCAAAAGGCAGACTGGAAGCAGCTGACCTATTTCAGAGGCTGAGAGCTTGTTTGTATGCAGGGATGGGAGCCAAACCTTCCCAGCAGGACTCAAGAGAGCTGTCCCTATCCCATTTTATTTGCTAGTATAACTATGAACTTAAACACCATAAGGTCAGAGGAATACCACATGAAGACACCTACTGTGTTACTAATTGTAGAAACCTAGAGGAAGGGCTGACCCTAGCAGAAGGAAAGAAACAGTACAAACTACTCAAAGTATAAACGTACTGCCCCTAAATTCATTGTGGTTCCTTCAATACTTTAGTAGTAAAGGGAGAGGAAGGCAGATGGACCAGGGAGCCAGCTCTGTATCACAGGACCACTGGATTTCCTCCTCTTCACTGTGCACACCTGAGTGCAGTAGCATTTGTAGAAGGACCACTTTCCCACTAGGCATGTACATCAGTGTTCCCACATGGGTGTCAATACTCAGCTGCTAAACAAACTCAATGAAAGAACTGGCTTTTGAGCTTTTACGCTACCTGGAAGTTTAAAGAAGCTTGGCTAGGACTTGAAGAAGAAGGAAAGTTATATTCAATGTATAAGTGTTACATTTTGAAAACATTTGGCTGGCTTTCATTTTCTCTCTTTTCCTTTCCTGCCCTTTTCCTTTTTTTCAAACTCAAAAAGGAAGCCTGAGGAAGGGAAAATAAAGAGGACTGGGATATGAAACCTAAAAGAGCAACTTAAAATAAAAAAAGCCATGTTTGCTTTTCTGAGAAGAGCAACAGAAATGTTTCTTAGGAGAAGGGAATTGGCTTACGAAATTGTGATATTACAAAAAGAAAAAAAAAATTAAAGAAAGGTTTGACTTTGTTTTTGCCAGCCTCATTATTCACTTGTTAACATAAGCAGCCTGACTGGTGAGATGTAAGGCTGAGATCAGAGACAGAGACAAAGTTTGCACCCTAAGGTTTATAATCAGAGTAAAAATTGTTTGCAGTGTGATCCATGAATATTAACTGGTTACTATCAGCCAAGGAAAGTGAAAAAATGTAGATCAGAGATTTATTTACTTAGAGGCATGGAGTGAGCCAGTGTCAGACCCCTTTTCTGCAAAGAGCTCAGGCTTATTCCTGTGATGCACTGAGAGATAAATACCTTTTTTACTATGTATACATACATTTGTTCTTGTCTGGGCCAGCTCTTGAACTCAAATCCAGCACTTTTAGGCCCCAGGTTTACACTCTAAAAGTACATATATTCCTGCCTTCCTTCTATCTTTTTCCCAGCCTTTGTATTAGCAAATGAATAAGCAAAGCAAAACCTGGGGGAGACAGTAGTGTTTAATGTAAGTACAGATCTAGATGTCTGGACACCACATAAAATTCAGTTTGCCATCTCCAGGCTTTTTTTCTGCAAAGAGTTTGAGCATACTTTTCACAGCAAGGATAGTTTCTCTGTATTTGGACAGTGTCTAGAAAAGTCTATTGCAAGCACTATTCCCCAGTGACAATGTGGAAACAAGTAACTTACAGTCCTTTCCAACTTAACACTAGAAAGAAAATGAGAGGTAAGTAGTGAAGAAAGAACAACAGGTCCAGCAGAGGACTTCCCTAGCTGGCTCACTCATCAGCTGTGTCAGGAAATTCTCTTCCACACACTCCAGGAACCTCCTAGACTTTTTCCTCTCTGTCAAGTTGCATTTCCAGTAGATAAGATGAAGTCCCCCACAAGAACAAGGACTAGTGATTGTGTGACTTCTCCCAGCTGCTTATAGAATATATATATTATTTTTTCTTTTGAATGCAAGATTAATTTATTGGTGATGTTCTTAATGATAATAATATCTGCATTTTTAAGGAAGATGAAATACAGACTCAGAAGAGCTCCCACCACATTCTTAGAGTCATTTTTGATGTCTGTTATGGTCTTAGTTAAAAGCCCACAGAGAAGGCTTCTCTTATAAGAAAACTCACCTCATTACCATCATCTCTTTTTTGTCATGATAGTAAATATTTAGTTAACCTTTATAGTATTTTAAAGCAATCCTGTCTCCTTTAAAACCCCAAACAAAGACCCACCCCTTGCACTCCCCTCAACATAATAATGTAAACAAATAAATATATAATCCAATTTCAAGCTAACAGACACCTCTTATGGCTAACCTGGCTGACATATGCAACTAATTCTCAGAGAGGTTTTCTGGAAAACCAGTGACAAGATAGGTACTGTGGGCTAGCCCCAGGCAGTCAGCAGTGGCAGAATGCTTCACACAGCCTCATGTGTAAAGTTTTTGAACTGACATAAAGCTTAATGGAAGTGAACCCTGACAACTGCAGCCAACCAACTGTAAGTGACATTCTGGGTACCTTGCCACTATGAATCTGTCCTCCTTCCCCTGCTCCCCCCTTTCCTTCCTGCCTCTCCCCCTTGAAGATATGTCTCCTGTGGGAAGCCTTGATGCTAAAACACTATCGTACTCTTTGCCAAGTGATTTGCCAGCTACCAACTCCTGTAAATCCAGCACAGAATCCTTAAGACCAGAGATAGCCATAGACTTGCTTTTGGAAGGAAGCAAACAAGCAGAGTGATATTCTGGCAAAAGGCAGGCTGAGATTGTTTCTGAAACCACTGTCTGCTTACTCTGAAATTACTAAAGCCAAAGAAGGTTGCCTGGGGAAGCAAATGCTTATCTTAAGTACTGAAAGTGTCTAATAAGCCCCCTCAAAACAAGTTTTTTTCATGCTGTGCTTAAGTCTTTTCAAATTTGGAAGCTGACTTGAGATATCTCGCTGCATCAATAAATAGCTTTTACATAGAATTTTTGAACATGCTTATGACTCCCTTTTAAGGCAGTGAAATTAAGGCAGTGAAATTAAGGCAGTGAAATCAGCTTATTTGTATATAGGAAAGTACAGACCTTTTTGCAGTGCTAATGCCTTGTATCACATCAATCACTTTTCCTCAGAAGGTGTTAAAGCACTTTGCAAAGAGTGGGAATAACAGTAAGTATGTAACAGAGGTCTCCTATTTGTTAGGTCTTGAGCAAATACAACATGAAAGTAAAGCTCTGTCCTAAGAAATGCACAATCGACTTGGATAAGATAGTCAAAGTTGACAAGAAAAAGGAATATGGGAGAGTTAATGAAGGCTGATATCATGTAGGTGGTGGAATTATAAACAAGTAGAACTCAGGTCTTTCAGAAGCCTGGAATCCTTGATGTTAAACCAAATTTTGCCCTGACCTTACAATTTCTGTGCAAAACAGTGATATAATCGCCATTGTAATGGATCTAGACAAAGTATTTGTGCCTCAAGTGTCAAAACGTTTTGGGCCACTACTACCTCTTAGATTTTTGATGAATGTTAATAAAAGAGTCCTGAATTGGCAAGAAGCAGCATACAAAGATTTTCACTTCAGGTAAATCATCAAGGTCATAGTAAGTTACATTTGTTTGGCATGCACCCTTCCTTTACACACAATACATGCATTGCTTCTCAGAGTTATTTGTGATAACACCATAAAATTGAACCAGTAGCAGAATAAGTTTCCTCTTTTGTGTGGCTGAGTAGGGATTGGAAGAAGAACCTAGCATCTGGAGGGCAACTGCTATGCAGCTAATACTTGGGATTATGAAAACATTTTCAGGGACTTGCCTTCAGGGAGAAGACAGATTCCTATTGCTATTGAATGAAGAATTTTCTTGATTCCTTTGTTAAAGAAGTCAGTCTAATGACTCAAATGTTTCCATCCCTCTGATGAACTCATGTTGCATTTTGAGAAAAGTATGTAAAGGAAGTACCTTTAGGAGCTGTGCAATGGAGTTCAGCAGAGAAAGATGACTCAACAGGAATGAAGAAGAAAATAGAGTGGAAGGGTCAGTGAAGAGCTTGAAAATGCATTGTTTATGATTGCTTTTTTTCTTGCTGTTTTGTTTCTGAAAGAAACAAAATTATTGTGGCAAAAGTTAGGGAAATACTAGAAATTGCACATCAGCATGGGAAGACTTGTTTGTTATTCACAGTTTAGAGATAAGTAATAGCTATCTTGCACTATTGTTTTTGTTTAAAAACATGTTGTCTAGCAGATAATAACTTTAAAGTGGAAGCTCCTATACCCACTGTGTGATTTTGTATACCTCAGACACTGATGGGTTTCGTTTCTACATGTGGTCATAAGTTATCATTTCCTTCTTTTACAAGAAGGATTCAAACATGAAAACTGTGCAAGTGACTGTGTGAACAAAAGTGTTTGTACTCAAAAATCTAAATGTTTTACCTAAAGCCGCATAAAGAATTAGCAGCAGAGCCTGAAATTCAGTCTAAGTCTGCTAAGTCCTATTCAAGTTCCTAAATGAGACCACTTTTGTAAATGATCATAGAATCAGCTAGGTTGGAAAAGACCTTTAAGATCATCAACTCCATTACCCCAGGACTGCCATGTCCACCACTAAACCGTGTTACTAAGGGCTTCATCTACACACTTTATGAGCACTTTCAGGAACAGTGATTCCACCACTTCCCTGGGCTGCCTGTTCCAGTGTCTGACTACACTTTTTGGTGAAGAAATTTTTCCTAATATCCAGTTTAAAGCAGCCACCTCTTCTCTTCATCCTCCCTTCAAGTAGTTGTAGAGAGTGATGAGGTCCCCAGGTCCTCCTTGAGAATTCTCTTTCCAGACCAAACACCCCCAGGTCCCTCAGCCATTCCTAATAAGACTTGTTCTTCAGACCCTTCACCAACTCTGTTGCCCTTCTCTGGACCCACTCCAGCACCTCAGTGTCTGTTGTGTAGTGAGGGGCCCACAGCTGAGCACACGATTCAAGGTGTGGCCTCACCAGTGCTGAGTACAGGAGGATGATCACTGCTGTAGTTCTGCTGATGACAATATTTCTGATACCAGCCAGGATGCCATTGGCCTTCTTGGCTACCTGGGCACAAGCTGCTCATGTTCAACAGCTGTCAATCAGCACCCCCAGGTCATTTTCCACTGAGTGGCTCTACAGCCTCTCTTTTCAAAGATTGTAACCCCACATAAACATCCCCCCTGATGTTTAATCTGTCATCTGAGACTTAAAATGTTTTGAAGTGACAACTGACCCCAGAAATACAAGTTTCATATGAAAATATTTTCTCATCTAAACAGTTTTGTTAAATGAACCATTAAAAATTAAGCATCAAAATGAACCGACGTGAACAACAAACTAAAACATGCCTTAGGCATCAAACACGTTTTTATTTGTTTTTTTTTTTTCCCCTTTTATTTATGATGGGTGATGTGAAAAAAGAATTCACTAAATACTGAATAAATTAGTCATAGCTCGAATGCCACTTAAGTAATTTTTACAAGCAACAACCACCACAGTAGTTCTTAATTTTTGCCCCTTTGACTCACCTGGTCTGTACAATGTCTCAAAAATTGAGAAAACTGGAAGAAAATGAAATATAAAGAGTCCAACAGCCAAATCCATGAAACAATTTGGTCACCTAAGGTACAAATAAGCTAAAAGCTGGACACAAATGTCTGGAATTATACCAAACACATCCATGAAGAGGTCAGAGTCTGCTCTATTGAATCTCAGGCTGGCAAGCTTGCTGTACACCCTCCTTGCTACGCTGAGGATCTCAAACTCCACCATTTCCTGGTCACTATAACAGCATACACAGAGCCTTTCTGGAGCAATGCACATGGGTGTTTTGTTTCCAACAGTTGCTGAGATGCAGGTGAAAACCTTCCACCATGGCAAGACAATGCTGTACCCCTTGTCTTACACCTTAAGGCTTCAGAATTAAAGCTCATGTTGGTATGATCTAACTACTGCAGTGGAGGGAGATTTAAAATGCTATATCTTCACCTTTTATTTAGTTAGTTTTAAACTTGCATCAAAAGAAAGTGACTCATCACAAGGACTTGTCTGCTCTAGACAGATGAGTCACTTATAGCCCTGGGATGGATCCAAACTTCTTTCTGTTTTGCTCATCAATTGGGAATTGTTTGAAGAGCTTACAGAATAAAAGGGTCATGTTCCTGTTTGCTTTGCATGTGTGCGGTGGGAAGAGGATGAAAGAATAGAGTTGCTCTATAAGGATCTCTTTGGTGGGAGAAAAAAAAAACCTAGTGGAAAGGAGAATTATACCTATCTTAA
>NDXB01012553.1:51312-70551 GCA_002631895.1 Agapornis roseicollis | reverse complement strand
TGAAATATAAAAACAGAAATAGCGGAAGAATTTTTTTTTTTTTTTTTTTTTTTACTTCTTCCATATCTTCTAAAAAGATCTTTTAATATTTGGCTATTTTTTCTATTTACCTGCCTCTAGTTTAGTTTCTCACCTGTACTGCTTGGATATCATATTTTATGTGTCATATGACTAAAGTACATCTGTCTAAACAGACAATAACAATATCCAGTGTATGTTAGTCTATACTGTCACTGAAGTCCTGCGCTAAGCAGCAAAACTCTTTGTGGGAAGGCTGCAGAAAACCCCAAGCAACTCAAATCTGAAAGCATTTGCTCTGACAGATCAAAGAAGTGGAGAAGTGAAAAGATGTCACTATTTGCAAAACTCAGTACCCATAAAAAATGGTGTTGGCTGTTCAGCTGTGGTAAAGCACCGTCATTCTGTTCCCAGCTCCCAATTCAAAAACCTTGACAGTAACCCAAGATATTTCAAATATTGTCATCAAGTGAGGGCTCATTCAAAGTGCTCTGGTGAGAAGCTTCCTCTCAAACAGATTAAATACCTGTGAAATTCAGGAAATTCATCAAGGCAGTTTATTTTGTTTCCAATACCAGAGGCAAAAAGTGACCCATGAGTCATCATGAGTGACCCATGAGCAGGTCAAACATGGGGGTCTCTTAAGGGCTTCTATGTCTTGTCACTTTACTTTTTGCACTTGAGGGTCAAAACAACTTGAATTACCCAGTCTTCTCCTTTTATCCCTGACCTTAACAGAGGCAACAAGCCCAGCTCCTCAATCCTCAGTCTATATGAGTGATCTTGTCAACTTTAGTAAACCTTCCTGTTTTCCGTATACAACTGAGATATTTTTATCCCGTGCTAGCAATAATTTTGAGTGTACTTCAACAAAAAAAGTAACCTAGTAAGAGATAAGTGAGCATGTGTACCCTGAGACTCACCTGTCATCCCTTTTTTCGTCCATTCCTCTCCTTCTCTCTGCTCACCTTAAGCTTACATGGTAACCTGGAGAACTTAATAAGAAACATCAAAGATAATGATTTCCGACACTTGCAAAGCGTGCCTTGCCTTCCAGACAGGATTTCCTCGGTGTGCTCTGTTCTAGATATGAAACCATCCTTCGGTCTGCCACTACCACTCATGCACAACAAGAGAGAAAGGGGCATTACACAGTACATTTTCCACTGCTGTGCCGTATCTCATTTACTCTTGCTACTGAAATACACAACCTCTAATTAGCTCGTCCAGCTCTGATCCTTTTTTTTTTTTTTTCTTTTCCCTCTGAGACAGGATAAAAAAGTTATTTATTACTGGCTAACATTCATTAAAACTTGTAACTAGTTTGTTTATTGAAACCAGACGGCATTTCTTCCCCTTCCCAATCTGACACTGTGTGGTATATTCACATATAAGGCATCAATAATTATGCAATGCATTACAAATGAGCTTTTAAAGCCAGGATGCAAATTAGGAATGTAAATGTGGCTTCTAAATTGGCTATGTTAATATGAAATATGATTCTTTCTAATAGAGTGGGAGTAAGCCCCAGCGGTATTGATCTTTTCCCTTTTCTGCTTGAACTCCCCCCCCAGTTAAGCAGCAGTGTCTTTTCACCTCCCCTCTCTGAGACTCATCTGGTCAAGTCGAACTCTTTCCTCTTATTTGCCTGTGCTGAGCCATGAGCACTAAATGAAGCGAGTAATTTGGTGCATTGTTGGGGGGGGGGGAAGGNAATATTGGCTCCCTGGATACTTTTTATAGTCACAGTCTTTTGATTTCCTCCACTAGTTCCTTTTCTGTCTCCACAGAAAACAATAAAGCTGGGGGGGGAGGGAACGGGGAAGGGAGGAGGGGACGGGGGAAGGGGGGCAGCTGACAGTGAATGGTGTCAGCTGCAGAGGCAGCAGAAAAAGCCGACATCTTAATAAAACAGCCTCGGGCAAAATCCCATTAAAGCCTTCAGAAGCTTGTTTCCCTGCAGTTGAGCAGGTAGGCGTTGTGCACTGCGTGGCAGCCCTGAGTGCTCTCTGGGAGCCCAGTTCAGAAAAAATAAAAAAATAAAACAAAAAAATTGAGTGCTTTCCCCCTTCCCTCCCCCATTTTCGGCCCCCCCTCCCCCCCGATCTAAATCATCCACCAGCCTCTGCTCCTCAGAGTCATTTGCAAGGCAGAGAGAGGAAGGGAGGGTTAGGGAGCAAGGAGAGCGTGGGTGTGCCTTGATGTGCAGGGACTAAGTGCCTATGCAGTGGCAGGAGTCGCTGGCGAGCGCTGGTCGCCCATTAGCGCTCCGGCGCAGACCTCGGGCTGACCTTTGGAAAGGAGAGGGAGCGGGGGGACACGGGCAGAATGACAATGAGGAGATGGGGCACCCGTGTGGCTCACTGTGTGGCCGCCTCTGCTCGTTGCTGCTGCTGACCTGGTGCTGAGGACGCTAGCACCTTTTGCCCGGCGGTGATAAGCGAGGAGGGAAAAGAGAGTAGGAAAATGGGGAGGCAGTGGCCAGGCAGGGGGCTGTGGTTAGAGTACAAGAGAAGGTGATGAGACTCTACCCCAAGATCTCTTGTGTTCTGTAATCAGTTCGTGTTAGATGTTTGTGGGGACAAATCACCCCACACATTTTTAATGAGCAGTGGCTTTTCTTAATTCTCTTTTGGTGGTTGTTCTATGCAATGAGGCACTGAGGGCCAGAACACCATGGTGTGTGTACGTGCACATAGAGCCAGGGAGCTGGTCCACATCCTTCAGCAATCATGGCTTCAATAGGCAAAAATACCAAGATGCAATTAAGTTTACTTTAGCCCCTTTTGCAGCCTGGAGATGTCCCCTCAGTCCCACACACACATCTCTCTTTTTTGATGATGCTTCCTCTTTGTGCATAAGTTCTGGGTGCAAGGACTTCTGGAGCACTTCTAGAAACTGCCTTTATACATGAGCTTGTATTTCAGAGATCTAGTGTATACTGACAGTTCAGTGCACAGGGAG
The DNA here is from genome assembly GCA_002631895.1 of Agapornis roseicollis. Taxonomy (NCBI): domain Eukaryota; kingdom Metazoa; phylum Chordata; class Aves; order Psittaciformes; family Psittacidae; genus Agapornis; species Agapornis roseicollis. The sequence continues at coordinate 67,569 of NDXB01012553.1, read as the reverse complement.
AAACAATTCTGCCTGACTCACACCATCATGTAGCTGATCTGATTCCCTAATAAAGCACGGCAGCCTCCTAAACAGATAGATGATGCACTTTGTACATTTGAAAGACCGGTTAGGTCTCTTAAGAGAATACAGTATGCTTTGGCTCAAGACTGCTGTACCTCTGCATTGTATATTTAATGTTTGATGGGTGTCTGGCTAAAAGAAAATATGACTTTCTTATGTTAAATCAATTTTACCTGTTCTTTCAAATCCATTGGGGCTTATGAATAATCCTGTGCTGAAAGAACATCCTCAATGCAACTGGAACTTGGTGCAGCAGCTTTTGTTCATCTATCAGTCATTTCTGTTGCGGGTGAGGAAATAGGAAATTGGCTTGGCTTTTAGTTTCATAAAAAAATACAGTTAAATCTGCACACTCTGCCTTCATTTCCCTATCTGTAGAGCAGCAAGACTAAGGGCTAAGCTTTTGCTTTACCCAGGGACTGCTGCCATATGCTGCAATATTCATGCAGGTTTCTCACAATGCTCATTCCATTATGGCTAAATTGCTTTTGCTTTGCCAATGTCTCAGACCAAGTCTGAGCCACCAGTAACTGGATGTAATTTTGTGGACTCAGTAGAAGCTTCTCCATGTTTCAGCTTTCCCCTAGAGCTCAGCTAGAAAAATCTCATGTCATTCCTGTGCTCTGAATTCCTACTTTTCCCCTCTGTTCTTTTCTATCTTTATTCACTCTTTATTGATTCCTAATTTTCCCCCTTTCCTTGCCTTCCTTGCTTTTTGTTTTAAACTCTGCTTTCTACTCTAGAAAGTCCCAAAGCATTTGCCAGCCTGCATTTTTAAAGTTTGATTCCCCCATGAGTGTGCATCTACTGGCAGAAGTTGAACAAATGGGATTATTCCCTCACCTCTGAAATGCAGCCACTTCTGAGGTAGAGCACTGCAGCCACTCCACCTTCAGCATGTGCCTTGGGTCTCTGGAGAGGGAACGAAGGATAACCTTTTCACCTGAAAGTACATTTTTAGGTAAGTTGAATATAACTTGGAATTAAGCCAGCATACAACAGTTAACAATTCTTTACAGGCATAGCTTGGGATTGTGACTAGAAATGTCAGAACATTCCTTTGAAGTCTGTGTATTGGACCTGTAAATGGAAATTGCAAAGGTTTCATCTCTTTCTTATACATCTGCATGTATATTGCAACTATATATATATGTGTGTGTGTACTGCAAGGCTATGGAAGCAGAGCCACCTGGAAATACAAATAGAAGTAAACAACTATGTTTATATAATGGCAATTCTTTTAAAGCATTGCTGTCCCAGTGGATCTCATCATATTGGCAATATTTTTTAATACCTCTGAGTAAAATCAAATAAAACTGTATGGTAAAACCCCAGACAGGACTTCCTTTTCCCAGTATTTTGCAGTGAGATGTTATTCTGGTGATATGACAATACTCAGACAGTACTTCCATCTGCTTTTTTAAGCTGTTTCGCTGGTCATGGATGGTGCGTACAGTTCAGTTTGGCTAAAACTCATTTAAATCTCCATAAATCTCCCTGTTCTCCATGACTGTTAATATATATATGTATATAAAAATTTATATATATTGAATTGTCTTGCCCTTATGTAAGCTTCTTGGGTCACTAACTTCGTCTACCTCCATGTGTTCAGATATTCAAGATTACAGAAAAACTTTCTGCCTCCAACATAAAGTTTTACCATGGTCCAGACAACCAGATGAACTCCTTCAGGTTCACAGAAGAACCTGTGGAAGGGTCAGGAATGCAGCCAGTCCAGGGAAGACACCACCTTAGGGCTCAAGATTGGATGCCTCATTTGGAGTAAGGGATGCTGTTTCTATGTTATGTACTGTCTGGCTCAATTACAGATGGAGTGATCAGCTCATGCATTATCTTGAGTGACACTGGGGGGAAAAAAAGGCAGGTTTTGAGATTCTACAAGTTTGTCTACAATTTTATACTTCAGAGTTTTTGCTGAACCAAAGCAGAACATCTCCATACCTGGGTATCTCAAATACACATAAAGTTTACCCCAGACAGTCATTGGATAGAGAAAGAAATCTTTTTTGGGATCAGCAGCTAATTTTAAATGGGGAAACATCATCAGCAAGATTGTAACAATCAAAATGGAAATTCTGCCTGTGAGTTAGACCACTTGGGATTCTGGATTTAAGTTCCAGGTGCAAGAATCAAGAAAGATCCTATCATCATTATTCAGTTGTTTTTTTTCCCGATATTGCATAAAAAGTGGAGAAGTAAATATAACCTGAATATGTCCATTGGATGACCTTTAGATTAAAACCAGCTTTGTTTAGGTCATCTGATCTCCCAGGGGTGCAGGAAAATGCAGTTAATCTCTTTGTAGCTATTCTAAATAAGGTAGCCTAACAGTGGACATGGTGTAAAAAGGGCAAACGCAAAATCTGTTGCTTTTCCACTTTTGTGTAGCAGTGTGTTTTCTACTGAGAAAAGACCAGAAACAGCAAAAGAAAATCTGTCATCAAGAGAGGGAGCAACACTGGATGAGTCAACTATCTGAAGTGTTATTTTTTTCCTTAGATCTGTCAAACACACACTTGTGTGTCTGTGTGCACAGGCATAAATGCATATACATGCAAAAATATGTAATGGCCTGTCTATTATGTGTTTGTATACATTTGAATCAGGTGTAAACACCAAAGCAGACAAGGGTGCATTTGTATCTTCAGGTACACCCATTTCTTTAAAAACAACCAAAAAGCCCTCCTCTGTGTCAGTGTTCATACTTTCACATTGATGTGCATACAAATGCATCCTTCTCTCCTCTTTTTCCTTGTCAGAATGCTTTAAAAAACCCATGGATTTTGGTACTCCTTTCAGGCAGAAAACTTACATATATAGTGCTGTATTGTTTCTTTTTTTAATAAAAGAAAAATGTTTTAATTTTCTCTAGCCCTTATGTTAATTCCTGTGATGATTTTTTGGAGTGTGCATTACTAGATGTCTCTCAAGTGTGTACTCCATCACCAAATTACTGCCAGGTATGTATGTGGTGGAGATGTAGCTGGGAACCAGCCTAGCTCTGTACTGACCCATCAGAGACAGGAGAAGGAGTAGAACTTTCTTGTAAAATTGATTTATAAGCCTAACATCTTATCATAAACTGCATTTCACATGGTTAGGTCCCTTCATGTTGGTGATACATATAATGAACAAACACTACATATAGAGTCCAACACATGAACTGCTTTAGAAGGGCCACCATGAATGTACTCTCTCTTTTCCAAATAATACAAGGAACAAAAATAAAAGGAGTCTTTTCTAATACACCAGTGAGCATCTCTTACTGTGCTATAGATATTAAAAACAGAAATAAAATGACTGGTTGTGTAAAGAGTGGGATATCTCAAATAAAACTTTCCTACATCACAGATCTATTTAACTTACTTCATGAATGTTAAATACATTTTGCCATGGCCTATTTCCACTGAAGTCAAAAATAAAACTTTCACACTCTTCTGTATTTCCCATCATGTGAAAAATCCCATTGAATTCACAGGGCATATATGAGCAAATATTTAAGCTTGTACACACACTTTTTTGCAGGATCAAAGCCTAAGGTCAGATCTCATTTCCAAAAAGTTTCTTGCCTTGAAAGTCGAAGTTGATTTGCTGCAAAATGAATTCTTATTATTGTCTTCTCTTTCCGTTCAGCCATGATATAACCCATATCTTTTCAAAAAAATAGTAATTGGGCAGAGAAAGCAGAGAAAGAAGAAAGAAGATGATGAACACAGGCCTGTAAGAGATCCAGTTTGTCTCAAGAGAAGACAACGAATCCATGATTTCTGACTAATAATGTAAAAGACTGTATTTTAAACACATACAACCTCCAACCTCTTATTCAAAGCATTTTTTTATTGTTCAGCCTCATTTGCCTTTCTGTCTCTAAGATATCCCTCTAACCTGGCACTCTAAGTGCCTTTATTCTGAATAATGCTCCAGTTTTATCTTGTTGTAATCTTCAGCTCCTGCTTTCCATATATGTTAGGAGGGGATTTTTCCAAAAAAAGCCTTTGAAAAACCCTTCTCACACTGAATTTCCTGTGACAAGTGTGTGTTCTAGATAGCACAGCAAGGTACTGTTCACACCATATCATCACCAGGTTGCATCAGCCTTGGGGCTAATGCCTGCAGGTTGCACCTTTGCTTGTAAATTTAACAGTATAAGGAAAATTAGAGTAATCCCTGGCAGTTTTTGACATGAACCAGCTAGTACCCAACCCCTCCAAATCCTGAGTCTAGTGTTTGGTCTCAGCATTATTCCCGAGGGGCAGTAGGATGAGACCACTCTATTTGGAAAGATAAAAGTTGTTAATAAACATGGGAGTAGGCTCTGGCAGCATCAGTTTCCTAGCTGAGACTCTGCCTTAAATTTGAGGTGCTTTGAATTATTGCTGCCTGCCAGAGGGGTCTTTGCTTCCACTGCACCCCAACTGCTGTTCAAACCTCACCTGAAAGCCAAATCACAGCTACTGCTTTCCTGAGTAAGCTCCCGAGTGTTTTTTTGAAGACATAGAATCTGCCCATCCACATGGATGCCAAGCTGTTTACATAAATATGTCCCTATCATGAATGGGATCTTAAAGTGTGACAGTGATGTAAACAAAAAGGAGAAAAAGAAAAGATTTTTTTATACTGGTTTTGAGTCCCAGAGACATTAGAATGAGAAAAATGTGTAATTACATTCATAAATTCAAACAATATATTGTTGCAGTGTTTTCCTAGTTACACACAACCTGGGTGCAAGAATTAATATCCTCCACTGAGCAGTATCTATACAGTTGCTGTACAGCAATTTTGTCTTCGAATTAGTTAGGGGTAATTCTGTTTTGGTTTATAAAGTCAATGGAGCAGAACCTTGTCATAGGATAGTGGTCTCCCACTGCTACCTCGTTTAAGCAATCAAGCAAAAATAAAGCATATGTTACACCTTGTAATGTATTTCTCATTCTTGTATTCTTACACTATTTTCATTGTCATAATGATCCAGTATATCTTTATCTGCTTGGACTTTTTGTATAAATTAGCTTCTCTCTAAGGTTTGCAAATTAATAATTTAACCAACAGCCATGTACTATATATTATTTTTTCACCCAGAAGCACAGCCTTCCAGAGTTACAGCCTGCAGAAGATAGTTCAGCTACAAGAGAAATGGCCTACATATGACAGCAAACTTCGACTATTATTCCACATTGCATGCCTAATCTGTACAGTGTTAGGTGAGCCTGAGTCACTGTGTTCTTCTCAAACATGTGACTTTCACAGACTGCTCCTGACAGACAGGAGAGCACTAAGGCACCTGAGGGTTACGTTCATCAGCATTCTGGGGAAATAGCTTCTGACTTGTAGGGAATGAGAAATAATATGAGTTTCTGTCACTGTTGATGAAAAAAGTGAGAGGACAGGTTTATACTTAAACTATTTGATGCAGATTAAAATAACTTTGCTAAATTCTCATTTTAGCCATGTTGTCCCTGTAAGACTTTGGGCTAGTGACTGCTTCAAAAAGCACTTAGGATGATGCTATGACATGTCAAAATCAATGGGAATTAGGTGCCAAAAAACCTTTAGGAGTTAAGCCCTTATTAGTGCTCTTTTAGAAAAAAAAAAAAAAAAAGAGCATTTTCATGGCATCCTCTGGAATTGCTTCAACAGATCCATGTCCTTCTGTTGGGAGTCCAACAGCTGGACACTAATCCACATCTCACGAGAGCAGAGGAGTCTTAAAGCAAATAAAATTACAAAACTGAGTAAAAGAATATTTTAGCTAAAAACAAAGAGAAAAATCTGTTCTAGACCCCAGTGTCTGTTTGACTGGAATTCTCTCCCAAGAGAAATAGTGGGAGCCTCAACAGTTGAATTATTTAAAATTTGAGTAGGCAATAAGTTCAAGAATAGTGTAAGCATCAATTCAGTATTGACAAGGGGATGGATTAGCTTGAACTGGCAAGGGTTTTTCATCTCTAAATTGGGTAATTCTAAAAAATTAAACCATTGTTTAATGAGTACTCGCCCTGCTCTGTGGGTACAGTGGCAATAGAGTAGATATACTGATAGAATTAATTCTTTTAGCTTGGGTGGAAGTAGTGAACGTGGGAAGTCTGAAATGTCATTTGAAGTTCTGTGGTGTAAATGGAGTGAACTTTTTGTTTGGTTTTTTATTCAACACATTGCACATCAAGATCTTGACCTGTGACCAGTATTCTTGAAGAAGGGAGGGAGAAGGCTAACAAAAAAAACCCCAACCTAACTTATTGTAAGTTATATTTTTTATTTCAGGATTTTTTGGGGGAAGGGAGAAGGCAAATCCCAATTTTACAAGTCCAGCCTGCAAAGCCCATGCTTATATTGTTCCTTTGATTGCACCAGGGATGTGAGGCATAGTCCTTAACAATCTGGTATAACTTCAGAATTGTTCCTTCTTAGAAAATGGATCTGATCCAGATGATCTCCTGAGATCCCTTGCAGCCTAAATGATTCTGCACCTGTATTATTTGGCTTTCTTTACATGGGAGCCACAGAGAGAATTAGCATATATGCAGTGTTGGTGATCTAGAGCCTGAGTCTAGAAGCAAATCAAAATCAAATTAACTGCAGTGTTCAGATGAAAAAAAAAATCCTTTGTCAAGTTCACTGTTTCATTTATGCATCTACAATAGAACTGCCATAATTTGATCCTTTTTTCAGCTAAAGGCTCAAAAGAGGTCAGAGCTATATTACAAGGGTTTTAGCTCAGTTTCCAAGGCTAACCACATATGCAAGTCACAGACTCTTGATTTTTTACTGAGAAACATGAGATTTATTTTTTTCTTTGTCAGAAACCAGAACACTAATCCTGGAAAAAGACAAAAAAAAATATTGATCCCTTACCTATTAATTTAAAAATATGTGGTTTTGAACTCAGGCTCCCTTTGAGGATGCTGTAATGAATACAAGTCATGATCCAGCATACTTTACTCCTTTTGACTAATGCCCTTTTCCATAGGAACTGTGAAGAGAAAAAAAAAAAGATTTATTTTTTTTGTGGTTATTCTCTCATATTCATATACACACTTTGGGGCAAATGACTTTCCTGTCACTGGAGGGACATCAAAAAGGAAAGCAGTTGCAAATTTCTCAGAGCTGAACTTCCTGCAATACTTTACTTGGCTTCCAGAAAATATAACAAAAAAAAGGAGTTTCTTGCTTTCATTACCTCCTTCATGCAGGTGGAATCAAGAAACAGCTAATGGGTGGTTCCATAACTAAAGAAATATGTAGAGTTATTATTTGCTGGACTTCCTGCTGGCATTATACACATACATACACACACAGATATATTTAAAAATATATATTTAATTGATTACTTGAAATGACATAAATGAGATTGATCTCCAAAAAGTTATTAAACCCTCAGATTTTTCTGTTGGGTATTTTGAGACCACCATTGATATCATCAATAATTTGGGAAAATCTTAAGTTTTCAAGAGGTCTGATGAATACAGATGTGAATGTTTGGCTTATTTCTAATTTCTGTTCATAATCAGTGGATGAAAGATGAATTTTTGTTTGTTTTTCTATTTCTTTCCCTGAAGATTAATGTCAGAACTGATTCTGCATCCACTGTAGGGCAATTCAAGTGGTGGCAAATTTTCGTCCAGAAGATTATTGCAATACCTTGTGGAAGCTGTGAGGTGGCACTTTAGGAGACCCTTTGACCCTTTGGAACAGATCACATTACTCATAAGGTATTAAAACCTTGCATCTTAGTAAGCAGTGATAGGATATCTGTATCTTCCCAGAATATGAAGTCCAATTCTTATGCCATATAGCCAAATAGTATAGCCCAGCCTACCTAGATCTTGACAGTAACAAGACTTTGTTATTTGAACTAAGGATCATATAACAGGGACTCTGTGCAAAGTCTGGGGTTTATTCTCTCAGTCTGTTCTCACTTCAACATGTTTTGAATATCATACCTTACCCTGGCCTATTCCATTAATAACTGCAACCTTGCCCAAACTAGTAGGACTGCGTCCATGGAGATTTTTGCTTCAGTGTCCAAGTAAGAGGAAAAGAGTTGTTTCCTATTGGTTATTCTGCTACAGTGATGGCTCCATGTATGTGAGGGAAGTCCTTTATCAGCTTTTGAAATTTGAATTTCCTCACCTCACAAACAGCAGTCATACCAAAGGCATTCCCTGTTACTGGGAAGTTCAACTCTATTTGGGCACCATCTGTTTCTGTGTGGCAGACAGTATTTTCTGCAACAGATCCTAAATGCACTGTGAATGATCACAGTGTTAAATGAAATTTATTACATTAATTCAGTACAGTACTTATTCCTTAGTGAAAGTCCCTCCCAGAAGCTTTTAAGAGCATCTGTCCAGAAGAAAAAAGTCAGAGTTAGCACAGGGATTTTTGAATTAAGGCATAGTGACTTTTAACAGCCATTGTTCTTGGTTGTGTATTTGTGCTTGTAGGTATGTGAGTTAGTTTCATTGAGTGTTGCCACATTATTCCTAGCTAGTAAAAAAACCCCAAATGTTTAACTACACTTTTATTTCTCTAGAGGTAACTGATACCATAACACTAACTGTATATACAAAATGCACTATTTTAGAACACTTTCATTTGTATTCAGAAAAAAAGTAATATTAATTCTTATCTAATTTATGCATCTCTTTATTAATGTCACAGACCTCTGGTTTAACTGCAGCAGTATCCTGCCCTTGCCCTCATCTTTCACAAAAAAGAAAAACAGACAATTTTACTTTGATAAAAATAAGCACTCACTGTAGATTGTCTGACAAATTTTACTGGAAGCTGTTGCAATGGGGGAAGAGGGGATTTCTTTCCAAGGCTGATAAGCTGCCAGACAGCTGAAGTTCATTTTTGTCCCTGAGATGCTGGAGCAGTCGAGCCAGACTTGTAGCTCTCAGAGGCACAGTGCAGCTCTGCTTGGTCTCAGAGCGATATAAATACAAGAAGCCACAAAGGTGACCTAGAGTTGCCTTCCTCCCCCCATCTCTGGGGCAGCAAGTTTTCCACTGTCGTTCCTAGATGTGGTTTCCACCAGCCCTCCCTCCAGTTTTATCTTTGCCTACAGAAGTCTCCGTGGAGGCTGGTAGAAAGGGATGTCTGGGCACTAAGAACTTGTCATATTTACTACTTTATCCTCTACCAGTCTGCAGGCAGAAAAAAGTTACTATGAAAGAGGAATAGATGGAGTGTGAAAGTGTCTGACTTTGGAAAGGAATATTTAGTACAGAGACTTTTTTACTTTGTAAAATTTCAGTTACACCTTTCTTTTCCTTCCCATACACAGACAAAACCCACCCAGCATCTCAACCAACCATTCAAAACCTTTTTCTGGCTTGAGGCTAGTGCAGCTTTGCATTCTGAGAAATATGTAGGATGTCCAAGCCATTGAAAACAAGGCTTAATTTGGACCTACGTTTCCTCCTTATTAAACTGTTGGTAATTTGGTACATGAGAAGTCTGCTCCTGTGAACAAGAGACACAGCCCCCTATCTATCCTTTTATACTACAAAGCTTGTATTTTTCGCAATGGATTAGCAAGTCTAGACATACTATAAAATGTCAATGAATGTATGGGTCTTCAGAGTATATTTCTCAGGAGAGTTATGCTTGTTTGCAGTGCTGCTCTCCCAGCCCGATCAATACAGCCACAACAGACTTTTGCATTTTCTGTTAGAAGACAGAACCCCACTCATTGAATTTCTTTTTTCCAAAGCAGTTAATCAAATAGTGGAGGCAGAGGAAAGTGGGGGTGGGTGGGGAGTGGGGAGTTAGATCATGTGCCGAGCACCCAGGGAAGTTGTGAATAAAGTGGGTTTTTTAATTATTATTACTAACCACGGAGGCACGATAAGAATTACCATGAGAAAAATCATACCTCAGGGGCAAGACAAGGACTGGGAAGAGGAGGGAAAGGAGGCACAGCTGAGTGCAAGAAGCCCCACGGGATGTGATTATCTCCTGATAACAACATCCCCAGACTTACTGCTATTATAAAATTTCATTTTTCCATTTATTTATATACACAGATACATATATAAATTATTTAGGTGAAGTATTTCAATCCCTTGCAAACTGAGTTTGCATTAAAATGCTTCAACTGTGAGATTCATAGGTATATTAATATCCACCCTTTGAGGGTACTGAGCAGTCCATCAGAATAAGCTCTTCATCCTTGGCTGTTTTATGGTATTATAACAATGTATTTTAGTTGGGGAATGGTAGGTAGAACAAGTTTTCAGAGAAATAGAGTTGTTTGGGTTCCATTTGGTTGCTGGAGGGAAAAACTCCACATAAAACAATTCTGGCTGTTCAGTAAGGCATCCTGATTTCTTATTATTTTTTCCCCAGCACAGTTCTATTTCTTCTCTCCTTTTTAGAAGTCTCAAGTCCCCTTCCCATCAGCTTTACTAATAGTGAGAGGGGATTGCAGCCATAAGACATAAGGACCTCAAGGATATGTGTTTTGCATGTTCAGTTTCCCGGAAATTATATATAAAATAGGGACAGATTGATGCCATTATTAAAAACAATTTCATCAATATAAAATTGCAATTTAACAATTTCTAGTACTGAAAAATACTTTAAAAAGCCACCTTACTTTTTGTTATGCTCTCCCAGCTTATGCTTACATCTTTTTAATTGACGTAACATACTTCTTATTAACATGTTTAATTTTTAATTTACTTTTTTCTTTTTTCTTTTAGAAGTTTTGATTCCAATTTATGGCCCTGATTGTAGCTCATTGTCATTTTGGAATAAGGTCGTTGACAAAGTAAAAGTGACTATGCTGTCTCATGATGCCCCTGAATTACTCATTACACTGCAAATAACAGTGATCGTTTTGCTTATAGGATCAGCCTTTTAGATGAAATGAGAAACTGTGGCTTTAACATGAGGGCTTGATGTCAGTCATGTAAGGAGTTGGAAAGTAGAAGATTTCGAATCAAAGTCCCATCTGCAAACAGGCAGAAACTACAGGATTACATACTCTTTCCACAGCATAGATGTTTGTGGGTTTTAATTTACTTATTCACTTTTTCCCACACATTAAGTCCACGAATTCCTTTAAGAAAGCACTGCCTGACTTTTTTTCTTTTATAAGAAAAAAGAAACCCAACAAATTCAATATATAGTACAAGGAAATACAGTAGAGTTTAATGTGGCTGAAACCCCTGGTTCACAGAATGTGCATGATTCTGCACAAGGGTATATCTGCAGTCCTACAGGATCAGGTGAACCAAATCCTTTTCCAGGAAGTTTGACTTTCTTTTTCTCTGTTGTCCTTTTCCATATGTTCTTTCAGCTATTCTCTTTTCTATCCTATTCCCTGTGGAATTATTTGGGAAATCTACAGAATGATTTGGTGAAAGATATACTAAGCCAACATAGAGTTTAGGGGAATTTTAAGCCATAGTAGAAACAGACTTAATATTTTATGTATGGCTTATATATGCCTCTTCTTAATGTTTCATATTCAAATAAATAAAAGCGTGGCATTTATATTCCCTTTCAGTTTGCTGTCAGCATAGTCACACCCTCATGAGGCTCCAACAATTGTGTTTCACTATCAAATTATTTGTAAAGGTAAAATTTAGGCTGGCAAATAGAGATTCTACACACTAACAAAGACAATGTTGATTCTCACTTCAGTTCCTGCATTTGCAATAGTTTCACCATTTGCTTTGCACGTTGTTTTGATGCTTTTTTGTGTCTACTGACACCACCAGGGCAACTCATACTTGTTTAGACAAAACTAAAAGCAGCCCTTTGGAATTTACCTGGTTGTTCTTCACTAATGTAGAAAAAAGACATGAAAAATTAACTAAAGACAATGTTTCTTGGGCTTTAGTTTTCTAATTGCAGCATTGTGTGAGAGAGGAACCCTGCCTTTCTTACTCTATCAGTGAAATGAATGTTTACTGTCAGCTGTAGACATTGCAATAAAATTGCAACTTACAGTTTTCTCTGGTCTTAATTAATCTGATATCAGTAAGGAAATCTGTGCTTTTGCACTACCAAAACAAAAAGAAAAAAAGAAATAAATAAAACCCAAAAAACCCAAAAAGCAACAAACCAAACAAAAAAACCTACAGATCCTCATCTTATGTAATTTTCTTTAGCACACTTAAAATCAATAAAACCATGCTTATTTTGTCCTATGTGATTGTCTAGCTCAAGATCAGTATCACAAGTCTTACAGAGTATAGACAGAAAAAAGGAAATAAAGGGCAAAAATATAAACACACATACAGATATGTATATGCAGGAATAAAGTTGCAGAAGATTGAAGATCTCAGCATACTCCAACATTTTTCATACTAAGAGAGAGGCCAGGCTTGTGAAACCCAGGAGCTCTGCCTGTGTGGATGGACATTTGCAGAGTGGTCACCCCAATGCTTTTAACACTAATAGATTTTTTTGCAGCAGAAGCGCATTACAAAGGATGGTCTGTAGTTTCCAAGTTCTGGTTTACAAGTTCTGTTTTTTCCCACCTGCTCTGAGTCACTGAGGGATCTTGTTTAGAAGGCAGCAATAAAGTTTAGAAATGGAAGTTGAAAACCATAAATCTTCTGTGTAAGTGCAGATATACCTGGTTTAAACATACGATATTGTTTTGACATTCTAAACAAATTATACAGATTATAACAGTTCTTACCTTTGTATCTAACAAATCAGCTTCAGTGGATAATAAAGTTAATAAATAGCTTTTCTGGGCTGTAATGTAAAGCATTATAATGCTGCAGGAGCAATGGCATGAGAAAGTAAGAATTTGTATTGCACATCACATATGTTTTACAGAATAGCATCCAGTCATGTTGCTATCATTTAAGGTTATTTTATTTTCCACTGAGAAAAATCCACCAGACAAAGCTTTGTTGTCCTAAGGGGTTGTTGTCCTTTAGATAAAGTTACAAACTCTAGCAGAGACACCAAACAGGCATATAGTCAAGTATGTCATGGACATTCAAATATTTTGCGTTATTATAGAATATAAATACCTACTGCAAATGCTATGGAGAGAGTTAATATAATTTTACATCTACAAAAGAATTTCCATCAATTAGAAGCCAGGTAGGAGAATACTGTGATTATAAATTTCTTTTCTTAAGCTCCTATTAGCTCTTGAAGGATCTGACCTCCCTGAAGTCAATGGGATTTTTAACACTTAAACTCTTCTCCCAGTGCACTTTGTCTTCTGCTTGTCTGTGTTGAATTTCATCTGCCATTGTGTTGCCCAATTACCTACAGCAGTTTAGTTAGGTCCATCTGGAGTTCCTACCAATCCTCTTGGGTCTGGAGTAACCTAAATAATTTTGTGTCTGTGTCATAATAGCCATAAAATAATTCTGTGTCAAAACAATTTTGTAAATTGGTGTTTCAACGTTTGTCCTAAGTGCAGCTGAACAAAACCCTTTGTGTATAGCTCCAGTCTTTGCGCCTCAAGGACTCCCCTATTATACACCTGTTCTTGACAGATTGAGGCCTAAAACAGGATAGCTTAGTCATATATTAACCAGCAGGAAGAAAGTCTCTCCTTTTTATTAATGCCTGCCTACTATTTCAGTGTTTGGAATGCAGTCCTACCTATAAATCAACATCAGAGACTACAACCCAGTGTGTTCAAGAGCTTTGTTTAAACATCAAAAGAAGAACACAGACAAGTGCTATGATAGAAATATAACTAATCACTTGCAAATACATCTTTTCTGTCAGTAGGAGCTTAACCTTTTTGTTTAATGTTGCAGGAGGAAAATGCATTTATTTACATTCTATTTTCTTTAAAGCAATATAGAGGTTCACTATGAAAAATGATCATATTTATTTCTAATATAACACAAACATAGCAAAATAGATTTTAGAAGTGTTCAGATGAAGGAATATTTATGTGATCTTGCAATTTCAAGGCTACGCAATGATTAATAAGAACAGGAGCTACTGAGATTGCTAAACATGTTTGGCCAACCTGTCACTTGGTAAAGTGACAATTTACTAAGGAGGAGAAATATATCTAGTGCTTTAGCTTGTTTGTTAACTAGCAATGGACACAAGATGATTGCATGTGGCACATTGATTGGATCAATTTAACTTCACACTCTGCTCCTAGCTTTCTTAGCTCATAAGGGACTTGGCTAGGATTTAGCCATAGTGTGCAGAAAATCCTAGAATCTATAGACCATTCCCTTTTATTTGAATGCTGCAGATTATGGATGAAAGATTGGTCACCTATAGGATTTAAGACTTCAAAGGAAAGGAAAATAAAGAGAGACACAGAGGAGAAAAATACAAACAAAGAGCCCCTGTGAGAAAGAAGTGGATATTCAGCCTCCTACAAGATGCAGAATTGGGTTCAATAAGAGTCCTCGAATCTGATTTTCCATTTATTCACAGAAACACCACAGAACTCAGTGGCATTACTCCTCTTTTACACATTGGGAAGGGAAAACAGAATCAAACCCATTTTTTCTACTGTAGCATAGTTCATTGCCAGCAGACACATAAAAGATCACTACATTCCTGGTTTGCTTTCATCTTTTGGGCTTGACAGTGTTTCAGTCAATACAGATTTGCCGTTGATCAACAACACATACTTTGTCAGCAGGATCAGGACCTCTGCATTAATTGCAATCTGTTTTCAGGTAATAAAAAATGCTTCTTCCAAAGATGCAGTTTGTACTGCAAAAAATGCAAAAAACCTGGTAGTATGTTTGACATAGGATCTCCCTTCAAATAATACAAGTTGTCTTAGCATTTTGCAGATACAAATCCTCAGGTGAAACTGGTCAGCTCCAGAGCATTCAGCCCCTGTTGAAAAATCTCTGATTGAATTGTATGTGTCCAGCACTGGCCAGCTGGGTGACCCAAGGTCTTACATTCTTAAGGTCCTTCCCAACCCTAACTATTCTATGATTCAATGATTCTATGGTTTCACCCTAGTAGAAAACTCAGCCCCATGCAGCCTCTTGCTCACTCCTCCCTGGTGAGATGGGGGAGAGAATCAGAAGAGTAAAAATGAGAAAACTCAGGGGTTGAAATAAAGAAAGCTTAATAGGTAAAGCAAAGCAAAACAAGGAGTGCCTTTACTTTCCATAGGCAAGCAGGTTTTCAGCCATGTCCAGGAAAGCAGGGCTCCAGCACATGTAATGTCTACTTGAGAAGACAAATGCTGTAACTCTGAAGGTGTCCTACATTTCCTCCCCACAGCTTTTATTGCCGAAAACAACAACACGGGTAATGGAATTCCCCTTTGGTCAGCTGGGGTCAGCTGTCCCAGCTGTGTCCCCTCTCAGCTTTTTCTGCACTCTCAGCCCACTTGCTGGTGTGAGGGGGGTGAGGAGCAGAAAGGGACTTGACCCTCTGTAAGCACTGAATAGCAATGATAAAAATGTCTCTATAATATCAGTGCTGCTTCCATCACAAATTTAAAACACAGCATCTTAAGAACTACTATGAAGAAAATTAACTCTAGCCCAGACAAAACCAGTAGATTGTATCATTTATACTCAAATACAGATTTACAGCAAACAGCCTTGAGATTATGTACCATGGGTGTCACAGTACATGATGGAGCTGCCTCCATCCTTCTTGTGGCACATGCATTTAGTGTTTGTTCCTTTCCTTCCCCTCAATTCTGTAATGGCCTCAGTGGATGTTTCCTCCTCTCCCTCAAAGATCTTGTATCACTCAGTTTGGTCTTCCTACTTCAACCCCATTGCAAGTCAAGAGCACTGGCTCAGTTTTAGAGGCATTTACACCTTCTGGAGAGGAAATGTAGCCTCAGTTTCCTACAGCAGAAACCCCATCATCTACTTGAACTCAAGAGATCTAGGTGACTTCAGAGAGTGAAGCACAACTAAATTAAACAACAGATATATCCTAAGATAGGTGCTATGAATTAGTTTATGTGCCCATGCTTCAAGCTTTTCTTTTTCAGATTTTATTCTTTCTACCCTTTCCTTTATTTTTCTCTCCTTTCTTAATGCTGCTGGGTAGCAAAGAAGTCTTTTCTTTATTTCAGTCACTGCCTCTTCATATCCTTCCACCCCATTCCATTCTGCATCTCAAAAATTAACTGAAACCCAAAATTATGTCCTTTTCTAGACCTGTATTGCCTAATCTGATTTTTCTATTTGTTTTTTTTTTTTTTTTTTTTATTATTTTTTTTTCCTT